>JANRMT010027041.1:7050275-7063618 GCA_026402145.1 Polypterus bichir lapradei | reverse complement strand
ATAGATAGATAGATAGATAGATAGATAGATAGATAGATAGATAGATACTTTATTAATCCCAAGGGGAAATTCACATACTCCAGCAGCAGCATACTGATAAAAAAAAAAAAATTAAATTAAAGAGTAATAAAATAATAAAAAGAGTAATAAAAATGCAGGTATAACAGACAATAACTTTGTATAATGTTAACGTTTACCCCCCCGGGTGTAATTGAAGAGTCGCATAGTGTGGGGTCTCCTCAGTCTGTCGCTGAAGCTGCTCCTCTGTCTGGAGATGATCCTGTTCAGTGGATGCAGTGGATTCTCCACGATTGACAGGTGCCTGCTCAGCGCCCGTCGCTCTGTCATGAATGTTAAACTGTCCAGCTCCGTGCCTACAATAGAGCTTGCCTTCCTCACCAGTTTGTCCAGGCATGTGGCGTCCCTCTACTTTATGCTGCCTCCCCAGCACACCACCGCGTAGAAGAGGGCGCTCGCCACAAACGTCTGATAGAACATCTGCAGCATCTTATTGCAGATGTTGAAGGATGCCAGCCTTCTAAGGAAGTATAGTCGGCTCTGTCCTCTCTTACACAGGTCATCAGTATTGGCAGTCCAGTCCAATTTATCATCCAGCTGCACTCCCAGGTATTTATAGGTCTGCACCCTCTGCACACAGTCACCTCTGATGATCATGGGGTCCATGAGGGGCCTGGTCCTCCTAAAATCCACCACCAGCTCCTTGGTTTTGCTGGTGTTCAGTTCAGTCACAACATTTAACAAAATCCCTGATTAGGATCCTATACTCCTCCTCCTAAGTTAGTTCCCACATATTTATATTCATTCACTATTTCTACCATCCATCCATCCATTATCCAACTCACTGAATCCTAACTACAGGGTCATGGGGGTCTACTGGAGCCAATCCTCCTCCCCCAAAACAACAATGGGTGAGCATACAGATTTCTGTCTCTTCAAATCAAATATTATTACTTTGGTGTTTTTAACATTCAGAGTGAGCAAGTTTTTATTACACCAGTTAACCATGCAGTCCACACGATTTAGATAATGGCTTTAGTCCTCCCTAGAATTACATTCTATGAGCCTCGTGTCATACTTGATAATGGAGTAGTGGTCACTGTATCATCTCGGTTGCCACAGATGATCATCTGTCTCCATCTCTTCCTGTCTTTTACATCATTTTTGCCACACCGACTGCCTTCATGTTCTCCTTCAGTACATCCATAGACCTCCTCTTTGGCTTTGCTCTTTTCCTGTCGCCTGGCCACATTGTGTTATGAAGCAAATGGCTTCACTAACAACATTGGAGTTATCAGCTTAAGGTGAGACCAAGATAAGACAAGACTCTAGGTAAAGGGATATCACCACAGGTAGCTTCTACCCGAAGATTTAACAAGGACACAACAAAACTCCTTTTATTATCAAGCAAAGTTTATTGTATGGCACTTTCCACAGAGTATACTACCATTTGAACGTGTGTTACAAAGCACACGAGAATACAGCTCAAAGCAAAGCAAATCAAAGCTAAGCAAGTTGCAGGTTAATTATGATCTGACACTGTGACGGGATGGAGGACATTTGCTTTATATTTTCAAAGTTAAAACACTGGAAAGTGTTGCATCTTTCGAGAAGAAATTAGATGAAACACTGGGAGGACTTAGCAAACTGAGACAAATTGAAAAATTATCTTATCCAGGAAAGATAACTATAAATCATGTCAGTCTGGTCATGGAGTTGTCCACTTGGTTTCTGGTTTTAGCCAGAACTGGCAGTAAAGGGTGATCTTGCAAACAAGGGGTCACTTGAAATATTTACTTCAGTCTTCTATAGAGCTTCTAAAGTAAGGATTATGAACTAGTGCTGAATTGGTTAAACTTAAGTATATCTATTGACGGTTAAATCAAAGGACATGGACACACTCTGTCTTATCTGTTTTTCTCTCCACTTGACCAATAGGGTAAAAATCAGCAAGCTGTGGACACCCAGCTACAGGTTCAAAGGCTTCTGAAAAGACCAGTAGGGAGAAAGGGCTGGTGGTGCATCAGTTTGCAATGAATTGCTACTCAGAAAGTGTCCACATGTACAGGGTCCATTTTAGCTCATTTACTCAACCCCCATGAATCAGTTATACAGAATCAAAGAGCAGGAGCACATTTTGGCAGAGACCAGCCTTGGATGGGACACAGCCCATCGGAGGGCACGAACACACAAATAATTTCAGTCATAATATTAAATACAGGGTGGTCTAGATCTAATTATGCAGATCAAGATCGTCTGGATGACTTTGATTTATGCTCTGATGATTCCAGTTCAGCGCAAAGACGATTCTTCATATCGTCAGTTCGCACAATTCTCAATGGTCCAGGATTTTATGGATGATTTTCTATGTAATAAACTTAATAAGTTACAGCGTAATGAAAACTGCATAATTAGATCTGGACCACCCTATAGTACCAACGTTTACCACAGAGATTAGAAATGGCACCATACAAACTATCTGTTTATTATTCAGTTGAGTTAATGAATTGGTGGGTGGAGGATTAAAGCGTTTAGAGCCACGCAACTTATCCAAAAGCAATGATCATTACAAATAACCGCTACACTATTATTCTGCCCGCAGCGGCTGCTTGCACATGCCATGAACATAATGATTTGGGACCTTTCACAATTTTCCAAAGCCAATTACGACAATGCAGAAGTTGGGTGACTGTGTGCGTGTGCAGACTTTCTTTCCCAGCAGCACTAGGTGAAGCATAGGACCCATCCAAGACAAGGTGCCAAACCATCACTTCACACACACGCACACAAACATAAAACCAATTTAGAACTGCTAGCCCAGCTGGCACACCTTTAGGATGTGATCATCACTGTCAAATCATTTCTCCAGATTTCTCTCACATGTACACTCTGTGTGTGTAATTTGCACATTCTGTCTATAGGCTTTCTTTGATTTCTCCCTCTTTTGCCTTTAATCCAGGGGTGTCCAAGTGGCTGCAGGTTTCATTCTAAAAATCGTCTTAATTAGTGAGCTGCTGATTAACTTGTTTTGCCTTCGTTTTAATTGACTTGACTCAGACCTTTTTCCTTAATGAGCAGTCAAACAATAATGAGATGCAAAATGAGCAGCCACACAACCAGCTAACCTGAACATAAAAAAAGGTTAGGGTGTCAGTAAAGTTGATCTGCTAAGGTCACCGAAATATCTTGACGGTGGTCTTAGATAAAACAGAAAATCAACAGTCTGCTGTGGCAGAATCAGAGCAGCAACAAGTCATGGTATTTAATAACGGCTTTAATTAACAGCAAGAATCGGCTTCTCGTTAAGAAACTGGCTGGAGGGAAATTGGCTGAAATTTAGCCGGTTCTCTGTCAGCTGGTTTCAAATCTCATTTCTGTTTTGTTTCCATTTAGTGAAGAAACAAATCAATTCAGTGGACTGAATCCTTAAAAATTGGGCAATTAAAATGAAGAGAAAAGGAATTAATTAGCACAGAAAACTGCTAGCTGATTAGGAAAAGGGTTAGAAAGAGAACCTGCAGCCACTGTGGCCCACCAGGACCGGAGCTGGACACCCCTGCCTTAAAATGACTGCTGACCTTGTGCCTTGTGAGTCAATGCATGTGTCCAGCAATCGTTTTGCTTCCCATCCCGAGCTAACCAATGTTGCTCTCCCACATGCTGAACTGTATTACACAAGAGGATAAATGACATGTTTGATTAATAACAACACACAATGCTTCATTACCACAGCAAGAGGCACGGTGACTTCAGTCTGAACGTTTCCCTAATGAGTTGCTAAGGACGGAAGTCGAGATTAAAACAAGCACCAGAACCTTTTAATAATTTACAAAATTTAATTCGCATTCTCTTATTTTTTAAAGTAATTTAATCTCGAGACAATAACTCTTTCTTATTACATATCCTACGTACAACATAGTAATTTGTATGTACGAGAGATTATCATCTGTGTATGGTAAATTATGGTGTACTTAGGAGATAGTAAGCCGATTTTTACCTCATAACTGCTTCTGATTTTGCAAACTTGCGCTTCATTAGCGCCATTCGAGTATAGAGATGGCAACAAACTGCAAGTATTTAATTGATATTTCAGTAAGCCAATGATTGATGTTTGATTGATGTTTTAATAAACCAATGGGCTCCATTATATATGTTGTTAATCTACATTCCTCACACCCCTTGTTGTCGTTCACGCTACTGATTGGTTCCATTGAAAAAAGACAGAAAATGAAAAGCGATGACTGATGTTTGATAAACAACGAGGTTTCAAATAAAGAGGTTGTAAGTGACTACTGATACATGATACAGAGTAGTACTGATGTTTGATAAATGATAAGGTTTTAAATGACCATTGATATATGATATGGAATAAAACTAATATCTGATGATTGGAGAAGTGAAACTGTACACTGTACATATGAAGTCAAATAATGGTTTACATGTGTTTGAATGGGAGGGAGTAGATTTGTAATGAACACAATTCTTAAGGAGAAGGGCAAATAAACAGTGTAACAGAACAAGTTAAAATTCTGTCTGCATAAGGCTAATTTATATTCCAGACTTGATTTGACCCAATACCTATTATCTATGGGTTAACTTTTAATTGCAATTTAGGATTATGGAGAGGAAAGCTAACTTAAAAAGTGTGCATTTGAAGAATGAAAGAACTGCAAGTAGCCTTGATGAACATTGCAGAGGTTTTCCTTCACCAACTAATTGTACTGTCGATGGCTTGGCCTGCATGGGAAAGAAAGCAAAACATTAAGTGAATATTTACTCTGAAGACTGATGAATGTCTTAACAACCAAATATGCAAAAAAAAAAAAAAAAAGTCATCCATTTCTAAGTCTATTTATTTAATTACAATATCATCTTCAAAAACAACCCTGCACCAGACAACAGTTCATCTTAGGGCACACTCATGAACACAAGAAACATTTCACTGTCGAGCTAAAAAGCTTTCATCAATCAAACCAGTGCTCCTGGAGTGGTAAAGCAGCAGTATTGACCACTGTCGCTGTGCCACCCTACTATTAATATCTGTTTTCATGTAAAACACAGGGTGTGCCCAAAATGGCCCAAGGGGTTCTTCAATGTAGCCATACTTTTAAACAATTAAATCACTGTTATGTATTTACTTTTGCAGTAGCTTCTCTAACATCACTGAAATGTTAAATTTTATGGATTAACAATATGCATGGCGTATGACATAAGGAGTGTTTATGGGATAGCGGTGAGGATAATGGTGGGGTAGCATATGCTTAAGGTGTCACCTAGAGCATAAAGTGTACAATCATGTGAAGAACTGAGCCCGATCCTTGGCTCTAATACAAGTAGCTGGTGTTGCCCCCACAAGTCAACATTGCCTAGAACTGTCCAGCATTCTCTGACATCAACTGGGTGAAGATTTTTCCCACTCCTCCATGCAGAATTATTTCTACTGTGTGATGTTTGAGAAGTGTCTTGCCTCCACAGCCTTTTGAGGGGATTCAGATCTGGGCTTTGACATGGTCATTCCAGAAGCTTCCATTTCTTTCTTTTCATCTATTCCTTGGTGGATTTACTGGTATCTTTATAGTCATTGCTATGGTGCAAGTTCCACTTTTGGTTGAGATTCAATTTTCTAACAGATGTTCTCACATTATCATCAGCTCTCCCTGGTACAATGAAGAATTCCTAGTGAATTCTATGATGGTGAGCTGCCTAGACCCTGATGTAGAAAAGCAGCCCTATGCTTTACAGTTGTTATCAGGTTCCTCTGGTCAAATGCTGTGTTTGGTTTTCACTAAACATGTCTTCTGCGACTGTGGCTGAACAATTATCTTTTTCTCATCTGTCAAAAGCACACTGTTTCAGAAGTCCTGGTCTTTGTGTAGGTGTTTATGGACAAATGTTAGTCTTGCCCTGCTTTTGCTTTTGGTTTCCTCTTGGCATAACGCCTATGGAGATCTGATTTGTGCAGCTGCTTTCTAATAATTGACTCATGCACTTTGACATCAACAGTAGCAAGGGCGACATGTGGTTACCTTACAAAATCCTGGAGTTCTTACTGAGTTGTTTTAGCATCTTGCATTCTTCTCTTGGCAGCCTGGCCTGGAGAAATTGGCAGTTAGTTGAAGTCATCTCCATTTGTAGCTGATCTTCTGCCCAGTGGATTCATTGATTTCCAATTGTTTGGTGATTTTTCTAAATCCTTTCCCAGACTCATAGGCATCTATAACCTTCTTTCTGAAGGTCTCAGAGAGGTCTTTCGATCCAGGCATGGTGTTAACACACACTTCAACAGCAAAGATCAAACCAAACTAAATGTCCGAGGTTTAAATAAGAGAACAGGTTCAGACAAAATCTTCTCTGATGATGTGTAAATCATTTCCACCTTATTTGAATTTGAGGTACTGACTAATGCAGGGGTTCATTTGGCTTTTCTACATGAGAAATATATATTTATGTATATTTAGATTATACAATGGACAGCAAAATGCTAATGTGGAATTAAGTTTGTTATATCACCTTAATTTAATGTTAGAAAAGAAAAAAACATTTCATGGGGTATGATTACTTTTTAAAATGACTGTTGTCATACACGTGCGCATAGGAGGCTTTCAAAGGGCTTAACTGAGGGTAAAATGTCAGCTTGAGGGTTCATAAAGTGCACTAATCTCCCTTCTCCCTCTTCTACAGATCAACAGAAGGGAAACTCAGTTAAAACCGCACCAACTTCCACCCTCCTGTCCAGATCACGCCTTCTACTGACCTCACTTCTGCCATTCCCTGCATGGAACCCTCCTCTTCCTGCACAGCAACTACAAAAGCCCACACCTTTCTTCCTCAGTTAGTCGATTTGGACTTGGTATTTTATGATTACTTGGTTTTTTTTCCTTAGCTGTTTCATGACAATATACGAGGTGGATCCCCAAACCTTTATCTTTCTCTTGTCCTTCTGTTACACTGTATATATGACAGCACTATTATGACCTCCAAATGGAAACTTTTAGGACTTAATGCTAGACGTAACGTGTGGCATAAATCACATACTGCACACTTAGCATATCACTCTGTCCAAATCATAACATAAGATGGTGAAAATAATAGAGATGGTTTTCAGTAGGAGTGACTGGTGCCTGAATAAAAATTAAACTGAAAGATGTATAAGATACAATGACCAGAAACACTGGGTGGACCCAAATGTCAGCAAAAACTGGCAAAGACATGCATTATCACAGAACACAGACCCAAAATTGCTGTAATCCAAATCTCACTATGAAAGCAACAAAGAAGGTTTTGACATTCTGACTGTCCCTGTGGCTACCACATTTACCTCCAAGTCAGGGCTTGATTTTACCGTATAATTTCCAGCATTTTATAATGTCGATCGTATAAGTCGAATGTGGAAAACTAATGCTATTGGTACAAGAGATTATGATATGCTAATGCCCACCTGATTACAAGAGCATATTAGTGCCACGGAGAAGAAAAAAAAATATGGACACAGTGAAGAAAAAAAAGTGCATATTGAGAATACAGTCCACATGTTGACTTTATTTTCGACATAAGTGTTGAGATTAAAGCGGAAATGGCGAGAATAAAGCTGGCATGTTGACTTTATTCTTGACATTTCCACTTTAATCTCGACATTTATGTCCAGATTAAAGATGACATGTTGATTTTATTCTCGTAGTTTACTTTGTCATTAAAGTAAAACATCGTAAATGTCATTTTAAAATCAATGTTTAATTTACTAGATTTTCTCAAACCCCGTCATAAGTAATGTAGCACATTAAATGCTTTATGTTAAGTGTTCTCTGACCCATGTTACTTGGTACATGCTTCTTAAAACTGACTTCTTCTCTTCCTCTCCTTCACTTTATTCTCTACAAATATTCTTTTTTTTTCTTCTCTGTGGCCCTAATATGCTTCCGTACCTCAGAGAGTAACCACAGAGTACACAGCCTTTTTTTCTATGCACTGTGCCTTCGTGACCACACAGTAATACCCGAACTATTCCAAAGCAACATTTGCACTGTTTAATGTTATTTGTATCTCACACCCTCATACACCTTTATCATAAGAGCATCCCTTATCTACAATGGAGTGTTTCGATCAGAAGAAAATATGAAAATATAAATTAAAAGTCGTGAAGTGGTGATAGAAATTGGTAACTGCGCTGCTACAACAAAATTCAATGTGTCTGAGAAACTGGTGCGAATTGGAGGAAGCAAGAAGATGTAAAAAAAAATAATAAGTGTCGTATTTTTGAATGGGTGTATAAGTCAGGGTCTGTTTTAATGATCGATTTTTCGGGTTTCAAGACCCGACTTATATGCGAGTATATACGGTAGTAAGTGATCGTTCCTCACTGTAAAAGAGTAGACTCAAATCTGTGGACACTCAGAAAGAAAATGGTGATCTGCTGCAAAAGCCCACATTTAAACTTTCGGGTCTCGTTTGTTATCAGGATTCCATCATTATACAAGTGCATTAACTGACTCAGTGCTTAGCTAAAAGAATGGCTCAGATCTCATCTGTTGTGCATCTGAGTGCAGATTTGATGTCTGTCTCGAACACCTCTCTTTAACTTGATAGCAAAAAGACCTCTATTAACAGGACTATGAGCTTTGATATTATGGGCAGTGCATAACCCTGTAGCAAGTGTCTCTCTTTCAGTAATCATACATTTCATTCTTGTACAAAATCTACTCATTGCTGCCTCTAGAGCTGAATGAGATTTCCGGAGCAAATGCTGCATGACCCAAATTGTTTGTAACTTTGGACCTCCAATGGGCTTTACATGTAATCCAGTAATACTCTACACAAACAAAAGAGTGCTGTTAAAAAAAAACTCATATTCCAAATTTTGAATAGTTTTCTCCTTCATAAGAGGTTTCCAAAAATCAGAAATGGATAATAGAGCTTCACTGCCTGCACAAGTTAATAGCAACAATATTATTTATATAGAACATTTTCTTATTTGTTCATGTCCATGCAGTAGGGAAATGGGGTAAGATCAAGTGAACTTGGAATAAACATGTGACTCGGGCTTTACAATTCAAGTCATTAAACACTAGTGAACCACAATACCTACCCGCCCTTCGGATGAGATGTAAAACTTAGGTCATGGCCTTCTGGGGTCATTAAGTATCCCTGGGCATCCATCATAAAAAGTAGGGTGTATCCTGATGACCTGGCTAAATTGTACACCCCGGCCTGGTCATTTCAGCCCCCTGATCATCCACTGTCTCTAATTGACAAACTATCTCTCACTACTTCATGACCTAACAGCTAAACTGTGGTGAGCACACTGGCACAAAATGGTGGCCATCACATCATCCAGGTGGATGTGGTGGTTAAGTACCTCCCGACTCACTGTGTGAAGCGCCTTGAGAATATTGAAAAACACTTCATAAATCCATCCATCCATCCATCTTCCAACCCGCTGAATCCGAACACAGGGTCACGGGAGTCTGCTGGAGCCAATCCCAGCCAACACTGAGCGCAAGGCAGGAACCAATCCCGGGCAGGGCGCCAACCCACCGCAGGACACACACACCCACACCCACGCACCAAGCACACAATAGGGACAATTTAGAATCGCCAATCCACCTAACCTACATGTCTTTGGACTGTGGGAGGAAACCGGAGTACCCGGAGGAAACCCACTTCATAAATGTAATGCTATATTATTATTATTACTACTTTTAAGATGCTCCTCAGCTCTACATTACCCAACTACTTACTTGAACATGTTGTCCACAAAAAGTCTTTATCATAGTTGCTTGTTGTTGCACACCACAGAGAGGAATAGTCTGTCATGGTACAAGAGTTGTAGGTTTGTCCCTTATAGATGAAAGGGAAAACACAAGAAGATGCTTTGGACTTTACAGTAACTGACGGTACACCTGTGTGAACATTATTAAAATTTAATGAAAGAGATAATTTAATACATTAAATATAAACAGGTATACCAATAAGAATCAGCAAATATCCATACATGACTCCATTTTTATCTATAATTACCATTTATGGCTGCAGGGGGGTCTAAGACAATGAAAAAATTAATTAAATACAAAAAACAACTTCTGTATTGCGCTAATGTACCCTTATAGTATCTAATTGACTGCATCACATCAACACACAATGGAATTTGAATAAATCAATTGGCATGATGTGGAAAAGTGCTTATTGCAGTGACCATAAAAAGTTCGGGGCTGTTGGTTTAACTGCTCTAATGTTCAGGGTGACTTTGACACGTGGTGAGTAATCTTGGTTGTCATACGCAGTAAAAGCGCAGGATTGCTGATGTCTAATAGGCTTGGTGCACGGACAAACACTAAAAGCACTTCATACTCTGAGCTAGAGCAATGACTTGTTAAGCAGCATTTATTTCCATCTATCCATCCATTATCCAACCCACTATATTCTAACTACAGGTTCACGGGGGTTTGCTGGAGCCAATCTCAACGAACACAGGGAGCAAGGCAGGAAACAAACCCTGGGCAGGGCACCGTCCACCACAGGTCGCGCACACACACCCACACACCAAAGAATCGCCGATGCACCAAACCAGCATGTCTTAGGACTATGGGAGGAAACTGGAGCACCCAGAGGAAACCCACGGAGACACAGGGAGAACATGCAAACTCAACGCAGGGAGGACCCGGGAAGCGGGTCCCCTAACTGCGAGTCAGCAATGCTACCCACTGCGCCACCGTGCCGCCCAGCATCTATTTCATTAAATTCATAGGAAATGAATTGTTGAATACATCTGTATAATGTTTAGTTACATTATTAAAGTGTAGATATCTTTGTCGTAGACCAGTTTTAACCCACGTCACACGAACAAGAATGACAATATTAATGGGCCTTACTATCTGCCCCTTCTTGTTTATCATGGTAATGAATCTGCTTATAATAGAGGCAGGGAAGGAATTCAGGGGCCGAAAATGAAGCCTGGTACTTGCTAGCCTTCATTAAAAGGCTTTATGGTGTGGAAATATTCAGACCCGGGCACAAACAGATGACACATACGTTTATTGCACCACACACGAATACAGTGCTCTAATCACCATCAATCAGTCCTTCAGACTTTTCCTTCTCTCTCTCTGTCACCTCTACTCCTCTCTTCCAAGCTCTGTCCACTTCCGCCTGACTCCGTCTGTTGAGTGGAGTGAGGTGGCCTCTTTTAGACAGTACCCGGAGGAGCTCCAGGTGCTCCCTAATTAACATCCGGCAGCACTTCCAGGCATGGCGGAAGTGCTGCAAGCGAGTTCAGCTCCTCTTCTGGCAGCACTTCAGGGTGTGGCGGAAGTGCTGTGGAACACAGTTCCAAAGCTGTCCAGGCACCCCTTGGTGGCAGCCACGTCCCTCCATAGGGTTGAGCTCCCAAGCTCTGTGGCCCCCATGCAATATAGGGAGGTTGTCCCTTTATGGTCCAGGGAAGATACTGCCCTTTTCCCGGTCCTTCCCTTCTTCCAGGGTCCCGGTGGGGCAAAGTCCTTACACATCTGTCACACTGGATGACCTAACCATAGCAACTTTATCCCATCGTACAAGCAATACAGGCCAAGGATGCGCTTGATGACTTGGTAACGTGGGCAAGAATGAAGTTTAAACCAAAGAAGTTAAAAAGCCCAGTGATTAGAATTGGGAAAGTGATCAGCAAGTTCCAACTCCATGTCCAGGGGCCGGTTAAACCATCAATCGAGGAAAACCCAATAAAATGCCTACAGAAGTGGTATGACGCCTCCTTCATTGATAGAATTGATGGAAATAGGACATAGAAATAGGCAGATGAATGGCTGAGGAAGGCAGAAGCATCATGCTTACCAGGACAATACAAGGCCTGGCTCTTCCATCATGGTCTGCTACAAGACTGGTTTGGCTATTGACAATTTTTGAAATGCAAATGACAACAGTCGAAGGAATCAACTGAATAAACATTATCACAGATGGCTCAGAATTCTAACAGGCTTTATATCAACAGTGATGTATATCATGTCTGGTCAGTTGCAGCTACCCCTATCATTAGTGATTGAAGAGTTCAAGGTGGAAAAGTGTAGGGCTGTCTTGATGTATAGATAATCTCGCAATGGAAAAGTCAGAGGTGCAGAAATCACCACAAGATCTGGAAGTAACTGGGCAGCAGACACGACTGTTGCAAAGGCTGAAAGTATTCTGAAGCTAAAGGACGTGTTTGGGAACCTGTGTTTTGGGAGACAAGGGCATGGAACCACACATTTCCAGCAATGGAGAAAAGCAGACCAACAATAAAGATGGATAGGATTCAACCTGAGGTCTGATGCCTAGAGGAGGAAGGACGAAGTGCAAAGACCATGAAACTTCGATCACAAGGGCCTGGACAGAATGGGACCTGCCAAAATGGAAGATTACATGGCAAGCACTTTGGAGGATGGAGACCTTCTGTTTTTCTTTCCCGCTCCAATAAGTGTACCATACCTGGTGAACACCAACTAATAAGCACAGGTGGGGACTGAGGGAGGACCCACTGTGTAAGCTATGTGAGGAGAGAGGTACAGTGGCACATAGACTGGTTGTCTACAAGATAGCGCTAAGTCAGGGAAGATAAAGATGGTGCCATGAAAAGGTTCTCAGGGCACTGGCAGATATTTTGCACCAGGACAGACAGAAAAAGTTTCCAACCCACGTGAGTATAGATAAGTCCATCCATCTTGTTCATCAGAGAGGGAAAAAACTGTACTCCTCCACCTCCTTTTGCAGCTGGCCCTAGGACTCGGGTCCTAATCTGGATCCTGAGTTGGTTTGTCGGGTGGTGGGTGCGTCAATGCACTGTATCAGTGCATGCTCCTAATCTATCATTGGAGATGAGGGTAGACCTGGGTAGGTAGCTACATCTTCCCTAGGTCATCCAAATAACTTTAAGGCCTGACATAGTCATATGGTCAGAGGCTGAGAAAAGGATCATTTTGATAGAACTGACTGTTCCATGGGAAAATGGATGTGAAGAGCCCTCAGAGAGGAAGATACAGACACACCAAGTATCTGGATTGATCCAACAATGCAGGGCCAAAGGGGGTCATGACTGGCTATTTCCAGTTGAGCTAGGCTGCAGTGGATTCTCAGTACAATTGTTGCAGAAGACTTTCATAGTCCTGGGAATACAAAGAAAGGAAAGAAAAGGAAAATAGCTGTTTGCAGCTTGGGGAAAGGAGCAGAAAGAGACCATTGTGGGATCATAAATAGGTGGGAGGAGATGATCTGCAAGGCAGGAGAAGATGGGAAGTGAGTTGGCCAGCACTGCCGATACACCAACTGTGGTTCAGGGTCAAAACATCCAAGAATGTTGGACA
>JANRMT010027041.1:7037803-7050175 GCA_026402145.1 Polypterus bichir lapradei | reverse complement strand
ATAGATAGATAGATAGATAGATAGATAGATAGATAGATAGATAGATACTTTATTAATCCCAAGGGGAAATTCACATACTCCAGCAGCAGCATACTGATAAAAAAAAAAAAATTAAATTAAAGAGTAATAAAATAATAAAAAGAGTAATAAAAATGCAGGTATAACAGACAATAACTTTGTATAATGTTAACGTTTACCCCCCGGGTGTAATTGAAGAGTCGCATAGTGTGGGGTCTCCTCAGTCTGTCGCTGAAGCTGCTCCTCTGTCTGGAGATGATCCTGTTCAGTGGATGCAGTGGATTCTCCACGATTGACAGGTGCCTGCTCAGCGCCCGTCGCTCTGTCATGAATGTTAAACTGTCCAGCTCCGTGCCTACAATAGAGCTTGCCTTCCTCACCAGTTTGTCCAGGCATGTGGCGTCCCTCTACTTTATGCTGCCTCCCCAGCACACCACCGCGTAGAAGAGGGCGCTCGCCACAACCGTCTGATAGAACATCTGCAGCATCTTATTGCAGATGTTGAAGGATGCCAGCCTTCTAAGGAAGTATAGTCGGCTCTGTCCTCTCTTACACAGGTCATCAGTATTGGCAGTCCAGTCCAATTTATCATCCAGCTGCACTCCCAGGTATTTATAGGTCTGCACCCTCTGCACACAGTCACCTCTGATGATCATGGGGTCCATGAGGGGCCTGGTCCTCCTAAAATCCACCACCAGCTCCTTGGTTTTGCTGGTGTTCAGTTCAGTCACAACATTTAACAAAATCCCTGATTAGGATCCTATACTCCTCCTCCTAAGTTAGTTCCCACATATTTATATTCATTCACTATTTCTACCATCCATCCATCCATTATCCAACTCACTGAATCCTAACTACAGGGTCATGGGGGTCTACTGGAGCCAATCCTCCTCCCCCAAAACAACAATGGGTGAGCATACAGATTTCTGTCTCTTCAAATCAAATATTATTACTTTGGTGTTTTTAACATTCAGAGTGAGCTTTTTATTACACCAGTTAACCATGCAGTCCACACGATTTAGATAATGGCTTTAGTCCTCCCTAGAATTACATTCTATGAGCCTCGTGTCATACTTGATAATGGAGTAGTGGTCACTGTATCATCTCGGTTGCCACAGATGATCATCTGTCTCCATCTCTTCCTGTCTTTTACATCATTTTTGCCACACCGACTGCCTTCATGTTCTCCTTCAGTACATCCATAGACCTCCTCTTTGGCTTTGCTCTTTTCCTGTCGCCTGGCCACATTGTGTTATGAAGCAAATGGCTTCACTAACAACATTGGAGTTATCAGCTTAAGGTGAGACCAAGATAAGACAAGACTCTAGGTAAAGGGATATCACCACAGGTAGCTTCTACCCGAAGATTTAACAAGGACACAACAAAACTCCTTTTATTATCAAGCAAAGTTTATTGTATGGCACTTTCCACAGAGTATACTACCATTTGAACGTGTGTTACAAAGCACACGAGAATACAGCTCAAAGCAAAGCAAATCAAAGCTAAGCAAGTTGCAGGTTAATTATGATCTGACACTGTGACGGGATGGAGGACATTTGCTTTATATTTTCAAAGTTAAAACACTGGAAAGTGTTGCATCTTTCGAGAAGAAATTAGATGAAACACTGGGAGGACTTAGCAAACTGAGACAAATTGAAAAATTATCTTATCCAGGAAAGATAACTATAAATCATGTCAGTCTGGTCATGGAGTTGTCCACTTGGTTTCTGGTTTTAGCCAGAACTGGCAGTAAAGGGTGATCTTGCAAACAAGGGGTCACTTGAAATATTTACTTCAGTCTTCTATAGAGCTTCTAAAGTAAGGATTATGAACTAGTGCTGAATTGGTTAAACTTAAGTATATCTATTGACGGTTAAATCAAAGGACATGGACACACTCTGTCTTATCTGTTTTTCTCTCCACTTGACCAATAGGGTAAAAATCAGCAAGCTGTGGACACCCAGCTACAGGTTCAAAGGCTTCTGAAAAGACCAGTAGGGAGAAAGGGCTGGTGGTGCATCAGTTTGCAATGAATTGCTACTCAGAAAGTGTCCACATGTACAGGGTCCATTTTAGCTCATTTACTCAACCCCCATGAATCAGTTATACAGAATCAAAGAGCAGGAGCACATTTTGGCAGAGACCAGCCTTGGATGGGACACAGCCCATCGGAGGGCACGAACACACAAATAATTTCAGTCATAATATTGAATACAGGGTGGTCTAGATCTAATTATGCAGATCAAGATCGTCTGGATGACTTTGATTTATGCTCTGACGATTCCAGTTCAGCGCAAAGACGATTCTTCATATCGTCAGTTCGCACAATTCTCAATGGTCCAGGATTTCATGGATGATTTTCTATGTAATAAACTTAATAAGTTACAGCGTAATGAAAACTGCATAATTAGATCTGGACCACCCTATAGTACCAACGTTTACCACAGAGATTAGAAATGGCACCATACAAACTATCTGTTTATTATTCAGTTGAGTTAATGAATTGGTGGGTGGAGGATTAAAGCGTTTAGAGCCACGCAACTTATCCAAAAGCAACGATCATTACAAATAACCGCTACACTATTATTCTGCCCGCAGCGGCTGCTTGCACATGCCATGAACATAATGATTTGGGATCTTTCACAATTTTCCAAAGCCAATTATGACAATGCAGAAGTCGGGTGACTGTGTGCGTGTGCAGACTTTCTTTCCCAGCAGCACTGGGTGAAGCATAGGACCCATCCAAGACAAGGTGCCAAACCATCACTTCACACACACGCACACAAACATAAAACCAATTTAGAACTGCTAGCCCAGCTGGCACACCTTTAGGATGTGATCATCACTGTCAAATCATTTCTCCAGATTTCTCTCACATGTACACTCTGTGTGTGTAATTTGCATATTCTGTCTATGGGCTTTCTTTGATTTCTCCCTCTTTTGCCTTTAATCCAGGGGTGTCCAAGTGGCTGCAGGTTTCATTCTAAAAATTGTCTTAATTAGTGAGCTGCTGATTAACTTGTTTTGCCTTCGTTTTAATTGACTTGACTCAGACCTTTTTCCTTAATGACCAGGCAAACAATAATGAGATGCAAAACGAGCAGCCACACAACCAGCTAACCTGAACATAAAAAAAGGTTAGGGTGTCAGTAAAGTTGATCTGCTAAGGTCACCGAAATATCTTGACGGTGGTCTTAGATAAAACAGAAAATCAACAGTCTGCTGTGGCAGAATCAGAGCAGCAACAAGTCATGGTATTTAATAACGGCTTTAATTAACAGCAAGAATCGGCTTCTCGTTAAGAAACTGGCTGGAGGGAAATTGGCTGAAATTTAGCCGGTTCTCTGTCAGCTGGTTTCAAATCTCATTTCTGTTTTGCTTCCATTTAGTGAAGAAACAAATCAATTCAGTGGACTGAATCCTTAAAAATTGGGCAGTTAAAATGAAGAGAAAAGGAATTAATTAGCACAGAAAACTGCTAGCTGATTAGGAAAAGGGTTAGAAAGAGAACCTGCAGCCACTGTGGCCCACCAGGACCGGAGCTGGACACCCCTGCCTTAAAATGACTGCTGACCTTGTGCCTTGTGAGTCAATGCATGTGTCCAGCAATCGTTTTGCTTCCCATCCCGAGCTAACCAATGTTGCTCTCCCACATGCTGAACTGTATTACACAAGAGGATAAATGACATGTTTGATTAATAACAACACACAATGCTTCATTACCACAGCAAGAGGCACGGTGACTTCAGTCTGAACGTTTCCCTAATGAGTTGCTAAGGACGGAAGTCGAGATTAAAACAAGCACCAGAACCTTTTAATAATTTACAAAATTTAATTTGCATTCTCTTATTTTTTAAAGTAATTTAATCTCGAGACAATAACTCTTTCTTATAACATATCCTACATACAACATAGTAATTTGTATGTATGAGAGATTATCATCTGTGTATGGTAAATTATGGTGTACTTAGGAGATAGTAAGCCGATTTTTACCTCATAACTGCTTCTGATTTTGCAAACTTGCGCTTCATTAGCGCCATTCGAGTATAGAGATGGCAACAAACTGCAAGTATTTAATTGATATTTCAGTAAGCCAATGATTGATGTTTGATTGATGTTTTAATAAACCAATGGGCTCCATTATATATGTTGTTAATCTACATTCCTCACACCCCTTGTTGTCGTTCACGCTACTGATTGGTTCCATTGAAAAAAGACAGAAAATGAAAAGCGATGACTGATGTTTGATAAACAACGAGGTTTCAAATAAAGAGGTTGTAAGTGACTACTGATACATGATACAGAGTAGTACTGATGTTTGATAAATGACGAGGTTTTAAATGACCATTGATATAGGATATGGAATAAAACTAATATCTGATGATTGGAGAAGTGAAAAATGACAAAGTCCTAAAATGGACACTGTACATATGAAGTCAAATAATGGTTTACATGTGTTTGAATGGGAGGGAGTAGATTTGCAATGAACACAATTCTTAAGGAGAAGGGCAAATAAACAGTGTAACACAACAAGTTAAAATTCTGTCTGCATAAGGCTAATTTATATTCCAGACTTGATTTGACGCAATACCTATTATCTATGGGTTAACTTTTAATTGCAATTTAGGATTATGGAGAGGAAAGCTAACTTCAAAAGTGTGCATTTGAAGAATGAAAGAACTGCAAGTAGCCTTGATGAACATTGCAGAGGTTTTCCTTCACCAACTAATTGCCAATGGCTTGGCCTGCATGGGAAAGAAAGCAAAACATTAAGTGAATATTTACTCTGAAGACTGATGAATGTCTTAACAACCAAATATGCAAAAAAAAAAAAAAAAAGTCATCCATTTCTAAGTCTATTTATTTAATTACAATATCATCTTCAAAAACAACCCTGCACCAGACAACAGTTCATCTTAGGGCACACTCATGAACACAAGAAACATTTCACTGTCGTGCTAAAAAGCTTTCATCAATCAAACCAGTGCTCCTGGAGTGGTAAAGCAGCAGTATTGATCACTGTCGCTGTGCCACCCTACTATTAATATCGGTTTTCATGTAAAACACAGGGTGTGCCCAAAATGGCCCAAGGGGTTCTTCAATGTAGCCATACTTTTAAACAATTAAATCACTGTTATGTATTTACTTTTGCAGTAGCTTCTCTAACATCACTGAAATGTTAAATTTTATGGATTAACAATATGCAAGGCGTATGACATAAGGAGTGTTTATGGGATAGCGGTGAGGATAATGGTGGGGTAGGAAAAGCATATGCTTAAGGTGTCACCTAGAGCATAAAGTGTACAATCATGTGAAGAACTGAGCCCCATCCTTGACTCTAATACAAGTAGCTGGTGTTGTCCCCACAAGTCAACATTGCCTAGAACTGTCCAGCATTCTCTGACATCGACTGGGTGAAGATTTTTCCCACTCCTCCATGCAGAATTATTTCCACTGTGTGATGTTTGAGAAGTGTCTTGCCTCTTGAGCAGATTCAGATCTGGGCTTTGACATGGTCATTCCAGAATCTTCCATTTCTTTCTTTTCATCTATTCCTTGGTGGATTTACTGGCATCTTTATAGTCATTGCTATGGTGCAAGTTCCACTTTTGGTTGAGATTCAATTTTCTAACAGATGTTCTCACATTATCATCAGCTCTCCCTGGTACAATGAAGAATTCCTAGTGAATTCTATGATGGTGAGCTGCCTAGACCCTGATGTAGAAAAGCAGCCCTATGCTTTACAGTTGTTATCGGGTTCCTCTGGTCAAATGCTGTGTTTGGTTTTCACTAAACATGTCTTCTGCGACTGTGGCTGAACAATTATCTTTTGCTCATCTGTCCAAAGCACAATGTTTCAGAAGTCCTGGTCTTTGTGTAGGTGTTTATGGACAAACGTTAGTCTTGCCCTGCTTTTGCTTTTGGTTTCCTCTTGGCATAACGCCTATGGAGATCTGATTTGTGCAGCTGCTTTCTAATAATTGACTCATGCACTTTGACATCAACAGTAGCAAGGGCTACATGTGGTTACCTTACAAAATCCTGGGGTACTTACAGAGTTGTTTTAGCATCTTGCATTCTTCTCTTGGCAGCCTGGCCTGGAGAAATTGGCAGTTAGTTGAAGTCATCTCCATTTGTAGCTGATCTTCTGCCCAGTGGATTCATTGATTTCCAATTGTTTGGTGATTTTTGTAAATCCTTTCCCAGACTCATAGGCATCTATAACCTTCTTTCTGAAGGTCTCAGAGAGGTCTTTCGATCCAGGCATGGTGTTAACACACACTTCAACAGCAAAGATCAAACCAAACTAAATGTCCGAGGTTTAAATAAGAGAACAGGTTCAGACAAAATGTTCTCTGATGATGTGTAAATCATTTCCACCTTATTTGAATTTGAGGTATTTGAGGTACTGACTAATGCAGGGGTTCATTTGGCTTTTCTACATGAGAAATATATATTTATGTATATTTAAATTATATAAAGGACAGCAAAATGCTAATGTGGAATTAAGTTTGTTGTATCATCTTAATTTAATGTTAAAAAAGAAAAAAACATTTCATGGGGTATTATTACTTTTTAAAATGACTGTTGTCATACACGTGCGCATAGGAGGCTTTCAAAGGGCTTAACTGAGGGTAAAATGTCAGCTTGAGGGTTCATAAAGTGCACTAATCTCCCTTCTCCCTCTTCTACAGATCAACAGAAGGGAAACTCAGTTAAAACCGCACCAACTTCCACCCTCCTGTCCAGATCATGCCCTTCAACTGACCTCACTTCTGCCATTCCCTGCATGGACCCTCCTCTTCCTGCACAGCAACTACAAAAGCCCACACCTTTCTTCCTCAGTTAGTCGATTTGGACTTGGTATTTTATGATTACTTGTTTTTTTTCCTTAGCTGTTTCATGACAATATACGAGGTGGATCCCCAAACCTTTATCTTTCTCTTGTCCTTCTGTTACACTGTATATATGACAGCACTATTATGACCTCCAAATGGAAACTTTTAGGACTTAATGCTAGACGTAACGTGTGGCATAAATCACATACTGCACACTTAGCATATCACTCTGTCCAAATCATAACATAAGATGGTGAAAATAATAGAGATGGTTTTTAGTAGCAGTGACTGGTGCCTGAATAAAAATTAAACTGAAAGATGTATAAGATACAATGACCAGAAACTCTGGGTTGACCCAAATGTCAGCAAAAACTGGGAAAGACGTGCATTATCACAGAACACAGACCCAAAATTGCTGTAATCCAAATCTCACTATGAAAGCAACAAAGAAGGTTTTGACATTCTGACTGTCCCTGTGGCTACCACATTTACCTCCAAGTCAGGGCTTGATTTTACCGTATAATTTCCAGCATTTTATAATGTCGATCGTATAAGTCGAATGTGGAAAACTAATGCTATTGGTACAAGAGATTATGATATGCTAATGCCCACCTGATTACAAGAGCATATTAGTGCCACGGAGAAGAAAAAAAAATATGGACACAGTGAAGAAAAAAAAGTGCATATTGAGAATACAGTCCACATGTTGACTTTATTTTCGACATAAGTGTTGAGATTAAAGCGGAAATGGCGAGAATAAAGCTGGCATGTTGACTTTATTCTTGACATTTCCACTTTAATCTCGACATTTATGTCCAGATTAAAGATGACATGTTGATTTTATTCTCGTAGTTTACTTTGTCATTAAAGTAAAACATCGTAAATGTCATTTTAAAATCAATGTTTAATTTACTAGATTTTCTCAAACCCCGTCATAAGTAATGTAGCACATTAAATGCTTTATGTTAAGTGTTCTCTGACCCATGTTACTTGGTACATGCTTCTTAAAACTGACTTCTTCTCTTCCTCTCCTTCACTTTATTCTCTACAAATATTCTTTTTTTTTCTTCTCTGTGGCCCTAATATGCTTCCGTACCTCAGAGAGTAACCACAGAGTACACAGCCTTTTTTTCTATGCACTGTGCCTTCGTGACCACACAGTAATACCCGAACTATTCCAAAGCAACATTTGCACTGTTTAATGTTATTTGTATCTCACACCCTCATACACCTTTATCATAAGAGCATCCCTTATCTACAATGGAGTGTTTCGATCAGAAGAAAATATGAAAATATAAATTAAAAGTCGTGAAGTGGTGATAGAAATTGGTAACTGCGCTGCTACAACAAAATTCAATGTGTCTGAGAAACTGGTGCGAATTGGAGGAAGCAAGAAGATGTAAAAAAAAATAATAAGTGTCGTATTTTTGAATGGGTGTATAAGTCAGGGTCTGTTTTAATGATCGATTTTTCGGGTTTCAAGACCCGACTTATATGCGAGTATATACGGTAGTAAGTGATCGTTCCTCACTGTAAAAGAGTAGACTCAAATCTGTGGACACTCAGAAAGAAAATGGTGATCTGCTGCAAAAGCCCACATTTAAACTTTCGGGTCTCGTTTGTTATCAGGATTCCATCATTATACAAGTGCATTAACTGACTCAGTGCTTAGCTAAAAGAATGGCTCAGATCTCATCTGTTGTGCATCTGAGTGCAGATTTGATGTCTGTCTCGAACACCTCTCTTTAACTTGATAGCAAAAAGACCTCTATTAACAGGACTATGAGCTTTGATATTATGGGCAGTGCATAACCCTGTAGCAAGTGTCTCTCTTTCAGTAATCATACATTTCATTCTTGTACAAAATCTACTCATTGCTGCCTCTAGAGCTGAATGAGATTTCCGGAGCAAATGCTGCATGACCCAAATTGTTTGTAACTTTGGACCTCCAATGGGCTTTACATGTAATCCAGTAATACTCTACACAAACAAAAGAGTGCTGTTAAAAAAAAACTCATATTCCAAATTTTGAATAGTTTTCTCCTTCATAAGAGGTTTCCAAAAATCAGAAATGGATAATAGAGCTTCACTACCTGCACAAGTTAATAGCAACAATATTATTTATATAGAACATTTTCTTATTTGTTCATGTCCATGCATTTGGGAAATGGGGTAAGACCAAGTGAACTTGGAATAAACATGTGACATGGGCTTTACAATTCAAGTCATTAAACACTAGTGAACCACAATACCTACCCGCCCTTCGGATGAGATGTAAAACTTAGGTCATGGCCTTCTGGGGTCATTAAGTATCCCTGGGCATCCATCGTAAAAAGTAGGGTGTATCCTGATGACCTGGCTAAATTGTGCACCACGGCCTGGTCATTTCAGCCCCCTGATCATCCACTGTCTCTAATTGACAAACTATCTCTCACTACTTCATGAGCTAAACTGTGGTGAGCACACTGGCACAAAATGGTTGCCATCACATCATCCAGGTGGATGTGGTGGTTGAGTACCTCCCGACTCACTGTGTGAAGCGCCTTGAGAATATTGAAAAACACTTCATAAATCCATCCATCCATCCATCTTCCAACCCGCTGAATCCGAACACAGGGTCACGGGGGTCTGCTGGAGCCAATCCCAATGAACACAGGGTGCAAGGCAGGAAACAAACCCCAGGCAGGGCACCGTCCACCACAGGTCGCGCACACACACACACCCACACACCAAAGACAATTTAGAATCGCCGATGCACCGAACCAGCATGTCTTAGGACTATGGGAGGAAACTGGAGCACCCAGAGGAAACCCATGGAGACACAGGGAGAACATGCAAACTCAACGCAGGGAGGACCCAGGAAGCGGGTCCTCTAACTGCGAGTCAGCAATGTTACCCACTGCGCCACCGTGCCACCCAGCATCTATTTCATTAAATTCAAAGGAAATGAATTGTTGAATACATCTGTATAATGTTTAGTTACATTATTAAAGTGTAGATATCTTTGTCGTAGACCAGTTTTAACCCGCGTCGCACGAACAAGAATGACAATATTAATGGGCCTTACTATCTGCCCCTTCTTGTTTATCATGGTAATGAATCTGCTTATAATAGAGGCAGGGAAGGAATTCAGGGGCCGAAAATGAAGCCTGGTACTTGCTAGCCTTCATTAAAAGGCTTTATGGTGTGGAAATATTCAGACAGATGACACATATGTTTATTGCACCACACACGAATACAGTGCTCTAATCACCATCAATCAGTCCTTCAGACTTTTCCTTCTCTCTCTCTGTCACCTCCACTCCTCTCTTCCAAGCTCTGTCCACTTCCGCCTGACTCCGTCTGTTGAGTGGAGTGAGGTGGCTTCTTTTATACAGTACCCGGAGGAGCTCCAGGTGCTCCCTAATTAACATCCGGCAGCACTTCCAGGCATGGCAGAAGTGCTGCAAGCGAGTTCAGCTCCTCTTCTGGCAGCACTTCCGGGTGTGGCGGAAGTGCTGCGGAACACAGTTCCAAAGCTGTCCAGGCACCCCCTGGTGGCAGCCAAGTCCCTCCATAGGGTGAGCTCCCAAGCTCTGTGGCCCCCATGCAATATAGGGAGGTTGTCCCTTTATGGTCCAGGGAAGATACTGCCCTTTTCCCGGTCCTTCCCTTCTTCCAGGGTCCCGGTGGGGCAAGGTCCTTACACATCTGTCACACTGGATGACCTAACCATAGCAACTTTATCCCATCGTACAAGCAATACAGGCCAAGGATGCGCTTGATGACTTGGTAACGTGGGCAAGAATGAAGTTTAAACCAAAGAAGTTAAAAAGCCCAGTGATTAGAATTGGGAAAGTGATCAGCAAGTTCCAACTCCATGTCCAGGGGCCGGTTAAACCATCAATCAAGGAAAACCCAATAAAATGCCTACAGAAGTGGTATGACGCCTCCTTCATTGATAGAATTGATGGAAATAGGACATAGAAATAGGCAGATGAATGGCTGAGGAAGGCAGAGGCATCATGCTTACCAGGACAATACAAAGCCTGGCTCTTCCATCATGGTCTGCTACAAGACTGGTTTGGCTATTGACAATTTTTGAAATGCAAATGACAACAGTCGAAGGAATCAACTGAACAAACATCATCACAGATGGCTCAGAATTCTAATAGGCTTTATATTAACAGTGATGTATATCATGTCTGGTCAGTTGCAGCTACCCCTATCATTAGTGATTGAAGAGTTCAAGGTGGAAAAGTGTAGGGCTGTCTTGATGTATAGATAATCTTACAATGGAAAAGCCAGAGGTGCAGAAATCACCACAAGATCTGGAAGTAACTGGGCAGCAGACACGACTGTTGCAAAGGCTGACAGTATTCTGAAGCTAAAGGACGTGTTTGGGAGCCTGTGTTTTGGGAGACAAGGGCATGGAACCACACATTTCCAGCAATGGAGAAAAGCAGACCAACAATAAAGATGGATATGATTCAACCTGAGGTCTGATGCCTAGAGGAGGAAGGACGAAGTGCAAAGGCCATGAAACTTCGATCACAAGGGCCTGGACAGAATGGGACCTGCCAAAATGGAAGATTACATGGCAAGGACTTTGGAGGATGGAGACCTTCTGTATTTCTTTCCCGCTCCAATAAGTGTACCATACCTGGTGAACACCAACTAATAAGCCCAGGTGGGGACTGAGGGAGGACCCACTGTGTAAGCTACGCGAGGAGAGAGGTACAGTGGCACATAGACTGGTTGTCTACAAGATAGTTCTAAGCCAGGGAAGATAAAGATGGTGCCATGAAAAGGTTCTCAGGGCACTGGCAGATATTTTGCACAAGGAGAGACAGAAAAAGTTTCCAACCCACGTGAGTATAGATAAGTCCATCCATCTTGTTCATCAGAGAGGGAAAAAACTGTACTCCTCCACCTCCTTTTGCAGCTGGCCCTAGGACTCGGGTCCTAATCTGGATCCTGAGTTGGTTTGTCGGGTGGTGGGTGCGTCAATGCACTGTATCAGTGCATGCTCCTAATCTATCATTGGAGATGAGGATAGACCTGGGTAGGTAGCTACATCTTCCCTAGGTCATCCAAATAACTTTAAGGCCTGACATAGTCATATGGTCAGAGGCTGAGAAGAGGATCATTTTGATAGAACTGACTGTTCCATGGGAAAATGGATGTGAAGAGCCCTCAGAGAGGAAGATACAGACACACCAAGTATCTGGATTGATCCAACAATGCAGGGCCTAAAGGGGGTCATGACTGGCTATTTCCAGTTGAGCTAGGCTGCAGTGGTTTCTCAGTACAATTGTTGCAGAAGACTTTCATAGTCCTGGGAATACAAAGAAAGGAAATAAAAGGAAAATAGCTGTTTGCAGCTTGGGGAAAGGAGCAGAAAGAGACCATTGTGGGATCATAAATAGGTGGGAGGAGATGATCTGCAAGGCAGGAGAAGATGGGAAGTGAGTTGGCCAGCACTGCCGATACACCAACTGTGGTTCAGGGTCAAAACATCCAAGAATGTTGGACA
>JANRMT010027041.1:6970923-6997979 GCA_026402145.1 Polypterus bichir lapradei | reverse complement strand
TTCTTCTTCTTCTTCTTCTTCTTCTTCTTCTTCTTCTTCTTCTTCTTTCAGCCAGCTTCCATTAGGGGTTGCATCAATGGATCATCTTCTTCCATATCTTTCTGCCCTAGTCATCTTGCTCTGTCACACCCATCACCTGCATGTCCTCTCTCACCACATCCATAAACCTTCAATTAGGCCTTCCTCTTTTCCTCTTTCCTGGCAGCTCTATCCTTAACACCCTTCTCCCGATATACCCAACATCTTTCCTTTGCAGATCTCTCCAAACCAACACTATCTCGCCTCTCTAACTTTGTCTCCCGTTCGTCCAATTTGAGCTGACCTTCTTATGTCCTCATTTCTAACCCTGTCCATCCTCGTCACACCCAATGCAAATCTTAGCATCTTTAACTCTGCCACCTCCAACCCTGTCTCCTGTTTTTTGCTTAGTTTAGTAGTCGGGTCTAGAGCATATCTTAGTAGCATGGAGCTCCAGACAGTCCTTCACAGAACCCTCCCCCCCCCAACCTAAAACACACATACACATCTATCCATGCTCAGGATGCGCCAATTTAGAAAGGAGTCTCTCTTTCTCTGTCACAGGAGCACACTGTCACAGACGGCCGGAGTGCTTGTCTGGCTGGGATGCCTCTTCACAGAGAGGACCGGGAGATCAAGCATGGGAAGAACAGTACCTCCCCCAAGATGTTAGATGGCAGCCTCCATGGGTTGCAGTGGTGCCTCAGATTCCAGCAGGGCTTCATGGGAGTTGGAGTTATCTACAGCCCTTTTGGGATCTGGCCTTGGGAGCCTTTTTTGGGTTTTCCGCCACACCCGGAAGTGCTGCCAGAAGTAGGTCAACGAGCACCTGGAGAACATCTGGGGGTGTTATAAAAGGAGCCAGAGTTGGGAGGAAGGAGACAAAGTTTGTTGGAGAGGAGTGGAAGAGAAAGAAAGAGAAGTGTGTTAAGGTGTGCTGTTGGTGCATTGGGGCTGTGTTGTGTGACTGTGGGAAACGAGGAAGATAACATAGTATATCTCCCCAACACTGCAGAACCTCCAAAGCCCCGGTACTCCATTATAAACAAATTAAATGCTTTCACCAGGATAGATTTACCTGAATTACATAGTATAATCTCTCAACTGAAACCCTCCACTTGCGTCCTTGACCCAATACCAACAAGGTTTTTCAAAGAAATATCAGGCGTGCTAATTGACAGTATTTTGGACATAGTTAATTCGTCATTAGATACGGGGGTCTTTCCAGACTGTCTTAAGACTGCTGTAGTTAAACCCCTGCTCAAGAAAAATAATCTTGACCCCTCTGCCTTTGAAAATTTTAGACCCATCTCTAACCTGCCCTTCTTAAGTAAAATTCTAGAGAAGGCAGTCATTTTGCAATTAAATGACCACCTCAATAAACATGCTATTCTTGATAAATTTCAGTCAGGCTTCAGAACAAATCACAGCACAGAAACTGCACATGTTAAAGTAGTAAATGACTTGCGGGTAAATGCAGACAGAGGCCATTTATCTGTTCTCATCCTCTTAGATCTGAGTGCTGCATTTGACACCATTGATCACAATATTCTTAGAAATCGCCTTAGTCAATGGGTGGGCCTCTCTGGCAGTGTCTTAAATTGGTTTGAATCCTACCTGGCAGGTAGAAAATTCTTTGTGAGTTGTGGTAATCACATCTCAAAGACACCTGATATCCGATATGGTGTTCCACAAGGCTCTATCCTGGGTCCGCTGCTCTTCTCAATCTATATGCTTCCGTTAGGTCAGATTATCTCAGGTTACAATGTGAGTTACCACAGCTATGCTGATGACACACAGCTGTACTTATCAATAGCACCTGATGACTCCGACTCTTTCGATACACTAACACAATGTCTTACTGGTATTTCTGAATGGATGAATAGTAATTTTCTCAAACTAAATAAAGAGAAAACTGAAATTTTAGTAATTGGCAATAATGGATTCAATTAGGTTATCAGAAATAAACTTGATGCACTAGGATTAAAAGTTAAGACGGAAGTAAAAAACTTAGGGGTAACCGTTGACTGTAATCTGAATTTTAAATCGCATATTCATCAGACCACTAGGACAGCATTTTTTCACTTAAGAAACATAGCAAAAGTTAGACCTCTTATATCTTTGAAAGATGCTGAGAAATTAATTCACGCTTTTGTTTTCAGTCGACTAGATTACTGTAACGCACTCCTCTCAGGACTACCCAAAAAAGACATAAATCACTTGCAACGAGTGCAGAATGCAGCTGCTAGAATCCTAACTAGGAAAAGAAAATCCAAACACATTTCTCCAGTTTTGATGTCACTACACTGGTTGCCTGTGTCATTCAGAATTGACTTTAAAATACTGCTTATGGTTTATAAAGCCTTAAATAATCTGCTCCATCTTATATATCGGAATGCCTGACACGTTATATTCCAAATCGTAACCTTAGATCCTCAAATGAGTGTCTCCTTAGAATTCCAAAAGCTAAACTTAAAAGAAGTGGTGAGGCGGCCTTCTGCTGTTATGCACCTAAAATCTGGACTAGCCTGCCAATAGGAATTTGCCAGGCTAATACAGTAGAGCACTTTAAAACACTGCTGAAAACATATTACTTTAACATGGCCTTTTTATAACTTCACTTTAACGTAATACTGATACTCTGTATGTTCGATTCTTCATAATAACTATTCACAGTGGCTCCAAAATCCATACTGACCCCTACTCTCTCTTCTGCTTCTTTTTCCGGTTTCTTTGTGGTGGAGGCCTGCGCCACCACCACCTACCCAAAGCATCATGATGCACCAACATTGATGGACTGAAAGCCAGAAGTCTACGTGACCATCATCATCAAGTCCTTCCATGAGTACCCTAAATACAAACTGTTTCATTTATGTTAGGTAGATTGCCCAGAGGGGACTGGGCGGTCTCTTGGTCTGGAACCCCTACAGATTTTTTTTTTTTTTCTCCAGCTTTTGGAGTTTTTTTTTTGTTTTTTCTGTCCACCCTGGCATCGGACCTTACTTATTCTATGTTAATTAATGTTGACTTGTGTTTATTTTTTTATTGTGTCTTTTATTTTTCTATTCATTTTGTAAAGCACTTTGAGCTACATTTTTTTGTATGAAAACGTGCTATATAAATAAATGTTGATTGATTGATTGATTGAAGAAAAAAGAAAATAAAAACATGTGTTTGTTTTTATATGTGTACTTCCTGTGTCTGTCTGCGTCAGGTTAAATGCTGGTATAGCGCCATCTACTGTCACAGCATACATGGGAGATGGTGCTGCTTGCAAGCAGGAAATAACTTTGCAAAATTACACACACATTTTTAGAAATAAAACAATCGTAACTACAAAACAATGCCATACATTAAATTTGAAATGTCAGGAATCAACTCCATTACTTTATTGCTTTGTATATTTGGCCCTGATGCTCTGTTATGTTAACACTAAGGTTTAAGTTTAGGTTTAGGTTTAGGTTTAGGTAGACTTGACTATTCCTGAGGGATATTTGTTTGCAGCAGGAAAGTAGAAAACCAGAAATCATTGTTACAGAGATCTAAAAAATAAACAGAGACACAACATTTGACAACCAATGTTACTTCATAAGCACACACTCAAGATGAATACAAACACGTATCCTTACTTTGAACAGTACACAAAATAATAAGGCAGAATTGAACATTTAGCAGCATCCCTACAAGTATCAGAATTTAACATGCGTATAGCTCCAGGAATAAAAGACTTCTTAAACCTGTTGCCTTTTAGCTTTGGAAACCAAAATCTGCAACCTGATGGCAACAGCTGGAATTTCAAGCAAAGAGGATGGCCACTCTCTGACAAAATTGAGTTGGCTTTCTTTCTAACCTGTTTGCTATCATTTTAGTGATAGACGTCTGTTGTGAACCAATAATTCTAATCCAAATTTTAAAAATTGTGTTATGGTGGCTTACGTATATTCTTATTGCTGAGGATGTCAAACTAACAGATTAAAGCAAATGTAGCAATGGTTTCAATAGAGGACTTATAAAGAAGTGTCATTATGATTCTATCTACTTTAAATCAGCTGAGTTTCCTAAGAAAGCAAAGTTTTGTCTGCCCTTTTTTACAGATTGGCTCTGTGTTAAAATCAACGTTTAGTTTGTTATCAATGATTGTTTCCAGATATTTGTATTGCTCTACCATCTCCATCGTCTCCCCTTTAATCAGAATTGAGACAGTGGATGGTGGAGAGCACCTGAAATCTTCAACCATATCTTTTGCCTTAGGAATATTTAGTAGTAAATAAGATTGACTGACACTAAGCTTATTAATTCTGTGAAATACAAATAAATCTTTTTCTAAAACTGGTGTTGCCATTCTGCCGTGGAGTTCAGGACTGAGAATCCAGACTTGCCAGCATGATCAGCGACAAAGGAGAAACAATTGTAGGGGAAACTTAGTAAAACTTTTAGAAGCATTAAAAAGAGTATATAAAGAGGACTAGGAGTTTGATGTGTTCAGGGCACCTTTGTGATGACATTTGCATTGGCCTTTAGATTAGGGATCTTGTGGCAGCAAGTCTTGGGTCTCTTTTTCAAACACATTAAAGGGTCTAAAGACACTGTACCTTAGTGCATTCACAAATTTAAAATGGACCAGAAAGCAACAGGTCCACATCTCTCATTGAAAGTCAGGAATGACCTGCGGTGCTTGGTGAAGGCACCAATGATATACAAAAGACAGGGGCACAGGAAATGAGGTTTTCTTAAGGCACAAGGATGGCTCAGCACTTTTGGTTTGCAGAGATTCCCAAAAGGAAGCAGTTGGGTTGAACCCATTTTATTTCCCATTTATTTAGAAGTGAGACATCCACAATGGCCAACCTGAATGGTAAGTCAGATGGTGAAACTAAGGCTCTGGGCAGATGGCAATCAGGTCTTCAGAAGGTATGTGCTACCTTGACATTGTCACTCACTTAAGTTGGATACTTCTATTTTTGTTTCCTATCATTCTTTTTATCTGACCATTTGGCTAACTTTTCTTTCTGTTGCTTTATCTGCATTAGTGTTGGAAGATCTGAATCCTCGTTGGGGTGCAATGGTAGTGCTGCTGCTTTGCAGTAAGGAGGTTGTGGGTTTGCTTCACAGGTCCTCCCTGTGTGGAGAGCACTTTGAGTAGATGAGAAAAGCGCTATATAAATGTAAAGAATTGTGATTATTTATTTTCTTCTGGTCTTATAGAGGTGCCAAGGTAAGCTGGGTGGGGCACAATTGGGCCTATCAACTGAGAAAGTGAAGGTACATTGGCTGGGAAGGACAGGACTGAAACTGGTTATGTACACTACATAGTTAACATGCCTTGTAATTGATGACTAAACAAAATTTATACACTGTGTATGTAAGTATATATATACTAGCCATGTAAGCCTGTGCTGTAAAAAGCCGGGGTCCTAGAAACTATTGAAATCATCAGAAAATAAACTGAAATGTAGAGATGTCGGGAACATGAAAGGAACTACTCTGGGCATCTCTCTCCTAGGAGGACTCGTTTTACCGATGTGCTCGCATTGCTTGTGCATTAGCGGCAAATGGAAAAATAAAAGGAATACCAGTTTGCCGATGTTAGCGGCTAAGTGAGTTTGTCTTTCTTCTGAGGTTTCGTTTTGCTGACGTGGGGGCCTCACTTGTGTTATTAACGGGTAAGTGAGTTGTCTGTTTCCTTACCTTGACTACACCCCTCACTTCTGGGCAGGACAGACACACGACGCACACACTTTCATGTGTAGACGTTTATATATAAGATATATAAACACACACATACACATATTATATATACACCAGTAACGGCACACTGCACGATATAGTGCAGTGAATACACTTGACTTGAGCATTCCTAGTTTTCATTCTCTTCCTCAGTATGTGTATTATTCATTTGCTCAGAGGTTGATGTGCTTGCTGCTTCCTGAGCAGCTCTTCTTTTCTCCACCCTAGCGACCCGCTGCTTCTCTTCTTTCATCGGCATCTTTTCGCATTAAAACTGATTAAGATAGTGTTTGCGTTGCAATTACTTAGATCGTTTTTAAAATTTTTTCACTTAAGCTGGCACTTAAGTCTTCAATCTGCCTCAAGAATGATTAGCGAAGGTGGTGGGGAGTGAGAACAGTGCCCATGCGCATGCGCCTCACGGCTGCCCTGCTGTGCGCTGCCGAGAATTGATTCTACAATAAAATAAAATAAAAATAAAAAGAGTAATAAAAATCATCACCCCGAAAGCGGATTGTAGAAGTCACATAGTATATATGTACCAAATTTCAAGTCAATAGGTGAAATGGTTTGCGAGCTACAAGTGATTTAAAATTCTGGACAAACAAACGAACAGCCACGGTAGCGTGTTATAGAAAAAGATACACACACAAACACACACACACACACACACACACACACACACACACACATATATATATATATATATATATATATATATATATATATATATACTAATAAAAGGCAAAGCCCTCACTGACCGACTGACTGACTGACTCACTGACTGACTGACTGACTCACTCACTCACTCACTCAATGACTCATCACTAATTCTCCAACTTCCAACTTATTCCTTACAGCTTACTTACAAAAGTTAAGCAGGTTTCATTTCGAAATTCTACTCGTAACGGTCATAACGGTCGATAACAGACGACAATGTCCGCCATGTTGAACTTTCTTATTTATGGCCCGATCTTCGCGAAATTTGGTAGGTGGCTTCCCTGCACTAACCAAAACCGATGTACTTACTTATTTCAATGGTATGACGCCACTGTCGGCCGCCATATTGAACTTTCCAACGTCACCAATTTTCCAACTTCCCGTGTAGGTAGAAGGCTGACCCCATCTTCACGAAATTTGGTAGGTGGCTTCCCTGCGCTAACCAAAACCGATGTACGTACTTATTTCGGTGGTATGACGCCACTGTCAGCCGCCATATTGAATTTTCCAAATGTCACTAATTCTCCAACTTCCCGTGTAGGTAGAAGGCTGAAATTTGGTACTTATTTCGGTGGTATGATGCCACTGTCGGCCGCCATATTGAACTTTTAACGGAAACCGATGTCCGTACTTATTTCGTTGGTATGACACCACTGTCGGCCGCCATATTGAACTTTCCAACGTCACTAATTCTCCAACTTCCCGTGTAGGTAGAAGGCTGAAATTTGGCAGGCTCATTCCTTACAGCTTACTTACAACAGTTAAGCAGGTTTCATTTCGAAATTCTACGCGCAACGGTCATAAATGTCCGCCATGTTGAACTTTCTTATTTACAGCCCCATCTTCACAAAATTTGGTAGGTGGCTTCCCTGAGCTAACCGAAACCAATGTACATACTTATTTTGGTGGTATGACACCACTGTCAGCCGCCATATTGAACTGTCCAACATCACTAATTCTCCAACTTCCCATGTAGGTAGAAGGCTGAAATTTGGCAGGCTCATTCCTTACAGCTTACTTACAGAAGTTAAGCAGGTTTCATTTCGAAATTCTATGCGTAATGGTCATAACGGTCAACAACGTCCGCCATGTTGAACTTTCTTATTTATGGCCCCATCTTCTGCCTCTGAATTTCACTTGGTTGTGTATACTGGTCACTAACAGACCCTCTTGAACCCTTGTAGAGAAATGTTATAAGCAAATCTGACACACATTTGATATGTCAGAGGTTTTAAACTTAAAGAGAACATATTTAAATCATAAAATGTCAAATCTCTTTTATTAGTATGAATGTCAAAAATTATCCTTCAAATCTTATTTTCCTTATTTTTCGATTTTCAGTTCTGGCAATTCACATTTCTGTTTGTTGGCAGACACATTTTGATTCTCTCATTTTAAACACATCCATCCATCCATCCATCCATCTTCCTAACCCACTTATCCAGGGCAGCTAGAACCAATCCAAGCAATCAATGGGCGCAAACAAGGCAGAAACAATCCTTGGACTTCAAGCCAGTTTATTGCAGGGTGAACACTGGACCAAAAAGGATCCCCACACCTATGCAGAGAGAACATCATGTAGGGCAGGGGTGTCAAACTCCAGTCCTGGACGGCCGCAGTGGCTGCAGGTTTTCATTCTAACCATCTTCTTAATTAGTGACCAGTTTTTGCTGTTAATTAATTCTTTTAATTAACTTAACTCAACAACAACAACAACATTTATTTATATAGCACATTTTCATACAAACAGTAGCTCAAAGTGCTTTACATAATAAAGAATAGAAAAATAAAAGACACAATAAGAAAACAAAATAAGTCAACATTAATTAACATAGAATAAGAGTAAGGTCCAATGGCCAGGGGGGACAGAAAAAACAAACAAAAAAAAAAACTCCAGACGGCTGGAGAAAAAATAAAATCTGTAGGGATTCCAGACCATTAGACTGCCCAGTCCCCTCTGGGCATTCTACCTAACATAAATGAAACAGTCCTCTTTGGATTTAGGGTTCTCACGGAAGGACTCAGGCCCTTTAGTTGTTTCTTTTTCTTTAATTAGCAGCCAAACAATAATGAGACACAAAACAAGCCGCCATGTCATACAATATCTGAAAATAAAGAAAGGTGAAGGTCTCAGTAAGGTTGATCTCTCAGCTCACCAAAACACTTTGACGATGTACTTATGAGAAACGGAAAATCAACAGTTTTAGAAATGTCAGCTGTGGCAGAACGAGAGCAACAACAAGCCATGGAATTAAATAGCGAGTTTAATTGACAGCAAGAATTGGCTTCTCATTAAGAAACTGGTTGGAGTTTGAAGCCCCAGTTTAGCTGGTCATCTGTTGGCTCGTTTCACGTCTTATTTCTATTTGGCTGCATTTTAAGGAAACGAATCAATCAAGAGGACTGAATCCTTCTAACAGGGCTATTAAAATTTGAATTAGCAGTGAAAACAGGTCTCTGATTAGGAAAAGGGTTAGAATGAAAACCTGTAGTCGCTGCGGCCCTCCAGGCCTGGAGTTCGACACCCGTGATGTAGGGGACACCTGGAATGTGAACCCCAGTCTCCGTACCAGAGGTGGGAGCACTAGCACTGACACAGGTGGCAGTAACATTTAATAGGGCAGTAAAAACTGGCAGAACACCCTTCTTGATGAAACGTAGTACTTGAACCTAATGAGTATTGTTAATGTGACTCTCAAAATGTGAAGAAATCCTAACTAGACAGGAGCTATTATTTCTGACGTAGGCTTATACTGACCAGTTATTATCCATCAAGCCAAGTACGTCACCCTTTTGCCATTTGACAGCCTGCAATTTTAAATGCATTATAGTGCATTATGTTCTATAAAGCGTTTTAAAATTTTAAATGAAATGCGCTGTATGTTAAAAACCTATGAAATAATTTATAGAGCACAGTGTTACGAAGTCGGTTCGCAGGTGTTGAACCTTTTAGAGACTGAACTGTGTCAGGTCGTTTTGTTCTCCCCAGTGATGTCGGGGGTTTCTACCCACAACTGAAAACTGCGCGGTTTTGCTACCTGGAGTCGCACTTTTGCGACTATGGATTCAAGTTTTTGTTATGCGACCCCGTTGTGTCCAATCACACATAGGATTTCAGTGCACAAGTAATATAGTTTATGAAATATTGTTTCTTACATTGAAGAACACTGACAATGAAGTTGTTAAATAACCAAAAAAAAAATTAAACTCGCAGATTTGCTTCTCTTTTCACGACTAATACAACTTTGATTGATTGTGGAAGCACTGAGATGCAGATTGTGATTTCTCGCGTTATTAAATGTGGTTATAAATTAATTATAAAGAGCGAATCTAACAGATCCAGCATGCAGCTCTGTCACTTCAGAAGTCTCTCCGAGCCCCGTTTCTTCTATCTGGGCCCACCGACCCTCTGCCTCCCTTTCCTTCGGTTTCCTCCGCGCTGTACACAGAGAGCCAAGCGACATTTGAACCCAGCTAAGTAGCTTTAATCAGAAGTGTCCTCTGCGAAACCACACAGAAGCTCCTAAAACTGCAATATCGAAATAGGTCATGTTTCCAGGAACATTCGTGTAGCGTCTTTCATGATCAGCAACGACCCACTTCGTGCTTACATGTTAACATCGCCGCCCACCTGTACTCTTATAATTTTTCAAAGCGTGATTTAAATCAGCAGAATATGAATACCATAACTGTGTTATTTATAAAGGACAGTCCAGCAGCCTTAAAGATAAAATACCCAGCATGCATTGTTAAATATCGTTTTCGCACTTTTAATTTACATTTCTTTTCTTTTAGCAGATAAATGCAAACCCCATTTATAAGCTCTAGGAAAGAACAGGTAGCTTACCGTCCACCCAATGTGGAGTTTACGCGATTTGGATCCGCAGTCACCTGCTAAATGGATCCTTCAAGAACCGCTAATTATACTGACTGGGGTGGGGCAGTCGGAACATCTTAACGCCCCCAAGGCCATTAGTTACGTGCCCACATTTTTGTGTTTCCTTCCTTGATAAATAACCCATCAGCTGACTTTTAAAAATAAGCCTCGTGTCCGCACCTGGCCATATAAATGTAGCCACGCTTAATCTTAAAACTGACTTCCGTATGAAAGGCCTGTGTAAAAAAACAACAGCAGAATAAATAAAATAAGACGGGGGGTTTGGGGAATGACACTAAAAGTGCAATTAAATTATCTCAGCAAGATCGTTTAAATCCTGTCACAGTCACCTGCCATCTGCTTGCAGTTTGCATGTTCTCTCTTCTTCTTTTTTATTTAGGCACGCTAGTTTATCTGCATGGCCTGAATGTGTAAGTGTGATTATCTGAGTGTTTTTCTTCATTGCACATGACTTGGATGTTTCCTGCCTAGGACCACATGTTGCTTGAATAGGCTCCTGTGACTCTGGACTGGAATAAGTGGACTCTGTATACATAACTAAAGTCCTGAAAAAATGTAATTATTATTATTAGTCCATATGAAATCATGTCATAGTAGAACATAATAACCGGGTCCAGTCCTTGGACTTAGTGTTAGAATGAGGAAGAAGTTTATTTAATGGAGAGTGCCTTTCTTAGGATATGACATGTTCCAAGTAGTGTGATCTTCTGTAATTCTTTCATTTTGATATTAACCAAGATCTGTTAGGTATAGGGCAGCACGGTGCTGCAGTGGTAGCGCTGCTGCCTCTCAGTAAGGAGACCTGGGTTTGCTTCCCGGGTCCTCCCTGCGTGGAGTTTGCATGTTCTCCCCGTGTCTGCGTGAGTTTCCTCCCACAGTCCAAAGACATGCAGGTTAAGTGCATTGGCGATCCTAAATTGTCCCTAGTGTGTGCTTGGTGTGTGTGTGTTTGTGTGTGTCCTGCAGTGGGCTGGCGCCCTGCCCGGGGTTTGTTTCCTGCCTTGCGCCCTGTGTTGGCTGGGATTGGCTCCAGCAGACCCTCATGACCCCATAGTTAGGATATAGTGGTTTGGATAATGGATGGATGGATGAATGGATAATGTCTGTCTGTTGGGTATATTTCTCCATTCCTTTTTTATAAGTCTGAGGGCTCCTATTACTACTGGTATTGTTGTGGCTTTCAATCCCCACATTCACTCAACCTCCATTTCAAGGTCTTTATATTTTCACAGTTTCTTGGTTACTTTTATTGAGGTGTGGATATACAGTCATGGATGAAATTATCGGCACCCCTGGAATTTTCCCAGAAAATGCACCATTTCTCCCAGAAAATTGTTGCAGTTCCAAATATTTTGGTATACGGGTTTATTTCCTTTATGTGCATTGGAACAACACAAAGAAAACAGAGAAAAAAGGCCAAATCTGACATAATTTCACACAGAACTCCAAAAATGGGCTGGACAAAAATATTGGCACCTTTTCAAAATTGTGGGTAAATCGTTTTATTTCAAGTATATGATGCTCGCTTGAACTCACCTGTGGCAAGAAACAGGTGCTGGCAATATAGCAATCACACCTAAAGCGAGTTAAAATGGAGAAAAGTTGACTCAACCTTTCTGTTGTGTGTCTGAGTGTGCCACAAAAAGCATGGACAACAGAAAGAAGAGCAGAGAATTGTCTGAGGACTTAAGAACAAAAATTGTGGAAAAATATCAACAATCTCAAGGCTACAAGTCCATCTCCAGAGATCTTCATGTTCCTTTGTCCACTGTGTGCAACATAATCAAGAAGTTCACAACACATGGCACTGTAGCTCATCTCCCTTAATGTGGACAGAAGAGAAAAATTGATATAAAACTGCAACGAAGGATAGTCCGAATGGTGGATAAACAGCCCCAATCAACTTCAAAACATATTCAAGCCGCTCTGCAGACTCAGGGTGCAACAGTGTCAGCTCGAACTTATCCGTCGACATCTGAATGAAATGAACCGCTATGGCAGGAGAGCCAGGAGGACACCACTGCTGACACAGAAACATAAAAAAGCCAGACTGGAGTTTGCCAAAATGTACTTGAGGAAGCCAAAATCCTTCTGGGCGAACGTCTTGTGGACAGATGAGACCAAGGTAGAGCTTTTTGGTAAAGCTCGTCATTCTACTGTTTATAGAAAACAGAATGAGGCCTACGAAGAAAAGAACAACACAGTACCTACAGTCAAACATGGTGGGTGTTCTAAAATGTTTTGGGGATGTTTTGCTGCCTCTGGCACTGGATGCCTTGATTGTGTGCAAGGCAACATGAAATCTGAAGACTACCAAAAGATATTGGGGTGCAATGCAGGGCCCAGTGTCAGAAAGCTGGGTCTGCGTCAGAGGTCATGGGTGTTTCAGCAGGACAATGACCCCAAAAATACCTCTAAAAGCACCCAGAAATGGTTGAAGACAAAGCGCTGGAGAGTTCTGAAGTGGCCAGCAATGAGTCTGGATCTAAATCCAATTGAACACTTATGGAGAGATCTCAAAAGTGCTGTTGGGAGAACATTAGAACATTAAAACATTAGAACAATCTAGACGAGAACAGGCCATTCAGCCCAACAAAGCTCGCCAGTCCTATCCACTTATTTCCTCCAAGAAAACATCAAGTCAAGTTTTGAAAGTCCCTAACATCTTACTGTCTACCACACTACTTGGTAGCTTTTTCCAAGTGTCTATCGTTGTTTGTGTAAAGAAAAACTTCCTAATGTTTGTGCGAAATTTACCCTTAACAAGTTTCCAACTGTGTCCCCGTGTTCTTGATGAACTCATTTTAAAATAACAGTCTTGATCCACTGTACTAATTCCCATCATAATTTTAAACACTTCAATCATGTCACCTCTTCATCTTCTTTTGCTTAAACTGTAAAGGCTCAGCTCTTTTAATCTTTCCTCATAATTCAACCCCTGTAGATCTGGAATCAGCCTAGTCGCTCTTCTCTGGACCTTTTCTAGTGCTGCTATGTCCTTTTTGTAGCCTGGAGACCAAAACTGCACACAGTACTCAAGATGAGGCCTCACCAGTACATTATAAACGTTGAGCATAACCTCAAACCTCAGGCGCCCTTCAAATCTGAGAAACCTTGAGCAGTTTGCAAAAGAAGAGTGGTCGGAAATTCCAGCTGAGAGGTGTAACAAGCTTGTTGATGGTTATAGGAAGAGCTTGATTTCAGTTATTTTTTCCAAAGGGCATGCAACCAAATATTAAGTTGAGGGTGCCAATAATTTTGTCCAGCACGGTTTTTGATTTTTTTGTGACATGATGTCAGGTTTGGCATTTTTCTCTGTTTTTTTGTGTTGTTCCAATGCACATAAAGGAAATAAACATGTGTATACCAAAACATTTGTAATTGCAAAAATGTTCTGGGAGAAATGGTGCATTTTCTGGGAAAATTCCAGGAGTGCCGATAATTTCGTCCATGACTGTATCATTGAGCAGACAGGTTTTTTTCTTCTTTGTTCTTAATAACGATTTCTCATCTGTTGGCCTTTATCTCGCAATCTCTCTGTTTTGGCACGTCCCCCTGGATTGTGATGCTATCTTTTTCTTGTTACTGTTTTGGGGCTCAATCTCACATCATTTTACTTTTGTTGAATTCTTTGCAGATGTCCCAGTGCAGGTATGTGGCAGCCTTATTGTGTCTATTAAGGTATTCGGTTTTGGTCAGTTCAGGGCATCCTGCCACGATATGGTCAATAGTGTCCTGGAATTGACCACATATCCCACACGCTGCAGGTCTGTGCCACGTTGGATAGCAATTGGTCTTCATGGCCTGGTCTTGGGCAGCGATGATAAAGCCCTCTATTCGGATTTTAGCGCAGCTGTTTTCAGCCATTTGTTTATTAGGGAGGTTGAGTTTTCTTAATAATAATAATAATAGTAATAATAATAATAATAATAATAATGCAATTTAATTGTACAAGTACAAAGAAATGTAATTATCACATACCCCTTGGGGTCAGAGCACAAGATCTGCTATTATATAGTGCACTGGAGCAATTGGTTAAGGGCCATGCTCAAGGGCCCAATGGAGTAGAATGTCTTCTGGCAGTAACTGGTGTAGATTCTAAGCTTCAGAGACAACATGGCCAACATGCCCACTTATTCTACCACTTAATAATCTCTCTATTATAATGAAAACATCTTGGGTCGCAACATGATCTTCTCAGAAAGACACTTTGACATCCCGCGAGACTAGACTTTACAACCTTTCGAAGCAACACCCGTGAGACGGTGACTTTTGCACGTCACGCCCTACTTACAAACAATTTAAAACAAGACCACAGACATCTAACCTCTCAGTTGTTGGAATTCTTTTGGCAGATGCACTTCATGTTCTCCCAGCTCTTACAAACTTTATACATTTTAGATGGCACGTCAATGACTAAGCAAAGAAGAAAGAGCAGCTATGTGCAAATTCTGAAAATAAGGAAAGTAATAATCAGCTGGGACCAAGTGGAATTGAAAACCTCATAGGTCCAATCAGGGTCGGAAATAAAATACTTCATAAAGACGTTCAAAAACATTGGTGTAATACACATGCAGAGCAGGTTAGAGATTATGAAAGCAGTGGAATTCAAAAGGCTCAAAAAAATGTTGGCATGATACACATACAGAGCAAGTTAAAGAATTTGAAAGTAGTAAAATTAGAAAGTATCAAAAAAAGAAAGTAAAGATCGCATCAGCACAAACAAATGGAAATTATTACTCGGTGAAATAACAGAACAGCAAAAAGAGAGTGAATATATGGACATAGGTGATATGTCAGAAGTATGTAGATATTATTTAAGTCAGAGACTTGTAGATCATGTAATTCGTGTTGTCATCAGCGAAAAGTAGTGTTGCCTCCCAATGTAGAGGCGTATCCGTGAGAATTAAAAGATTTGTGGTTTGGTGAAAGGGAAATCCACAAACACTACAGGCAAAATATCCAAATCTACAATAATCTTTTCGCGTTAACATCATTCAATGCTCAAAACGTAGATTTACACAATAAATGACCATACACTATGAGAATCTGTGGTGCCACAACAATTAAAGCTACGACAAGTTTAATTTCAAACAAACCACAATTCGGTTAGGTGTATATTTATGATAATGGAGAAGCGATGCAAAATGGAATCGAAAGAGTATGTAACAATTCCAATGAAAATAACAATCTCTTTAAATTGTATATCTGGATAACCAAACTCGGGGGTGGGCAAGCGAAGTGAGCACGGGGTGGAGCCCCCTAGTAATAATAATAATAATAATAATAATAATAATAATTATTATTATTATTTATTTTTTTATTTATGAATTAAAATGCATTATTTATTTATTTATTCATTCATTTGCCATATTGCAATATGGTGTCTAGTGATTAAAGTATTCATCTTTAAACCAAACTTTGCCACTTCAGCATTGTCATGTCGTCTGTTCAGACTTAACACTGGAAAGTATCAGTAGGTGACAACTTAACATTTTAACCAAAACACCCATAGAAATTTTTCACTGACGTTAATTCAAAGGGAAAGGAAACATCTTGGGGGAGCTGGACTTTTATTCCATTACTCAACACATCCATAACCAGCTCAAACTGGCAAGGACATCAAGAAGATCCCTGGTGCTGACCTCCTTGAACTGGGGTCTTGTCTATTACCCCAACACTGCTTTTAACTCTCCTCACTCCCTCATACATAACCTTAACAATCCTCACATACATCTCTGGTCCTCCTTTCTCTCTCATGCACCTCCAGACCTCTTGATTTGGCACTCCATTATAAACTTTCTCCTTTTTTACGATGTTTATTTAGGAGTTTCTCAATGTAAAGACTCCATCAGTTGTTCCACATCCTAGCATAAAACTGCTTCTCCCCTATGGTCTCTTACCTAAACCTTCTCTCTATAACCCTTTCCCAAATTTGCATTGTGTGTGACTTCTGGCTTCACATGGAAGAATTAGACGATGACGGTCATGTGGACATCTGGCCTTCAATCCATCAATTTAAGGACTGGCGCTCTGATCAGGTTGTGGTGGTGCAGATCGGCACCACAGAAAACAGGAACAAGAACAGCAGAGAAAGTAGGGGTTAGTAAAGACTGCGAAGCCATGATAAAAATGATAACCCAATGCATATACAGCATATCAGGGTTACTCTAAAATGAAGCTATGAGAAAGCCATGTTAAAGAAATGAGTTTTTAGCAGTTTTTTAAAGTGCTCCACCATATCAGCCTGGTGAATTTCTATCAGTTAGCTATTCCAGATTTTAGGGGCATAACAACAGAAGGCCGCCTCTCCACTTCTTTTAAGTTTAGCTCTTTATAAGAATTATAAGCAGACCCTCATTTGAAGATCTAAGGTTACGATTTGCAGTGTAAGGTGTAAGACATTCTGAAATATAAGATGGAGTGAGATTATTTAAGGCTTGGTAAACTATAAGCAGTATTTTAAAGTCAATTCTAAATGGCACAGGTAACCAGTGTTGTGACACTCAGACTGGGGTGATGTGGTCGGATTTTCTTTTCCTAGTTAAGATTCTGGCAGCTGCATTCTGCATTCTGCACTCGTTGCAATGGATTGATGTCTTTTTTGGGTGGTCCTGAGAAAAGTGCATTACAGTCACCTAGTCGACTAAAAACAAAGCGTGAACTAATTTCTTCCAAAAAAAATATACTTCCATTTTCTTTGCCATAAAAATATCTGCAACAAGAACTAAAAAGGAACATATTTTTAATCAACAAACTTTGATACAGCATCTTTCTCTACATTTTCATATAGTAAAAGTTGAGTGGAATTTGGTCGTTATTCTAATTCAGCCATAAATATTAATAGCCAGGTGGACAATTTTAATATTAGGATGAGGATTTCAGCTAACCTAAAAGTCTCTGGGAGACCTGTTAAAAAAAATCAGTCAATCAATGGAAAACTCATGCAGTTTGTAAACTCAAAAGAGATTGTTACAGAACAGAGTGGAAATGGAGGAAAATGAAAGCAACAGTATAAGTGTCATGCATGAGCTCTCTTGGGTGTCATCTTCAGGGCTCTAAAAAGGTAAGCAATACCACCCCAGACAAGCAGGGGGCACAATCATTAGTATTCTCTCCAGCTTTATCCACAGTCCAGAGGCTTCTAAAACAGGAGCAGCGCTGATGTCACATCTGCTTTGGAATTCTCTAGAACCCATCCCTTATTGCCTTCCATCATAAAAGGAGCCCAGCCACCAGAAGTCCTTGTTTCTTTCTGGACTAGAAGACCGTCCGGTGGATTTGGACAATGCGTCTTACTTTTTATACAGTTGTGGCTGTAGTTTTACACCCTGTCACACACATGTGCATGGCAGGCAGATAAAGGGTCTAAATGAGAGTAATTCCAAGCCAGACCAGGGGGTGGCGGAGTGTGCTGACCTTTTTTCTCATTTTCCTGCAGACCGTTCACGGGAAATCCCGCCTGGCCCTGATGACGTCACTTCCGGTTCCCGGCCTTCTGAGGACGTCACTTCCGGTGTGGTACCTATGAACAAAGAGCTTTCTGGTTCCAGCCCTTTTGATGATGTCACGTCCTGGTCTGAGCCTATGGAAGAGGACCCTTCTGCCCTAAATGACCTCATTTCCCTTGCTGGCCTTTAAAGTACCATATTTACCCTAATTCATAAGTTCTGTTTTGAACTCCGTACTGAGCACATCAGTGTGAACAATTTATCCTTTTGCAGCCAGGAAATATTATACAGGTAAATAATAATAATAATAATAATAATAATAATAATAATAATAATAATACATTTTATTTATATAACGCCTTTCCCATGCTCAAGGCACTTACAGAAAATAAGAGAAAACAGCAGGGTATACAGCGTATAGCATTGTACAAACCAAATAAATAAATAAAGAATATTAAGACAGTAAGTTCAAAGAAAGCCTAACAGACAACAGAATTGATGGTCCAGCACACACACACACAGGTTACATGAGCATCTTGACATGGAGGTAAACTGAGAGAAGGGGAATGAAGTCAAGTAGAGCTAAAAGCCTTTCTGAACAGATGAGTTTTGAGTTGTTTTTTAAAAGAATTCATGGAGTCAGCTGACCTGATTAATTTCAGTAGGTCATTCCAGAGTCTGGGCACTCGCTATACAGCTGAAAGCCCCGCTGTCACCCATGGAGTGTAGATTAGTGTGGGGCACAACAAGATTGCCAGAATCAGAGGACCTTAGTGGGCGGGCAGTCATATAGTGATGGAGAAGGTCACTGATGTAGTTTGGCGCGAGGTTATTTAAGGCTTTGTAGGTTATTAGTAGGATTTTATATTCGATTCTGTAAGACACAGGGAGCCAGTGAAGACGGAGCAGGATGGGTGTAATGTGCTCGCTGCTGCTGGTTTGAGTAAGGACTCTTGCAGCTGAGTTTTGAATAAGCTGGAGCTGTGATATAAGATTAGAAGGGGCACCTGCCAGCAGCGAGTTACAATAATCTATGCGGGATGTGATAAAAGCATGGACAAGTTTCTCAGCATTAGAAAAGGAGAGGAAGGAGCGAACACGGGATATGTTACGGAGGTGAAAGTAAGAAAGTTTCTTAATGTGATTTATGTGGGCGGAGTAAGAAAGGGAGGAATCAAAAATGACACCGAGATTCTTTGCAGTGGAGGCAGGTCTGATGAGATCACCGCCAAGATGGACTGGGAAGGAGCTCATTTTATTAAGCTGCATTTTAGTCCCAATTTTCAGGAGTTCAGTTTTGTTGCAGTTTAATTTCAAAGAGTTCTGCTCCATCCAGGTTTTAATTTCACTAAGGCAGGTTGTGAGCTGAGAAAGCTCTGATGAAGTTCCACTTTTAACATTGAAGTAGAGCTGAGTATCATCTGCATAAAAATGATAGCCCAGTCCATAGCTACGAATAATATGGCCAAGGGGAAGCATATAAATACAGAAGAGAAGAGGGCCGAGGACAGAGCCCTGAGGAGCTCCTTGTGTGACTGGCGCTGAGCTGGATCTGCTGTTGCCCAGACTAACAAACTCTTGTCTATCAGTCAGATAGGACTTGAACCACTGGAGGGCAGTGCCAGAGATACCCAGCATGTTCTCCATTCTGGACAGAAGAATGTCATGTTTGACCGTGTCAAATGCTGCACTGAGGTCTAACAGAATTAATATGCTGGTTTGTCCAGAGCCTGCTGCCATAAGCAAATCATTGGTTACCCGTAGCAGAGCAGTTTCACAGCTGTGCTGCACCCTGAAACCAGACTGAAAGGGTTCCATCAAGTTATTAGTGGTTAAGTAATTGGTGAGCTGGGAGGCTACAACACGCTCAAGAGCTTTAGACAGGAAAGGTAAGTGGGAAATAGGCCAGAAATTGTTAAGATTGTCAGCATCAAGACCAGACTTTTTTAACATTGGGGTTACAGAAGCGATTTTAAAAGTGAGCGGCACAGAGCCAGTGTCAAGGGATGAGATTATTATTGTTGTAACAGTCGGGATTATGGCATGAAGGCAGGATTTAAGTATTGTGCTGGGGATGGGGTCCAGTACACAAGTAGTCGGCCTCATCTTACAAAGCAGGTCATTAACAAAAGCAGATGTGACTGGTGAGAACTTAGAGAAGGAGCTGGATGGAGTGGGAAAACAGGGAGAGATATAAACAGATGATGCATTTATGTTAGTTGAATTATTTAGATCTTTAATTTTGTTACGGGAAAAGTGGAGGAAATCCTCACAGACTTCAGTAGAAGAGATAGTTGGGACAGATGCAGGTTCGAGTAGTTTATTAACTACAGAAAACAAAACCCTTGGGTTATTGTGGCCACTTTCTATTATTCTGCCATAGTGGGTGTTCTTAGCAGCAGTTAGTGCTTCTCTGTAAGCTCTTTGGTGGTCAGAGAATGCCTGGATGTGCACGGTGAGGCCAGTCTTACGTGACATCCTATCAAGCCAGCTGCTTTCATAGATCGCAATTCTGAGTTATACCAAGGAGCTGAACGTTTAAAGGAAACCTCCTTATGTTTTAAAGGAGCTGTTTTATCTAATGCTGAATGACGGAATAGGTGCAGACAGTAAAAGATCAGAAATGGATACAGAAAGGATAGAGGAACAGATATTTTTAAGGTTTCTGTAAGAAATTTGTTGTTTACAGGTAAGAGGAGGTAAAGGCAGTGAGACAGTGAAAAATACTGCTTTATGGTCAGAGAGTCCCAAATCAGTGCTGTAAATATTGGCAACAGATAGTCCAGAAGTGCAGATCAGATCCAATATATGACCACCAGAGTGGGTGGGAAAATCAACATGTTGTGTTAAGTCAAAGCAGTCCAGTAAGGAAAGGAATTCATTTCTCAGTTTAGATGTAGTAGTGTCAATATGGATGTTGAAATCACCAAGAAGGATAATTCTCTGAGAGTAAGAGCTTAGGTGGGTTAAAAGTTCAATCAGATCAGATAAGAAGGATGCATTGTATTTTGGGGGACGATAAAGAACAATGAGTGAGACAGGACCTGTTTCCGTTATTAGTTTAAGAGCCAGGCACTCAAAAGACAGTGGACAGTCAATTGGGATTCGTTTGATATTTAAGTCTGCTCTGATAATTACCGCTAGCTCACCTCCTTGTCTAGAGCTGCGAGGTTCTGTATGGAAAGTGAAACCAGGTGGAGTCGCCTCCGTGAGAGTCGTCAATTCGTTCGGTTTTTGCCAAGTCTCCGTTAAACACAGTATATCAAACCTGGTGTCAGTGATGAGTTCTGACAGCACCAATGCTTTGCCATTAAGAGATCTCGAGTTAAACAGTGCAATATTGGTTAATGAGGCATCTTTTTGCACAGAGCCGTGATCAGGGTTTATTTCCACACAATGTAAATTTGGCACACTGATACTTCTATTTCCAGGGCCATGAGAAGGAAGGCTTATTCCTGAGCAAATGCTGCCGGTTGTCTTTTCATTCGCAGCCCGGCGGTGGCGGCGACCTGACCCGCGATGTCTATATTTCGGGCGCTGCAAAATACCGGCGTCTTTTAGGATGTTCCAATCAGACCATTTGCTCTGGACAAACTGTTTAATAAAAAGGAGTTTGTCATGAGAGTATTTTAGCATAATACTTGACAATACTTATCTGAAAAGCAGTGGAGAAGCAGCACAGCATAGCGGAACCATTAGGACAGGCGGGTGTGGTAGCGTAGATGAGGTGAACGGCGATAGCAAAGCAGCAAAAGCATAGCAGGAGGAGGTAGCAGGATTTGGAGGTTCCAATACACAGCCACAAACAGTAACGCTTGTTAATTTCATGCGTGATCGCCACGGAGCCATAAGCCAGATTAGTATGAGCATCAGATCAGATCCCAGTCGTAGAGTACTGTGAAATGAATCGGGAGCAGATCAGCATAGCGAATATAATCACGGAGACAGATCATCCCGAGGTCATATATGCCAGGTACAAAGAAATGTTCGTAGGTCTCATCCCGCGATCCACAGACTCAGCTGTTCCCAATCAAAGTAGAGTCCATAAAATCTGTAAATATTAAGCCAAATCCATGCAATTCAAGTCTGCTGTATCCATGAACTATACGTACAATAAAAGAAAGAAAACAAGCGTGAGAAAGTGTAGAATTAAAGCGAATTTTGCGAAAAGTGTTGTTAACAGGGAGGAGCGGCAGCAACTTGCGTGCGCCAGCGTCCCCTCACCTGTAGAATAATTCAACATGGATGAATCCCAGCCTAGCCACTGTCTCTTTTGTTTTTCTTGTCTGTCTAATGTGGAAATTTTGACTTGACTGCATTCTGGGAGAAAATTAGACACAGTGGGTTGGATGTTTGAAAATACAAAGATGAAACTCTGGCTGACCTCAAAGTGCTAGTGTCCATAAATATGGGATAATAATGATAGGCCAGTTGCAGTGTGCTGTGTGCTGAGGATGATCTTGTGTTGATCTGGTCTCAGTATGTATGTATAATAACAAAATTAACTTTCTGGTTTCAAACTGTTGCAGTGCACCACAAAGCAGTGGACTAGCAGCCTAACAAGACTAAGACTAAACACAATTGCAGTTGGCTTCCTGGAGTCAGAGCAGGGGAAAAAGTTGCATTCTAACTTATACTACTTCATAAGCAGGTTTAATACAATGGGTAATGTTACAAAATTAATTCCACAAGCATCAGATGGACTGTTATGGAAATATGCCATTAAAAAAAATCAAACCCATATTTTACATTTATATTGTGACTGAAGTATAGTGTGATACTGAATTAAATCTGTTTAACTCAATGAAATAGAACAGAGGTCACTAACAGGCGGACCGCGGTCCGGGTCCGGACCCAGAAGCTGTCTCATATGGACCCAGACTTACAGCCAAAACAGAAGGTTATGATTTAAAAGGTGCTTCTATTTTAGGTGGTGCAGCTTTTGTAGTCTTTACGGTAATGTTTTAGTGGACGAGGAAATGCACAGACTAATTGTATGCGCGTTAAGCTAGTTCACGTGATACCACTCAGCCAATCAAGTCTGTGGATTCTAGGTGGTGAACATTGCTTTACTTTACTTTACTTTACAGCGCAGACAGATGAGAGAGATAGAGTCAAGGAAGAGAAACGGTAGAAAGAAAAAGAAAGATAGCGATACATGTAGAAAAAACAAAGGGAAAAATAAGCCGAAGAAAGTGAGAGATACAGACGACTGCGCTGGAAAAATAAAAGATGGGTGAGACGGAGAAAGGGACAAAAAAATAAAGAACAAATGGCGCTCTCCAAAAAAAGGAAATTGGACAGCGAAAATAAGGCATTTAATCTGGAATGGACAAACTCATTTCTGTTCATACTTCCCACTGGGAGCACTAAACCAGTGTGTCTCATATGTTCAGAAACCGTGGCACTTGTTAAAAGTGCCAATGTGAAACGACATTATGAGACGAAACATAAAGGTTTCAAACAAACATACCCACTCAAATCCGAAGTGAGATCACAGAAAATAATTAGTCTCAGAGCCCAATATTAAAATTATGGCAGGACAAGCTAGAGCTCAGTTCTCTCACTGAGCAAAAAACTGTGGTGATGAATATAAGAGGGGAAGAAAGTGATCATTTAAAACTGTTTAATTATTAAGATGTGTTGAGATTTATTATCTGTAAAATTGATTGAGACTGTTGAGTCAAGATGTGAAACAGAAAGGGGAAATTCAAGCTTTTTCTCCATTTATTTTATTTTTCTGAAGTTAAGCACTTTACTTAAACAAGCACAATTTTCACATTTTATCTATTTTGTCTTATTTTAAAATGCAGCCCTACTTTTATATAGTAAATTTAAGAACATTATATACTGTGACAGAACATTATAAATATCTGCAGTCATACATATATGTTCAGTTCTGTGTTACGTGACAATAGATATCGTCAAAACATTTTTGAATTGTACTGAACTCATTTGATTTGAAAGTCTGGTATTGATTACATGCAGATGTTGATACAACTATTAGGCTACATAAATATATATGATACTAAATAGTTAGACAACATTATCTTCCGGACCATTGCTTCAAGAAATATTCTCTAATTGGACCTCTTTAGATTTTAGTTGAATACCCCTGAAACAGAAAATGGCAAGCAAGACAGTAGAAGATAACAACAATCTACACAAGAACAGGCCATTCAGCACAACAAAGATTGCCAGTCCTGTCCACTGAATTTTTCTAGAAAAACATCAAGTCGAGTTTTGAAAGTCCCTAAAGTCCTCTTGCCCACCACACTACGTGGTCACTTATCCCAAGTGTCTGTGGTTCACTCTGTAAAGAAAAACTTCCTAATGTTTGTGCAAAATTTAACCTAAACAAATTTCCAACTGTTTCCCAATGTTATTGATGAACTCATTTTAAAGTTACAGTCTCAATTTAGTGGACTAATTCCCTTCATAATTAAAAAAAAATCCACCACATCTCCTCTTTGTCTCCTTTTTTTTAAATTGGAAAGGCTCGTCTTTTTTAATCTTTCCTGTAACTCATCTCCTGTAACCCTGGAATCAGCCTAGTTGCTCTTTTCTGGACCTTTTCTTGTGCTGCTATGTCTTTATGAAGACCACAACTGCACACAAGACTCCAGATGAGGCCTCACCAGAGTGTTATAAAGCTTGAGCAGAACCTGCTGTGACTTGTACTCCACACATCAGGTTGCTGTATAACCTGACATTCTATCTGCCTTCTTAATAGCTTCTGATCACTGACTGGAAGTTGATAGTGTAGAGTCCACTACGACTCCTAAATCCTTCTCTTTCAGTTTTCAGCCCTTCCATTGTGTATTCAACCCTAACATTTTTAGTTCCTATCTGTAATACTTTACATTTACTGACATTAAATTTCATCTGCCACAAATCTGCTCAAGCCTGTATGCTGTTCGATTTCCTCTGTAATGGTATAACAGATTCCAGATTATCTACCAACCCACCTAACTTGGTATCATCTGCAAACTTAACAAGCTTGTTCCTTACATTCCTATCCAAAGCACTGACCCCTACTGGACAGCACTTTTAACATCAGCCAATTCTGATTATGTTCCACTCACCATAACCTTCCCCTTCCTGTGTTTGAGCCAATTTTGTTCCCATCTACCATCACCCTGGTCTTTCACTTCTTTTAATTGTGTGCAGAACCTCTCTTGTGGGGCCTTATCAATGGAAATTTTTATATTGCATATTATAAGAAATAAAAAAATATGGATGAACATATATTTACCCTTATCTTCAGTAAAAATATGGAGAGTCAATGTCCTTAGTTAAGAAATTGCTTGGCTGCCAGATCAGATAGTTTGCATTGAAAGATGCTGCCAGTTTCTTCCATGCTGTATTCCTTTGGAGTGTTGTGAAGGTATTAATTATGTTGACAATACGGTAACAAAAGAGTTGATACTCCCTACTCATTAAGTGCTGTGGTCACCTAAATGAAGGAATGGCGACTAAGTAGGAATATTTTGGGGTGCTGACATGGCCATCCCCATTTACCGATACTGTCCAATGAAAAAACAACACTTGATGGTACAGTACATGAAAAACAACAAAAGCAATTGCCATGTAGTGGAGTGACTTGTAATTGATTAGGCTCTGCATAATGGATGTCAGACTCGGACCTCCTTCCTTCATGTCATATACACAATGATGACTTCCAATTGGGCAGTCGTCCTTTTGAAGCTAGAGGAGCAGAAGGGTCGGGTCAGTATACCCTCACTGGGCAGTTTCTTGAGGCTATGGAAGAAGAAGATGACAAGACCATTAGCAGCAGTGCCCCCTCTCAGCCCACGGTGGTATTACATACCTGGGAAGAGCTTGGATGGTTGCATGGATCCTCAGATGCACATGCATGACAGTGCCCAACTTTTGTAATGACCAAATTAAGCGAACAGTCACCAAAGCATATGCATACCAAGTGACAGGCTGGACGATACTCATAAAGAATGTCTCATCACAGCACAAACTTCACAGTAGAGCACAAGTGCTATATAATACATATTCCTCTTATGGAGGACACCCATAAAGAAGTTCTAATGTCTTTTATGTGGGGATTATTGCTTTTTTTATAATATTCAAATTTTTCTTCAGCTTCTGCAATTATGCATTTGTATAATTGTATGTGACAAATGAAATATGATTTGAATTCATGTCTCCATAGCATTCTCAAGGAATACAGCGTGGAAGAAACTTGCAGCATCTTTCGCTGTGCACTTTACAACCGAGCGGCCAAGCCTAATTTATTTATTAAGGACACCTACCCTGCATCTGTTTACTGAAGATTAATGGTGAAATGGGTGCTGATCTGTATTTTTCTGTTTCTTAAATTCCACAATATAAATCTTTCAATGCCTTCCTTTTTTTTGTGTATGACAATAAATTAAATATGATACGGATGCCTCCTGGACGCCTCCCTTTGGAGGTTTTACAGACACAACAACCTGGAAGGAGACCCCGGGGAAGACGCAGGGCATGCTAGGAGGATTAAATCTCCCAAATGGCCTTGGAACACCTTGGGATCCCACAATATGATGTGGCAAGTGTGGCTGGGGAAATCGATGTATGGGCTTCACTGTTAGGAATGTTTGGAATCCGTGACCCGGATTCAGATAAGTGGTGGAAAATGGATGGATCGACACAATTAAACATATTGGATTCTGTATCTCTCTTTACTTTAGTCCCAATCTAAATATAAAATATACCTTTGATATTTTGAATGGCAATTTTTTGTGGTTTCTAATATCTATAACAGTCTGTTTGATGAATGCGGAATTAAATTTGTTATATTACACTCTATTAATAAATCTGCTAAACTTTCTCACAATGGGGTGTAAGTAATTATGCAACGTTGTTTGTTTCTTTCTCCGACTCCCCAGAAGCCAAACGCAATTGCACTTTGTCTTAGTCTTTGTCCACTGCTGGTCTGCAACTGAGTGACATACTGCAACAGTGCTAAACCCATAAGTTAGTCTCTTGTTATAATAAATCCATACTGAGACCAGACAAGCATGGAATCTTTCCAAGCACATTGCTTGCTGCAACTGACCCACTGTAACTAACTGTTGGCCAACCCTCTAAAACATAACATTTTTAAAATAATCCTCAATAGAGTAGTATCCAATAATCAGCAAAAAATGTCCTCCATCTTGCTATTAATATTAGTGAAATAGCAGTGTTTAATTTCAGTCACAAGATACACAGTAACAAAAGTGGCTCTT
>JANRMT010027041.1:6951095-6965260 GCA_026402145.1 Polypterus bichir lapradei | reverse complement strand
TATCTATCTATCTATCTATCTATTATATAGCGCCTTTCACTCTATCTATCTATCTATCTATTATATAGTGCCTTTCATATCTATCTATCTATCTATCTATCTATTTAGGTCTTCAGTTCACGTTGTGTGATGAGGGGCCTGCTGAGACCCCCACAGAGCTGCTGTTCACTATTACAGGGTGGTCCACAGCTGCTCAAGCACGGTCCTCATACGAGGTGTGACGTCGGCCCCCTCGCCTCTATTAACACCAGATGTCTTATCCTGGCGTGCCCTCTAGTGGCGACTGCGGTGAACTGAAAATCCCAATGCTGTCATTTCAGCTCCTAAGCTTGTGTGACACAAAGTGACTTGGAGGCCAAACCGTCTTTCTCTTTTAAACCAAATGAATGCAAGGTGGGCAGTGGTGGGCAGAGGGAGTGGTCAGCTGTGGTGTTTGGTGTCGTCCCCCAGTGGCTAAAGCGTTGAACTGCACACCCTGACTTGTCCTCTAATTGAGCCCCTCCACTTTCTGCCGTTCATGCCTGGAAAGTGAACAGGATTGGTGGGCACTTTAGAAAGGCGCTATATAAAAGAGGGAAACAAGTGAGTCCTATAATGGGGGCCTCGCTCTGCTATACTGTGGCTTTCCGGGTCTCCTCATGTCACAGGCCTGCTGAGGTCTTCTGTGGTGTGAATGCCATAACAGATGGACTGGCATCCTGACTGGCATGGAGAGCAAAGCCATAATGGATGGATTACAACCCAGCCAGGAGGTCTCTTAGTTCCTCTTTCCAGGTGGGACATCTGACTTAATGGATGGACTGGACAGAAGGACTGGATATTCAGGACAGGTTATCCCTCCAGTATGAGAGGTGGCCGTGTCCCAGTCTGGACTCCCACACAGTTCTATGGAACTTTCAGCTTGGTAGGGCAGCTCTGTCAGGGTCCCTGGGTGCCACCAGAGGATGCTGCCAGGAGGTCATCCTATTTCACAGAGTATTGTCATGACCCAAAGGTCTGGTAGTCTGATGAAACCACCAGAAGATAAGTCCGAGTCTGGAGGAGGAGGAGGAGCAGGAGAGACCCCTGCCACTCCCACAGTGCACTGGTTTTGACTTTGCCCATCTGAAGGTTCTGTGGCACAAATTAAAGGACTTCACTTGAAGCCAGGACTGTGTATGGGCGGAGCATGCCAGCCATTTGGGGATCTGTAGTGCCACCTTGTGGTCACACTGGTAAGGACGACAGGAAGCTTTTTGAGGTTGGGTCACTCCACTCACTAAAGATGGCATCAGAGAGCAGAGACATGTGATGTGTTGATTATCAGACATCCCTGGACCCTCTGACCCTGTAACATATGGCCCTAATCGTCCCCAGACCCTCTAACCCTGTGACTCATGACCCTGACCGTCCCCGGCCCCTCTGACCCTGTATGTGTGCAGCACTTTGTGATGGTACTGCTGTGGCCCTCGAGTGGTGAATGCAGTGAACTGTAAAGCACAAGGCTGATATTCATTTCCCAGAATTCTCTTCTTCTGTGACATGGAGCTGTGACACAGAAAGTGGCAACTGGGGACCATCTGAGTGTGACTAAGGAGACAACGGCACCCCCTAGTGGCTAATGTAATTAACCGTACTTCCCAGAGCTGCCCATTCAACCTTTGGCACCCACCTGGACTTTGGGGTGGCAGCACACTGGCATTTCACCAGGTCTGTGTGTGTAGAGGAGCTCAAGGAGATGCTAAATAATCTCATCAGGTGGTCATTATGGCCCTGTCACCCGACTGAGTGACCCCAAGTCAAAACTCAGTTTGCACTCTCCTGTGCACTTGTCACTTCAAAATATGGCTGTGTGTGACGCCGTATGGCACCCCCTTGTGGCAGCACCTCCATCCACTGGATCTTCAGGTTATCATTGAGCCCTTCACACTTTGTTCAGGTCTCGGACCCCTTGGTCATCTTCAGACTTGGACACCGTGACCCTCTCATAAACTGGTGACCTCGGCCTACATCCAGACCTACCCTGGACTCCACGTATGGGCACACAGAAGACACACTAGCTGGACAGGACAATGTGACACAATTGTGACAAGAACAGACACGGAGGGGACATGAGAGCACTGTGAGGGGCTTATTTAGAGATGGCCTGAAGCAGTGGACATGCTGGTGACCCTGAGAGGACGTCTGAATGGGCGCAGTTGTGGTCTTAAAACGTGTGCCCTGCATCTGCCTTTAAACGGAATGTGATATAGCGCCTTTCAGAGCTCTCAGTACAACACAAGGGGACAGCGACCCCTCCACAGCAGGCAACGTCATGTGCCGCTCTCATTTCATCTCTGCCATGTGGTGAGACACATTGTGACAGCAAGCTGTGAAAGGCGCTATATAAACACAGAATGACTGACTTCGAATCGACTTCAGGGGTCAGTAGCACCAGACGGGTGTCATGGCCAGTCATGTCAGCCCAAGATGACCTCAGTAGTGATGTGATGTGGTCATGATGTGCCCCCCCACCAATCTAATTACTAGCCTGGGGGGGCACAAGGCATGTTGACCAGTGGAGTGACATGGAGAACCTGGCAGGTGTGTGACCAGAGTTTAGCCGTCCTGCTGTGACCTGAGCGGCCATTTGGTTTTGTACCACAGGAGGGCAGTGGGGTCACCACACTGCTATAGAGTGCCTTCTGCTTAGTCTGGTGCCAGGGGGCACAGGGTCGTGACACACACGTCATGGCCTAAGAAACTCATGTTTGGGTGATGCTTCCTGTTATTAAAAGTTCATTTTCTTTAGCCGTCTGCATCAGGTTTTCATGTCGTTTGTAGTGAAAATCGTGAATCCCTCGTCCAGGCTGACTGGCGACTCTAAACAGACCTGGTGTGTGCCATGATGGGTTACCCATGGGTGTGCGCCAACATCCCATCTGGTACCAGGGTCAGTCCCTGCCCATACACCACACTTGTCTGGTTTCCATTTTTTTCATTCACTCTGATGTAGACTGGCACCCTATCCCTGGATGAGTTCCTGGCAGTGCCCACTGCCTGTGGTGCCAAACCTCACTTCTTCAGACAGTGTGAATGCTCTTGAGAAGCGGCATGTGTGTGCCATGCTGTGAGGATCTTAAATACAGAGTAGGTGTGCCAGGGGCAGCACCTTCTGCCCTGCCCTCTGTTGTTGGGGTTCACCTTAATTAAACCAATGCAAGTGCCCTGGCACAATCTGGTATGACAAAGCGCCACCTCAGACACAGACTCTAAAGCTACTGTAGTGGCTCACCTTTGCTGGGCAGGCTGATGTGCCTCAAAGATGTTACCGGGCACAGAGTGGGCACCATAATGGGTCCTTGAGTGAAAATGCCCAAACTGGCAGTCTGACTGGGTTAAAGCACCAAGCTGAACATAAAGAGAATTTGCCAGGTGTGCCACAATAGACAGACAGATAAATAGATAATAATAAAAGATTTTATTTATATAACATTGCCAGGGGGCAAGAAGGGTTGCTTGGTTGGCATCACCAACACTGCACTGAGGAGTAAGCAAATGCAAAAAAAGAGAAGGGCATCTCACCCTCGAGCAGATGGGTGGTGGTGTTGATTATTATTATTAATATGACTGAGAGGCTCAGAACACGAATGTCAAAGCACAAGGCTGCCAGTTCAATCCCACCGCTGACACCAATGCCACTGTGGTTTGGCTCTGCTCACTATGCACAGGCACTATACAGCGTGACAAGGTAAAGACCACCCTGTCAATCCCTCCATCTGCCTGCACTCAAGAGGAGAACACAGGGAAAGGTGCGACTCTATGAAGGACATGACGTCATTTGTGGAAAGGCGCTATATTAAAGAAGCGTTCCTCACATTCAGTCCCTCCGCTCACTCCCAGTCTTCAGCTCCACTGCCACTTAACCCAAGAAGAGGCTCACTACATAGAAGCACCAGGCGGTCGGCTTCATCCCGACCACTGAAGAACGAGGAGTGCGCCCTGACTGGTGTTCACTACGGAAAGGCGCTATATAATAAGGTTGTTCCCCATCTGTCTCCTGGGTTTCCTTGCCTGATCTCACTTGGTACACTGAGGACACAAAAATGGTCACCAGGGCCACCAGGTTGGCAGGAATGGGCAAGTAGAAAACAGACCATCAGGGGGCAGCAGAGAGCCCCCCATCAGGGGGACACCAGTGGGCTTGAGGGCACACCCCCATGTTTTGTCTCCAACGCTGGGGGGCTGGATGAGCTGTGACATAAGAGACCCTTCCGGCAAACAAGAGGCGGTGCCCTTGTTAACCCTTTCCCTCCTGCAGCCTGGCACTCACAGTGGCACATGGTGCCCTCTGTCTTTCTCTCTTCAGTCATTAGAAGCCATAATTGTCACATTTAGAAATTAACACCAAAAAGCATAAAAAATAAAGTTGAGACAAAGCCCACCTGCTGATGCACCTGCCAGGTCGGTAAGCAGGCAATGAGATTCGTGACCAAAAAAATCGAGTGGTCCAACCCGAAGACCTTGATGCAGGCGACCAGACAGGAGATGCTGTCACACGCTAAGCTCAATGTTTGGGCCCTGGACCCCCACCCCACCCCACCCCATCTCCCCTTCCCCCCCGAGGCGGGTCCCCTCCTGCCAGCTGCTCCTCAGGCATTCTTCTTGACCACGTGGATGAAGTAGCAGGGAGCGTAGGCCTGGCCGTCCACATAGGGCTTGAAGTCGCCGTACACCTCCTGCTCACACTTCCCATTGAAGGCCTTCCTCAGGAGCTCCTTGAAGTTGTCCAGGCAGTGGGGGTAGTAGGACAGGCGGAACTTACTGGAAAATGGAGGGAAGGACAGCGTGAGAGGGGTGGTCCACCTTCGGCCAGATGATTCTCAATAACCGTCTACAGCTCCATGCAGCTCCAACCCCTAAAACACAGACCACGAGACCCCCATACTTACTATAGAGGGCCTCCAGATCATGGAATGGCTCCACCTGCTCACCTTAAATAACGGTCAGCAGCCTCCCACCTGCCTGGTCACGGAGGTCTTTGATCATCGGACGGGTCAAAATGGAGACTGGAAAGAAGTTCACCGTGCCTATCAAGAGGCCATCCTGCCCAGCGGGTGTAACCTGAATGTGGAGGGTTGGAGGCCCAGTCGTGGTTGGTGGGTCTGCCTCTACTTATCCTCGTAGCATTGGGAATGCAGTTACTGCCAGTGCCACCAGAGGGCACTGTTTACCATTGCAGCATGGGTTTCAAGGTGGTCCCAACTCCAGAACTCAGTCGGGGTAAGTAAGGTGGGTGAGAGTCTCTTTATGAGAGAACTGGGGCTGCTACCATCTATGGAGATGTGTCCAGAGAATGGACAGGTGGTGCACAAGCTTGGAGCTGGGCTGGCCGTGCCCCCTGCCCCCCTGGTGTGGCCCAAGCAGAGCAGCCGTGTGGCGTTTTGGGCTTTTCTCTCCAGGCTGACTCTCTCTGTGTGTTTTTCTCGTATGTTTTGTGCCAATCTGATCACATGACTCTGGATTGGCATCACATCCTGCCCTGCACTCCAGACTGGCAGACAGGCCTACGTGTCGCCATGGACAGATGGCTCTCAAACCTTGGAGCAGCTATAACCTGCTCATGAATACCGCAGCCCCACCTAACCCTGACCAGGAGGAGGAGGAGGCGGGGGGGTCCCTAATCTTTGAACCCGTGTCTGGGGGGGGGGGGCGTGAGAGGGGGTTGTTGGAACAGCTTTCAGAAGTTGGACTGCCAGTTTGATTTTAAGAGTACCTCAGCTCTGGGGTGCCATCCTGTTCTTGGGAGACCTGCAGGGTGTAGTCCAGCGTCACCATGTGGGGCTTGTTGTTGACCAGAAGAACGGACGTCGTGATGTCCTGAGGAAGGTCACTCTGGAGAGGAAGAGGAGGTGAGTTTAGTACTGACTGCGGGGTGAGGTGTGCCATTGCAAGGGAGAAGGCGGGCACACACTAACATCTGTCCAGTTCACACCGACTCCATTTTGTTTTTGTATGGGAAAGGCGCTATATGAACAAAATTAATTCATTACTGTTGTTTTCTTAGGGGGCGGCACGGTGGCGCCCTGCCCGGGGTTTGTTTCCTGCCTCCAGCAGACCCCCGTGACCCTGCAGTTAGGATATAGCGGGTTGGATAATGGATGGATGGATGGATGGATGTTTACTTAGGACTTCGCCTCATGTCACAATAGCTGTGGTCTCTCCACATATAGCGCCTTTACCTTGCATTATCATTTATAAATACTGTAGCACTGCTACCTGTAAGGAAACGGGCAGGGGAGGGGGTGCAGCAGGCACAAGGAGCACCATAGAAGGGGGTGGCTGGCGGCACAGCGCTCAGGTTTCCGATTTCTTTCTAATTCGATGTATTGTTACCTTCCATTGGTAGCCATCTTGTCTTTTTTTATTTTGTGTTGCACACAGAGCCCAAGGAGGCGGGGCCACCTGATTATGCAGATTGCCGCTGCTCCTGGTCTGGCGGAAATACGACCCTGACATGCGTGAGTATGCGACGGGAGCGTCTGGAGCAGCGCCGCTTCGATGGACTACAAATCCCAGCAGTCACACGTGTGCTTCGCCATTGGGCTGCAGGGCTTGCTGGGGGAAAACCAGCTATGGGGGCGGACCTTCAAAGTGAGCCAGCAGAGGCCGGTGGGAGGTCGGTGGTCTTATGGCGTCACCTTCCAAGGGATTACAAAGCCCACACGCCCAATGATCAGCGCGTCCTGGTTCTGTGTCTGCTTCTACACGTTGTGCCCCCCGGACTGCTCGCCATTCCCACTCATCACAAATTCCATACACATGTCCGGGGGTCTGCTCACAGGGGGTCTCCTTCCGTTCACCGCCATCGTGGTCATGCTGGACGGCGTTTGGACCTTTGTGGCGCATGTTTGCCGTCGATCGTTAGGCGCCGGGTGTGTCGTCGTGGTCACTTAGGTGGGAGTTTTGCACGGGTCCTGGTTGTTGTTTTTTTTAACCCCCAGTACATTTTTAATATATTAATTATTATTATTAATTCCTGACTTGTTTGACGTGTGTGTCTGTGTGTGTGTGAGTTTGAATGAGTGTGTGCAAGGCAGGGCAGGAGGGCTCCTGGGGTCCCTAAATAAAGAAATCCCCTCTAAGCCCTGGCGTGAATCTGCACCTGCTCTTCTGTGTGTGTGTGGGGGGGGGGGGTGATTAGGTGGGGAATCACCTGGCCTGAGGCGGCCCCCCGACTGAGAGCTTAGAGTTCAAAATCCTTAAAGAAAACAAACTTGGCAGATGTGTCCACTGGGGTCTGCGCACCAATCTGTGTCACAAAAGAGCCACACGTGTGACACCAAGCCAGGCCGAGATGGCCCATCTATCTAGGGTGCCACTTCTGTGCTATCCAAGTGTGCGTTTTTCGCCTTACGGACCCCCTGAAGCCTCTGAGAATTTCTTTGGTGTCCCCCCTCACCTCATGATGATGGCAGGTTTTGTTTTGACGTCGTTTTCCGTGTGTTCTTTCTTTTCTTAGGTCTTTTTCTGATGCCACCTTGGTTTTCTGATGCCCTGCCGCTGCCATGCTGCCCACTGTTGTTATCATGGCAATGGGGCAAAAGGTGGGCACCGCACACTGCCTGGTCATCTGAGTGCACGGATATTTCTGCAGAAGGCCAGTCTGGTTTTGTGAGGGTATCACTACTCGTCTTCAAGACCCCCTTCTTCTGGAGTTTAGCACTGGGACTTGATGAAGGACAGCACGGACCCCCGGCTTGGACATTTTCTGTCATTTCTTCTCCCGGAGGTTTCCCTTTCCACGTAGCAAGTCTAACAGCTGTCCATTTGCACCAGGAATGACCACAGCACCCCACCCAAGCAGAGCCAGCTGGTGACCCCCTCTGGGCAGTGCCAAGTTACCCCCACTTGTGTCTCAAGCTGCGGGAGGCCCAGCAGGTCAGAGTTTTGGCTTTGCCATTTCTGGACAAACAAGTTAAAGTTCATAAAGTGAAGAATGTCCTTCAGCTGCTGCCAACCGCTGACATATTAACTAGCGTGAGGAAGAGGCAGCTGGCCACAGAGGAGGCCAAGGACCGCCAACGCCCCCCAGCTGTTAAACTCGGCGGGCCAGTGACGTCATTTGTGTACTCGGACAGCAGAACACAAGAACAGGAGCTGCAGTCCCCCAGCAGATAACATCAAGTTGAGGTCTGAAGGTCTCAGAGGCCCTCCTGCCCACCCACCACACTACTTGGTCTCTGATTCCGTGTGGCTCTTTGTGTGAAGGGGCGCTGGGCGCAGTGCCACCTCATGATGTCCCTCACTCACTCACCTTCTTATTAAAACACGTCAGAGAAGCCCCCCTTTACTGCCGATTTTCCCACCCACATCCCGTGTCATTCCGATTTGATTCTTGCAGTCCGTGAAGTGGTCTCGGTGATCCATTGGCCCTGCAGTGTCCCCTAAACCCCTGGTCAGCTGCGCGATGGGCTTTAAAAGGAGGACCACCAGCACCCCACTGTGTGACTGACTTTATGAGACGTGAATGGAGTGGTGAGACCCTGGCAAACCAGGGGCCAACATGATTAGCCAGGGTGGTGGTGGGGGGCACACACAGAGAGGAACATCAGGGGTGTCCACTACAATCCTCAGGCTTAGGCACATTCAGGATTGTAATTGGGGGGCTAAAAACATAGCGGTGCCCCTCGTTGGGGTTGCTGGGGCTCATGGGAATCTCAGTAAGTCAACGCTGCTTGTGTGTTAGGCCAGTAGAAACATCTCGACACCACCGGCCCACCCATCACAGGTAACTACAGTCACCCACCAGGTGGCTTCAGGGTGCCAACTGCTATGGTGTTGGGTGGGGTGGGCTTGTGCCCTTTGACCTTTGCCTCTCTACACAGGTGGCACCCCAATCAGAAAATGGCATCTCAGCTACTCAACCTTATGATACAAACAGCACAGGAAAGCCAAGTGAGTGGGCCACTGTGCCAGGCAAAGAGCGGCCATTGCCTTACCTTGTAGTAGACGTTCTTGCCCGGCGGAGCATTGCCCATCTTCAGGATATAGTCGTAGTTTCGGTGATCGATAATCAGAATCCCACCAGGCTTTACCATGGTGGCGATATTGGACAAGGCCAGCTTCTGGTCACTCTGGTCACCTGGATTTAAAAACAACACAAACGGTCAATCAGCGAGGCCCCCTGGTGGCTCAGACATGGCAAAGCACTTCTGATCTGCCTCAGTTCCCTACAAGTCTAAAACCTTGCGTCCCATTCTGTGTGTAAAGAGGTGCCATATAAACATGTGGCATCACTTGAAGGCTCACCTGTGCCAGCCACATCACCTGTGAAAGTGAAGCCAAAATGTGTGATGGTGGACTTCGGGGAGCTCACCAGGTTCATGATGGGTTGGGGGGCGGGCACACACACACACACACACACACACTTAGGAACCGATTAGCAGCGAGGCCTGCCCACCTGATCACCCCTCAGCATGGCTTTGGTTTGAGTGGTCCACACAGGGGTCCCCACAACATAACCCCAACTCTATGGGCCAGGAGGTGGCACCTGTCACAATTGGCTAATGCCACTTCCCAGACAGGGTGGCGTCACTCAGGACACATTCAATGGCACCACAAGACAAACGTAGTTGGCACAAGCCAAAGTCAAATCAAAATGGCAGGAGTCATCCATTGAAACTGCAAATCAGAAGTCGACGACCAGAAACTGAAACTCAGACTCTTAAAAAATGGGAGGGCAAGGCGAGGCTCCGCCATGCGCACGTCTGGGCTTTACGCCCATCAATCTCTGATATGGAAAGAACGTTCACGGCGACCCCAATATGGCTGCGCTGGTGACGTCACATGCATGGCACTTTGTGGAGGATGCTGGATGGTGACGACCATGGAGACCCCCGACACGAAGGTGCCAAAGCAACTAATTAAAGATGGCGGCACAGCGTAACGTAGCAAACCCGGGATCAGAGGGGCTCTGCAATGCTGGGAGGCTCCGAAGAACACAAAAGGCTCCCAATGCCCCAAAAGTCCAACTCGGCGTCCACAGAGAGGCCAAGAGGCGCAGCGATGAGGTCAGAGGGTCGAGAATCTCACCGATTGCCTGGCACTTTCAAAGTGAACCTCCGGGCTCTGTGGGAGACCCTCGGGGTGTACATGGGGGGGGGAGGGGGCAGCTAGTGGTGGTCATTGATCAGGTGGCCCCACCTACTCTTGGGGCTCCTCCCACCAAACACACGCTTAGAAAAGACAGCTGACGGGTTAGCAAAAGTGACGATGACATCAAGACACGCCGATCTGCACCCCAGCTGATACAGCGCCCCCTAATGTGCGCATGGAGGGGGGGGGGGTGAGTCATTGGGGCTGAACGGCCTGTTTGAAGGGAGACCACCTCGCGTTTACAAAGTCCCATTCCAGCTGATGTGGCACCACGGATGGACAGTCGCTGGTTTAATCCACAACCTCACCAGTAGTAGTGGCTGGGTGGGCCTGGTAAATCAGACAAAGTTGGCACAGTTTGGAAAATGCAAATTAAACAAAACCCAAACGCGGTGCTTGTTAAATGTGCCTTGACGGTGGGACCCTGAGGCACTTCATGTCACTTGTGAATATCCAGCCATTCCTGTGGTTCAGGGCTGCTGAGGGGGTCAAAGAACGAAATAATGACAAAAGGGTGACACCAGCAGGTGACTGGAATCCTGACTTGGGGTCCACGAAAGGCTCAGAGGGTCTCCAGTTTGTCAGCAGAGGGGTGTGAGAAGAAAGACTGGAAGGGATTGGCGGGTTTCTCCCTCGGCAGCACATCACAGCATTCAACGGTTCAAGGAGGGTGAGGGGCGCAAGATGAAGCTGAACAGCCGGGACCCCCGACCCCCCAGACGGCAGGCACTGCGTCTCCAAATGGCTGATTGAACCTCACGGCCAATGGATGACTTTGGCGAAGCTCTGCCAGACTGAGTGACAGTCACAAAGGCCACCGCAACCTTCACTGTCCCCTTGACCTCTTTGGGCTCAGGAATGTCTGGATGGACCACCACAGTGGAAGCACACGTGTGCTGCGGGCAGATTACTCAGCGCTCCAGAGCCGTTAGTGGAAAAAATGGATGCCGCACCATCCGGACTCTTATCAGCCTGCGGGGTCTGGGGTCGTGTTGGCACCATTGGCACTCTGGTGATGGCAGCATTGAGATTGTAGAGCAACTCGTATGGCCTCCAAGGTGACATCTTTGCCAGGGACGTCCAATGCAGAACCACAACTGGCACAGGTGACAAAGGCATGGCTGGGGGGGGCTGAACTGGCCTGCCTGCACTCCTCGCCTGCCCCCAACAGAGAATCTGCAGATGACAAATGTGACGTTGACGACGGGTCTGAACTGCTGACCACCATAAGACATGTCTGCTGGGAGGATGGGGTGACAGAACATCGTTTGGGGTCCTCAGTGCCACCACGTCCTGGAAGGTGAGCAGGAATGCCGATGTCACAAAGTGCCAAATGTGTCACCGGCTCACCGTCATTTCAAAGGGGCCGAAGACCTGAAACGCAGGAAAGACTGGCTGGATATTCACAAATGACGTGAAGTCGAGCGGACGACACAGGAAATGTCGCAGGGGTCACAACGTCTGCCATGGAATCAAAGTCACAGCACATTTTTAATTTGCATGTTTCATGTAATCAGCGTCCAGCCCACCAGGAGGGTCCTGCAACTTACAGGGAACACTTGGGGGTTGGTGGCAGGACTGGCACTCCAGTCACCGTAATCCCAGTGGGGTGTCACCCACTGCACTCGGGTCCCAGTCTGGGTGGTACATCATGTGGTGGGTGCTCCCCTCTGTCACAACTTTTTCTGCATTGCAGGTGGCCCCACCCCCTTTGGCTCCACATGTTGGAGATGCGACAGACAACCAAGAAAACGAAGAAAGAGAAAACAGCACAGCACCACACGAGTACAGCACCAGGGAAGTACATGTGAATGAAAACTGAAATATTAAAATAAACCTGAGCCAGCGCTGGGTGGGGCACTGCCCTGTGGCACTGTCCTGGTGTGCCACCATCACTTCCACGTGGATTTGTACTCTGTGGAGGATGGCCGGCTGTTTATCCCGGCCAATACCCCCAAGCCGCCAGGTGGAGTCCTCCGTGCAGCATTGAGGTCCCCAGAAGACCAGCAGGGCATCATGGACAATGGAGTTTTTATGCACCGCCCTGCTGGATGCCATGGGGGCCACAAGAGGGAGCTGCAGGGAGGACCAAAGATTTCTTCGTGCCCTATGACCCGGAAGTTCGTCATAGGAAGAGCGACGGGCTTCCGGGTTGAAGAAAAGAACTTTTACTTGAACCGGAAGTGATTGAGAATCACATGGACTGGGGATTGGGAACACTTCCAGGTCAGGAGAGATAAAAGGACGGTGGAAGGGTGGCAATGCGTCTTGGAGCTGGAGGATTGGTTTATTGTTTATTGTATTGTTGGTTAATGAGTATAGTGGAGGAGAGGGTGTTTTGTACACTGTGGAGAATTAATCAAGTCAAGTATTGGACTTCTACCTGGAGTCTGGAGTCATGGACAGGGGTTCAAGGGAGCGAGAGTGCCCCCTATCTACCACAACTCCTAATGGAGTTAAATGGCAGTTCACGTCCTCTTGTGTGTGTGTGTGTGTGTGTGTGTCTGGGCATCACATTCCTGGCTCAGTCGGGGTAAACGATACCACAGTGGAACAAGAGGGGGCGCTGCAACTCTATCTGATGCCCCCCTGAAGGGTACACCCCCCCCCCATATCCCAGGTGGCATGTAGATGGGTGTAGAGTTGGCTCAGATGCAGGAAGCAGAGGGTGAGATGATGTGAGGAACCTCCTCACCAGAATTAAGAGTGGCGTCCAGCAGGGAGCAGCACTGGGGCCGCTGCTATTACAGCTTTTAGTTACAGGACCCTCTAAAAGCTGTGGGGTGGTCTGCCCGCTGCTAAAAGAGATGCCCCTTCAGTCTCAGGCTGAAGACTCCCAACTTCAGTTTAGCACACCCTGACTAGACCTGCTGATTCACTGTGCAGACTGCATCTCTGTTGTCAGTCATCAGCACTAAAACATCAGTAACATGATCGTTAGAATCGGATACTCACCCTCACCTGTTCTGTCTCTCTTCTCGGGACTCAAATGTGGCACTTGGTGACACTGCCCACCTGCCAGCCTAAGGTAAAGTCATCCCTGATGGAGGATCGCAGGTATCGTCAGGTAGAGGGGTCCTTTCATCGGATTGGCTGGCCCAGCTGTGGGATGGCCCAATGGAAGAGGCAGCTTGATGCCCGAGGTCTCCAGGGGCCTCATGTATGAACGGTGCGTATGCACAGAAGTGTTGTGTAAGAACGTTTCCATGTTCAAATTGTGATGTATAAAACCTACACTTGACGTAAAGCCACGCACTTTTCCACGGTACCTCATACCTTGTTGTACGCAAGTTCTCTGCTCGGTTTTGCAGACTGGCGGCACCCAACATCAAAGCAGTGCTACTGTTCCTGTGTGGTTACTCTTTATTTTCCTGACGCGGCTTTATAAATACACTGAAACTAACCGCATATTGTTTATTAGTGTAACGCATCTGATTGTGATTAACTTGTAACAATATAATGGGCCAGGGAACAGCCATAGTATACCAAATACCAGAACTGCTATAGCGTTGTTACTCTCACTGCATCTTCTTCTTCTTCTCCTTTCAGCTGCTCCCGTTAGGAGTTGCCACAGCGGATCATCTTCTTCCAGATTCCTCTCACTGCGCCACTTGGAGTATTTCTATCACTGGATCTGAGTGGGAATCACAGGAGTACAGCAGCTGATCGGATTATCAGTATACAGCATCAAGCACACGCTGCCTCAGCCACGCACAGTCTATTTGAACTGCTCTCATATGACAAACACTTCAGAGCCTTTCCTGTACGGACCTCGCGGGTCACAAACAGTTTCATCCCAAGAACTCTAAACGCACTCAGTCAGCCCATCAGGTGCTGCTGGTAGATCTCTTAGGACTTATAAGTCCAACTAGCAGAATACCCGCGCTTCGCAGCGGAGAAGTACTGTGTTAAAGAAATTATGAAAAAGAAAAGGAAAAATTTTAAAAATAACGTAACTTGATTGTTAATGTAATTGTTTTGTCATTGATATGAGTGTTGTTGTCATATCTATCTATATATATATATCTATATATCTATATATATATATA
>JANRMT010027041.1:6933265-6950995 GCA_026402145.1 Polypterus bichir lapradei | reverse complement strand
CCCTGTGATCATCAGAGGTGACTGTGTGCAGAGGGTGCAGACCTATAAATACCTGGGAGTGCAGCTGGATGACAAATTGGACTGGACTGCCAATACTGATGCTCTATGTAAGAAAGGTCAGAGCAGACTATACTTTCTGAGAAGGTTGGCATCGTTCAACATCTGCAGTAAGATGCTGCAGATGTTCTACCAGACGGTTGTGGCGAGTGCCCTCTTCTACGCGGTGGTGTGCTGGGGTGGCAGCATAAAGATGAAAGACGCCTCACGCCTGGACAAACTGGTGAGGAAGGCAGGCTCTATTGTAGGAGTAAAGTTGGACAGTTTAACATCTGTGGCAGAGCAACGGGCACTAAGCAAACTCCTGTCAATCATGAAGAATCCACTGCATCCACTGAACAGTGTCATCTCCAGGCAGAGGAGTAGCTTCAGTGACAGACTTTTGTCACTATCCTGCTCCACTGACAGACTGAGGAGATCGTTCCTCCCCCACACTATGCGACTCTTCAATTCCACCCGGGGGAGTAAATGCTAACTTTTTTCATTTTTATTACTATTTAATTTAATATTGTTTTCTTTGTATCAGTATACTGCTGCTGGATTATGTGAATTTCCCCTTGGGATTAATAAAGTATCTATCTATCTATCTATCTATCTATATATATATATATGCCAGCAACACTCATGACAATGACAAAACAATTATATTGTCAATCATGTTACGTTATTATTAAAATGTTTCCTTTTCTTTTTAGTTCTCTGCTGCCAAACGCGGGTATTTTGCTATATATATATATATAGAGAGAGAGAGAGAGAGAGAGAGAGAGAGAGAGAGAGAGAGAGAGATGACAACAACACTCATATCAATGACAAAACAATTACATTAACAATCATGTTACGTTATTTTTAAAATATTTCCTTTTCTTTTTCATAACTTCTTTAACACACTACTTCGCCGCTGCGAAGCGCGGGTATTCTGCTAGTAAATTAATAAGTGAATATAGATGAATGGAGAAGAAAAAGAAAAAAAAAAGGCAAAGGGAGAGAATCTGCTTCCTCAGTGCTTTAAAAGTTTATTCTAAGATGTTCTTGATCAGATCCTGCCAGGTTGTGCAAAAGTTCTGCACAGATCCTCTAAGTGAGAATTTGATTTTTTGCAGTTTCAAATAGTAAACAATAACATCAGTGACCCACTGACTTAAAAGGGGAGAGTTAGGATTCTTCCAGTTGAGCGAGATAAGTCTGCGTGCCTGTAATGTAATAAAGACAATTACAGTTTGTTTGTCCTTCTCCACTTTAATCCCATCTGGAAGAACACCAAACACAGCTGTTAGTGGGTTAGAAGGGATTGTCACACCAAGGCCATCTGAAAGGCACTTAAAAAATATGGTCCAGAATGATGTTAATTTGGTGCACGCGGCCCAAAACATGTGACCCAGTGAAGCTGGAACTTGATTGCAGTGTCCGCAGGTTGGCTCTCACCCTGGAAACATTTTGGACAATTTTAAGCGAGACAGATGTGCTAGATATTTAATTTTTAGTTGAATAATTGTATGCTTTGTGCTTCTGGAGCTCGAGTGAATTCTCTGCATTGCTACCTTCCACTCCTTTTCTGATATGTTGAGGGAGAGATCCTTTTCCCATTGTCCCCTGGGATCTTTGAAAGGGAGGGACTGTAAAATGGTTTTAAATATTGCAGAGATGCTGTCTAAGTCCTTGAAACTGAGCAATATTTTTTCCAGCATAGAGGAAGGTGGGAGGTGAGGAAATGATGATATGGGTTTTTCTGATACCGCAACACTGGTTTAAATAGCCTAAACAACGTTCGGAACGTGGCAGCAGCAGGAATCTGTTTAAGGGGGGACCTTTTTCACTGCTACACCACTAAACCCTCATGGAACGGAGTACATGCGTGAGTGGATGTATTGAGAGGTGAAAATGGACAGAGGACATTCTGAAACTGAAGCTGTAGCAGACGATGAAGTTGAACGTGATGACACAGAAGAACTTTTGCCATAAAAAGAAGCTGCGTCTGTTGTCTGGAGATACTTTGGTTTTAAAAGATTGGATGTGGACCAAACAACTATTTACTGCAAATGCTGTCGAGCTAAAGTTGTTAACAAGAGCAATTTGCTGCACCACCTTAGCTGCAAAAAACATGATTTGGAGTAGCATGAATGTATGGAACTAAGATTGGCCCCCTCCACGTCCTCAAGGAAAATTGAAAAAGCGAATGGACACTCGAGTCAGGCGCGTTTGCTAGAGGTACTGCCTACGACAAAAAAAGCAAGCGGTGGATCGAGATAACCAACGCCATTACAATCCATATAGCTAACGTGTCAGTGGACAGAGATTATTAACATTAACAGAAAGTGGAGTTGGTTTGCAAAACATATTTACTCTTTATTCCATTTTCTAAGACATGTTCAGTGCAATACAACTCTGGATATTTTACTAAGTCTAAATGCCTCTTTGGATGGTGGAAAATATGCTGTCAAAATTATAGTTTAAGTTGTTTGCAAAATGTGTTCAATAAACAGGTTCTATATTTTTACTGCAACTGTCATGCAATGTGATTCCTTCTCTTCATTAGTGCCACCCCCTATCACTTTATAGGGCCATGCAAACCTCTATTAATACTTGTGTGCACATTAAAATGCTTTTTTGTACAATGTGCAATTCTCATGACAATGGAATAGGTTATTCTTAGCCAGCCTACTGCAGTAATTGCACTGGAAAATTTGGTTAACATCCACTCATGCATGGGAAAAAAATACCGTTGAATACCGTGAAACCGGTATCATTTTGAAAAATACAGTGATATCGAATTTTGGTCATACCACCCAGCACGATTCTGAAGCTTAGGCATCAATAAAGGAAAGAACGACATGGCCATTTCTAGGGCACCCCAGGTGAATTATCTTGCTGTTGACATACACAAAGAATTATTGAGGTAACTCAAAGAGAGTGTTTTGGGAGAAAACACATTTTATTGTGAGTTTCACTCGGTCACAAAATGCATTTAATCAGCATGTTAAAATAGCACTGTAGCCGCCAAAGCGTAAGGCGTAGTCAAGCACAGGTAAAACGCATGTCGAAAGAAATCTCTCAGTCCAAAAGTTTGTTTTAAAAATATTTAGTGAAAGTTAAAGGCAAATAATACACACAAGAATAAAAGAAAAAATAGCTACACAAGTAGAATAAAAAAGGCAAAAAATGTATCTTCTCTAAACTTAGCTTTTCTTTAGAAACTTTAGTTACTTCTGTACTTAAAGGTTCTTTACTTCTTCTGTATGCCTTAAGTGTACGGTACAGTATTTAAAAAAGCACTGTTTTTTTAGAGTTATTTCACACACTCAAAAAGCCCGTAGGCCCTCAGGCATGGTCACGGTTTAAAACCGTATGCCTCTACACCTTACACGTGGCAAGGCTGTCACTAACTGAAGAATAATGCTAACTCAAAGCTGTTAGAAATGGCAAGAATATACCAGTACAATCCTACTTATGGGGGGTTATAGGAACCTCCCATAGATTATGCATTGTCATCTAGTAAGATATTCATGAATCTTATAGAACTAGGAAAATGGCTCTTACAAGCACCCTGATTTTACATTGGTTTTGGGATGAAATTGACCAGTTTTCACTGTGGCAGTCAACGTGTTAAAATCATTTTAGTAAAAACAGCTGTGTTTGGAAGGTTGTGAGCCTGCGACTGGACGACTTGACATGTGGATTATGCGACACAAGTATTCTTGGATCACTACAGGTCCACCATCACTAATCCAGCCACTGGTCATCTGCTGCCACTGCTACTTCAGACCTAATTTCAAATTTTCTAGGTTGATGCACCGAGATGTTGCTAATACTGCGGTGGCGTCATCAGCCGTTGGCACAGACTCTTGTGAGCCATTCCTACTTGTCTTGCTGCATTTATTATTACAGCCTTCTCATATTTAGCCTCAGCCTTGGTTCCAATGCATAAAGGAAGTTCTTCTTGTGGTGTAAAGCATAAAACACCACACATTGTCCATAACAGATAAAGCTGAACTTCTGAAAAAATTCTACCGTGGTGTGCGACGGTGCTCTGCCATGGTGCAAAATGCGCAACTTCTCGGGGCGTTTTTATTTTTCAGGATGCATTCCTGCCGATGCAATTCAGTGCAAAGTTGCTTATTAACAGACCAGTTTGTTCATGGGGAAGCTCTTTATGAATAAGTCAAATATTGTTGAAAAAATGCTATAGCGGACTAAAAACCCAGCTGAGATTCACACCTCCTTTGACGGTGATTTCTTTATATTTTTGGTGGGGATCCCAGGAACGCACTCAGCCTTGGCCTGATCCTCAGAGAGAAAAAGCAAATGGAATTAAAACAGAAATTGATGAATGTATTAAACGATAAATAAATGAAATCTAATTACACAAACTAAAAGGATCCCACCCCAGTTCACTTAACGGCAATATACAATAAACACAAATTAAACAATAGCAAACCACTAACAAACACCACACACCATGAAAAACGGCAACTGGTGGAATGAAATGATGGAGATGGATAGTCCAGAGATCAGCTCGCTGCATGTGAATGTAAAGACAGTCCTACCTGTATTTCCTGAAGATGACGAATGATAGGATCAGGAGCGCTCCTTTCTTCGAAGATTCACACAGAATCCAAATCAGTCCTCACGTAGTAGACGGACACCAGACAGTCCAAACACACACATAGGAGATAATCCAGGACAAAACAAGAATCCACAGGTAGAAAACGGAAAGGCAAACAGACACGAAACAACTAAAGGGTGCAGAATTGGCTCAGACACAGGAAGCAGAGGGTGATGGTGCGAGGAACCTCATCAGAACTGGCCGATATTAAGAGTGGTGTTCCACAGGGGGCAGTGCTAGGGCCGCTGCTATTTTTAATATATATAAATGATTTAGATAGGAATATAAGTAACAAGCTGGTTAAGTTTTCAGATGATACCAAGATAGGTGGATTAGCAGATCATTTGGAATCCGTTATATCATTACAGAAGGACTTGGATAGCATACAGGCTTGGGCAGATTTGTGGCAGATGAAATTTAATGTCAGTAAATGTAAAGAATTACACATAGGAAGTAAAAATATTAGGTTTGAATACACAATGGGCGGTCGGAAAATCGAGAGTACACCTTATGAGAAGGATTTAGGAGTCATAGTGGACTCTAAGCTATCAACTTCCCAACAGTGTTCAGAAGCCATTAAGGAGGCTAACAGAGTGTCAGGTTATATAGCGCCTTGATCTGTGGAGTACAAGTCATAGGAGGTTATGCTCAACCTTTATAATGCACTGGTGAGGCCTCATCTTGAGTCCTGTGTGCAGTTTTGGTCTCCAGGCTACAAAAAGGACAGAGCAGCACAAGAAAAGGTCCAGAGAAGAGCAAGTAGGCTGATTATGGGGGGCTACAGGGAGTGAGTTATGAGGAAAGATTAAAAGAGCTGAGCCTTTACAGTTTAAGCAAAAGAAGATTAAGAGGTTACATGACTGAAGTGTTTAAAATTATGAAGGGAATTAGTCCAGTGGATCGAGACTTGTATTTTAAAATGAGTTCATCAAGAACACGGGGACACAGTTGGAAACTTGTTAAGGGTAAATTTCGCACAAACATTAGGAAGTTTTTCTTTACACAACGAATGACAGACACTTGGAATAAGCTACCAAGTAGTGTGGTGGACAGTAAGACGTTAGGGACTCTCAAAACTCGACTTGATGTTTTCTTGGAGGAAACAAGTGGATAGGACTGGCGAGCTTTGTTGGGCTGAATGGCCTGTTCTCGTCTAGAGTGTTCTAATGTTCTAAAGAGTTTTTCTTTTCAATGTAGAACTGGCCTCTTTTTAAATCTCATGTCTGCCTTCTTGTCCACTGAAGCCCCTGCACCCTCACGAGATGACGAATCAGAGCCAATGCAGGGACTGCTGGGAGTTAAAGTTTATTAACCCGTAGAGCCACTACAAAGCGATCACTGTTCAACATGACCTGACGTACTTTTTTCGGATTGTCAAAGAAATTGCAGAACTCACGCAAATGGTTGTAGAATAAATGTCAGAAATACACGTCTTGATCAACTCGGCATAGTGCCACTTGGCAGACTGATTAGCAAGACTATAGGTTATGCAATAAATAGCGGCACAGCTGATAACTAAACCCTACTCCTGTTCCATTGATCAATTCTGGGAATTTTTGAGTTCCCCCTCTGTACAGTATGTGCAAATCTAACCACCGGTGATCCAGCAAAGTCACTAATACAGCACGCCACAGGTTCAAAAGATGCCAGACTAGTGATGGTTGACTGGTACTAAAATTTTCACTTTGGCATTGATACCAGCTTCTGGACATTAGTAATAATAATAATAATAATAATACATTTTATTTATATAGCGCCTTTCCCATGCTCAAGGCACTTACAGAATATAACAAAGAATGGCAGGGTATACAGTATATAGCATTGTACAAATCAGATAAATAAATAAAGAAGATTACGACAGTGAATTCAGAGAAAAAAAGCCTAACAGACAACATCATTGATGGTCTCGCACACACACACACACAGGTTACTTGAGCATCTTGACATGGAGATAAACTGAAAGAAGGGTAATAAAGTCAAGTAGAGCTAAAAGCCTTCCTGAACAAATGAGTTTGGAGTTGTTTATTAAAAGAATTCATGGAGTCAGCTGATCTGATTAATTTCAGTAGGTCATTCCAGAGTCTGGGCACTCGCTATACAGCTGAAGGCCCTGCTGTCACCCATGGAGTGTAGATTAGTGTGGGGCACAACAAGATTACCAGAATCAGAGGACCTTAGTGGATGGACAGGCACATAGTGATGGAGAAGGTCACTGATGTAGATTGGCGCGAGGTTATTTAAGGCTTTGTAGGTTATTAGGAGGATTTTATATTCGATTCTGTAAGACACAGGGAGCTAGTGAAGATAGAGCAGGATGGGTGTGATGTGCTCGCTGCTGCTGGTTCGAGTTAAGGACTCTAACGGCCGAGTTTTGAATAAGCTGGAGCTGTGATATAAGATTATAAGGGGCACCTGCCAGCAGTGAGTTACAATAATCGATGCGGAATGTGATAAAAGCATGGACAAGTTTGTCAGCATTAGAAAAGAAGAGGAAGGAGTGAACACGGGATATGTGACGGAGGTGAAAGTAAGAAAGTTTCTTAATGTGATTTATGTGGGCGGAATAAGAGAGGGAGGAATACAAAATGACACCAAGATTCTTTACAGCAGAGGCAGGTCTAATGAGATCACTGCCAAGATGGGCTGGGAAGGAGCTCATTTTATTAAGTTGCATTTTAGTCCCAATTTGCAGGAGTTCAGTTTTGTTGCAATTTAATTTTAAAGAGTTCTGCTCCATCCAGGTTTTGATTTCACTGAGGCAGGTTGTGAGCTGAGAAAGCTCTGATGAAAATCCACTTTTAACATTGAAGTAGAGTTGAGTATCATCTGCATAAAAATGATAACCTAGTCTATAGTTACGAATAATATGGCCAAGGGGAAGCATATAAATACAGCAGAGAAGAGGGCCGAGGACAGAGCCCTGAGGAGCTCCTTGTGTGACTGGCGCTGAGCTGGATCAACTAGTCACCAAGACTAACAAACTCTTGCCTATCAGTCAGATAGGACTTGAACCACTGGAGGACAGTGCCAGAGATACCCAGCATGTTCTCCATTCTGGACAGTAGAATGTCATGTCTGACCTGAGTGTCAAATGCTGCACTGCGGTCTAATAGAATTAATATGCTGGTTTGTCCAGAGTCTGCTGCCATAAGCAAATCATTGGTTACCCGTAGCAGAGCAGTTTCATAGCTGTGCTGCACCCTGAAACCAGACTGAAAGGGTTCCATCAAGTTATTAGAGGTTAAGTAATTGGCGAGCTGGGAGGCTACAACACGCTCAAGAACTTTTGACAGGAAAGGTAAGTGGGAAATAGGCCGGAAATTGTTAAGACTGTCAGCATAAAGACCGGACTTTTATAACATTGGGGTTACAGAAGCGATTTTAAAAGTGAGCGGCACAGAGCCAGTGTCAAGGGATGAGTTTATTATTGTTGTAACAGTCGGGATTATGGCATGAAGGCAGGATTTAAGTAGTGTGCTGGGGATGGGGTCCTCATTTTACAAAGCAGGTTATTAACAAACACAGATGTGACTGGTGAGAACTTAGAGAAGGAGCTGGATGGAGTGGGAATACAGGGAGAGGTATAAACAGATGATGTATTTATGTTAGTTGAATTATTTAGATCTTTAATTTTGTTACGGAAAAAGTGGAGGAATTCCTCACAGACTTCAGTAGAAGAGGTAGTTGGGCCAGATGCGGGTTCGAGTAGTCGATTAACTGCAGAGAACAAAACTCTTGGGTTGTCGTGGCCACTTTCTATTATTCTGCCATAGTGGGTGTTCTTGGCAGCAGTTAGTGCTTCTCTGTAAGCTCTTTGGTGGTCAGAGAAAGCCTGGAAGTGCACGGTGAGGCCAGACTTGCGTGACATTCTCTCAAGGCGTCGGCCAGCTGCTTTCATAGATCACAATTCTGAGTTATACCAAGGAGGTGACTGTTTAAAGGAAACCTCCTTATGTTTTAAAGGAGCTGTTTTATCTAATGCTGAATGAAGGGCTGAGTTATAGTGGTCAACAAGACTATCTAGTGTTGACGGAATAGGTGCAGACAGTAAAAGATCAGAAATGGATCCAGAAAGGATAGAGGGACAGATATTTTTAAGGTTTCTGTAAGAAATTTGTTGTTTACAGGTAAGAGGACGGAAAGGCAGTGACACAGTGAAAAATACTGCTTTATGGTCAGAGAGTCCCAGTATCAGTACTGGTACCAAAACAGTTCCAAAACAAATAACTGATAACTCCAATATCTCCTGTCTTACTCCAATATCTCCTGTCTTACTCCAGCCTCCCTAGCGTGTCACGCCATCACAGTATACAATGCACTGCTTCCCTCATCATAGCCATGAAGTTCCAATTGCGTCGAACCATATATGTCCTTTGTGCAGACCCGATCATGCTGAAGCAATAAACTCCCCCGTGTAGTCCAGAGTGTGTTGAAGCAAAGGGGGCTCTGGTTCCCCCGTGAAGTTCTCACCACATAGAAGGGTGTAGTTTTAGTTCATCAATTCTACAAAATGGATGTTTTTCCACGACTACAATAGTGTGCACTGTGGGGTCGGTGAGGTGGATTTAGAAGACAGCTGACATTTAATTCGGGGATCAAAAATCCCAAAATGCTGGTACCATACAGTTTAAAATTTGTTTTTTTGTTGTACTTTTTCAGTATCGGTATACCGCACAATCCCAAACACGGGTAATGTGAGATTTTCCATGGCTGTTTTTGATACTATTTGCTGTTGTCCAGTGTTGGTCACCACAAACTTCCATTCTATCTAAGCTTTGCCATCTGTGTTCTGCATGAAAACATGCCATTAAAATTTTTTCTTGGCCATCAGTACAAATTATATGGAGTAAGTAAAATAACAACAAATCATTTGTGTGTGGAGTATTCCGTTAACGCTTGTCATATTTCTAATGATAAGTTAAGTGTCTGAGGGAAGTGTCTTGCTTTTTTTGCATGACATCGGGTGGGGTTGTACCCAATGGCTCTTAATAGAAGACGGCGATCATATAAAACATTCCAGCCTATGACAATGATTTACCTGAAAGCAGTCTCTCCACCACTTCAGACTGCACATTAAACAAACACAGTGTCTTGTAATTGTACATATGGTGAAGGATCAGGTGCCCGCTACGTCCTGCAGTCGCAGTCATATTGTCACATGTATGCGCCTCTCGAGGGTTATGAGAAGCAATCATGCAGTGAAAGTCAAGCAGACACAAGTCTCTGACACTAATTACTTGCCTTCAAAAGATCCAACAAAGACGAAGGTTTGTAAAGCCGACTATTGTTTCTGCCGTTATTTATTGAGCATAGCAAAGCAGATGTAAACAGTGAGGTTCTGCCAAGACAAACACTGCTCTAGCTGCCGTGATGGTGTAACTAAACAGCGACTGAGCTGCTGAGGCTTTTTATTGTAATTCATTATGTTTTCCTGTCACCGACGCCCCCCCCGCCTCCACCCCCCCCAAACATGCAATAAAATGCACATTTGCTCATCACAACAAAGGATCAAAGCAAATTCATTAGAGAAACAAGCCAGACTTTTAAACAAAGACACGCCATCTGCCAAGCAGATGAGATCGCTGCCAGTGCCTTAGTGCGAGGTTCACTTTACATAAATCCGCTGCCACGACGACTTCAGTAGACTGAAGAGCCGATGGAGGACATGTCACACAAATCATACTCTAGCACTTTAATACTTGTTGCACGTTACTTTACAAACTGTTCAGCAAAAGTAGGAAACTTGGGAACTGACCAAAGAAAAGACTTTCTGTGTTTTATATTTTTTTAACCGCCCTGCTTACAGTGCCCTCCATAATGTTTTGGAGAAAGATGCATTTCTTCTTGATTTTCCCCTCTGCTCCACAGTTTTAAATTACAGATCAAACAATTCAGACATCCTGATTAAACTGCACATGGCGGAAACTTCTTCTACATGCCCCCCGCCCCCATGTCAGGACACCATAATGTTTCGGACACAGAAAGACCAGCAAAACCAAGGAGCTGGTGGTGGATTTTAGGAGGCCCAGGCCCCTCATGGACCCCGTGATCATCAGAGGTGACTGTGCAGAGATTGCAGACCTATAAATACCTGGGAGTGCAGCTGGATGATAAACTGAACTGGACTGCCAATACTGATGATCTGTGTAAGAGAGGACAGAGCCGACTATACTTTATTAGAAGGCTGGTGTCCTTCAACATCTGCAATAAGATGTTGCAGATGTTCTATCAGACGGTTGTGGTGAGCGCCCTCTTCTACGCAGTGGTGTGCTGGGGAGGCAGAATAAAGAAGAAAGACAAACTGGTGAGGAAGGCAGGCACGGAGCTGGACAGTTTGACATCCGTAGCAGAGCGACGGGCGCTGAGCAGCTCCTGTCAATCATGGAGAATCCACTGAACAGGATCATCTCCAGGCAGAGGAGCAGCTTCAGCGACAGACTGCTGTCACCGTCCTGCTCCACTGACAGACTGAGGAGACCCCACACTATGTGACTCTTCAATTCCACCCGGCGGGGGGGGGGGTAAACGTTAACATTATACAAAGTTATTGTCTGTTATACCTGCATTGTCATCACTCTTTAATTTAATATTGTTCTTTATCAAAATGCTGCTGCTGGAGTATGGGAATTTCCCCGTGGGATTAATAAAGTATCTATCTATCTGAAATGGCCGGTCTGTGAAAACCACTGTCATATAATAATAATAATAATAATAATAATAATAATAATAATAATGAATTCTTTACATTTATATAGCGCTTTTCTCATATTTATGACTTTGTCGCATGTCCCTCACATGTAATGACTGTTTAAAGTCTGCCATTCACAGATTTGAGCAGCTGCTGAGGGTCTTCCCTAGTGATGCTCTGCCAAGCCTCTAATGCAGCCATCTTTGGCTCCTGCTTGTCCCCTTAAGTTTTCTCTTCAGCATACGAAAGGTCTGCTCCATTGGATTTAAATTGGGTGACTGACTTGGCCATTCCAGAATTTTCCAGTTTTAGCTTTGATAAACTCCTGTGTGGCCTCAGCGGTATGTTTAGATCATTATCTTGTGGTAGGATGAAATGTCGTCCAGTGAGTTTAGAGGCCTTTACTGGAACTTGAGCAGATCAGATGTTTCTCTACACACCTCAGTATTCATTAAGCCACTGCTGTCAGCAGTTCCACCATCAGTGAAGAGAAGTGTGCCAGGACCTGTGGCAGCCATACATGCCCAAGCCATAACACCCCCAGCACCATGAACACCCACAGACGAGGTGGTCTGCTTTGGATCTCAGGCAGTTCCTTCTTGTCTCCACACTTTGCTCTCACCATCACTCTGATGCAGGTTCATCTTTGTCTCGTCTGTCCACAAAACTTTTACCCAGAATTCTCCAGACTCCCTGAAGCCCTTGCAGATAAAGTGTTGCCTTTTCTACACGGTGTGACCAAAATGTAAGCAAATCCTCTTAAATGAATGTCCACACTGTGCAAGTTAATCAGGTCTGAATTGTTTGACTTGTAGTGTAAGCTCTGGAGCATATGGGAGATATTTTCTGCAAAAATTGAAATGAAAATGCAATTTCTCTATTGCAATTGAATTTTCAAAGTCTGCACACAAAAATTCTGCAAAAAATAAAATGAAATAATTCCATTTGTGATTTCATTTTCAAAGACTGCATGAAAGAATGCTGCAAATACCCCATTTGCAATTTCAGCCTGAAATGCCTTTTCCACTTTGCATTTTCATTTTCTAGTTCTCAAAATGCAAACAGTGTGGGTCAATGGGTGGGGCTTTGTACCTCGACAAATCATAATTCTTTGTCCTCCATAGCTGTAGAATCACTTTGATCAATACGATACTCCTCACTTCGACTGGGCTTAATTCACGTGATTTTTGATCTTCTCACCCCCATACTGCGAGCTTCACAGCGAAACCATCTCACAGAATCTGAAGACCACGCATACAGTCATATTAAAAAGTTTGGGAACCCCTCTTAATTCTTTGGATTTTTCTTTCTCATTGGCTGAGCTTTCAAAGTAGCAACTTCCTTTTAATATATGACATGCCTTATGGAGACAGTAGGATTTCAGCTGTGACATTAAGTTTATGGGATTAACAGAAAATATGCAATATGCATCATAACAAAATTAGACAGGTGCATAAATGTGGGCACCCCAACAGAGATATGACATCAATACTTAGCTGAGCCTATTTTTCTCCTTTGAGCCTCTAGACGCTGTCCTTCTATAGCCTGTGATGAGTGTCTGGATTCTGGATGGAGGTGTTTCTGTCCATTCTTCATATAAAATCTCTCCAGTTCAGTTCAATTTGATGGACAGCCTGCTTCAAATCATCCCTTAGATTTTCAATGACATTCAAGTCAGGGGACTGTGACGGTCATTTCAGAACATTGTACTTCTCCCTCTGCATGAATGCCATTGTAGATTTCGAACTGTGTTTTGGGTCATTGTCTTGTTGGAATATCCAACCCCTGCTTATTAACTTCAACTTTGTGACTGATGTTTTAACATTACCCTGTAGAATTTGTTGATATTGGGTTGAATTCATCCGACCCTCGACTTTAACAAGGACCCCAGTCCCTGAACTAGCCACACAGCCCCACAGCATGATGGAACCTCCACCACATTTGACAGGAGGTAGCAGGTGTTTTTCTTGGAATGCGGTGTTCTTCTTCAGCCATGCAAAGCACTTTTTGTTCTGACCAAATAACTCCATTTTTATCTAATCAGTCCAAAGCACTTTGTTCCAAAATGAATCTGGCTTGTCTAAATGAGCATTTGCATACAACGAGCGACTCTATTTGTGGCGTGAGCGCAGAAAGGGCTTCTTTCTCATCACCCTGCCATACAGATGTGCTGAACTGTAGAACGATGTACAGATACACCATCTGCAGTGAGATGTTCTTGCAGGTTTTCGGAGGTGATCTGTGGTTGTCTGTAACCATTCTCACAATCCTGCTTCTGCATATGCCGCTCCTGAATTTTTCTTGGCCTGCCAGACCTGCTGTGTTGGTTTAACAGCAACTGTGCCTGTGGCCTTCCATTTCCTGATTCCATTCCTTACAGTTGAAACTGACAGTTAAACCTCTGAGATGGCTTTTTGTAGCCTTCCCCTAAACCAGGAGACTGGACAATCTTTGTTTTCAGATCTTTTGAGAGTTGCTTTGAGGATCCCATGCTGTCTGTCACTCTTCAGAGGAGAGTCAAAGGGAGGAAGCACAACTTGCAATTGACCTCCTTAAATACCTTTGACCACTCATGATTGGACACCCCTGTCTATGAAGTTCAAGGCTTAACGAGCTCATCATACCAAGTAGTCAGTATTGAGCAGTGACAGGCATTCAAATCAGCAAAATCACAAGGGGACCCACATTTGTGCACAGCCAGTTTTTCACATTTGATTTAATTTCATACAACTAAATACTGCGTCACTAAAAAACTTTGTTCAGTAAACACGCAGTACTCCGATGTTCCTAGGAAATGAAAGTCATACCACTGTTATCTTTATTGTTTAAAGGTTAGTCAATTATTATGCAGGCTCAGAGGGGTTCACAAACTTTTTTATATGATTGTAATTGTAGTTCTAAAGAAACTAATGTGCACTGTAATTACAATATTTAATATGACAGAAATTACCCTTATTCTGTCATAATTTACATTTATTTACATCAGTGATTCTTAACCTTTTTTGAGTCATGGACCCCTTTAAGAATCTCATGAAAGCTGTGGACCCCCTTCCCCAGATATATTCACATAAACATGCAATGAATATAATGTATTTTATTTATCGAGATTTGATTGTCTCCTACTTAAATGACATACACAAAGTATGATTAAACTTTAAAGTAAAAACTCCTTTTTTATGCAAAAAGTAAAGGCCACTCATTATAATTCTGAAATACAATCCTCTTGTGCTGATGAAAACAGATCTACTGCTACGTTTTCTATTACCATTAATACTACTACTCTAAAGTAACAGTACTGGGCTGTATAGTGAATATAAAAGTTCACTTTTATCTGACCCTCACAGGGGTCCATGGACCTCAGGTTTAGAACCCCTGACTTACAATGAAGTTGAAATGGGATGCTTTGTATTTTTGTGGTATTATAGTGTAGTGTCAACATAGAGTACAGCAATGGCTAAATTCCTTGATGATTATATGGCTCTTTGAGGGGGCTTGGCTTCTGTACAAGGACTGCTGGCCTTTTGCTGCACTAGCTGGAAAAGCCCGTGTGACGGTGCACAGTTGCCATTTTTATTGGCGCTTTTGCTGTTGATGACACAATGCCTACTCAGTTTTTTGGTGACTCATCCCTAGTTGATTTAACTTCTCCTGTGCCGATACACAACCCTCACTTCAAAGTCACTGTACCCAGCAGCCAATTCCAACACCTTGCAAAAGTGCACAAACTCGTCAAAATGGCTGGGTGTTCTTTCCTCGTACTTCGGTAATGCAGCCGGTGTTGAAGGCACATTAGCAGGGTTTGGCAGTGCTGTGTTATCAGATGGCACAGCTGGGAAGTTGCGTGCTGCACTGGTAGGTGGCACCACCAGCTGTAGGCAGGCAGGTGAACCAGCTGGTGTGGAGATGCAGATGTTCAAGTTTCTTTGCTGTTTTCGTTTACTGATCCAGGTCTGGATCTCAGCTTTGAGGCTCTCCCTTCACTGCTGCTTCACAACGCCTCTATGATCTGCCTTGTCCTTTCCTTGTTCATTTTTACCACCAGCTCTGCTTCTCACAGTTCACTTGGGGTCAGTGGAAACTCAATTTGCCACACTTTTCTCCAGTTGCATGAGCCTGAAGCTCCGCTGGTATCAGCACACCAGGAGAAATAGACCTCATCAGACAGGGAAGCGATGGAGCTGCCCAGGTGTTAGGACGCGTATACACTTCATGCTCAGAACGCGTACACGCCCGCATCATGGCTGCCACGCGTTCCCAGTGTTCATTTGATGCGTCCTCTGAGCAGGTCCTCAGAAATTAACGCGGCGTATGCTCAAGTTGCAGTACAAGCAAAAAGTGGGGGCCGCAGCGTGATAAAAGTCAGAACGTGACGTCAGAGTCTCTGTTTACTATCTACATGTGACAGAAAGCCACTTTGCGGATCCTACGAGATCGGTGTGCGTGCTTCAATGTCTGATGAATGGTTCAATGTGGTGAAGCAAAATGCCGACATACAGATACATTCGTGGTGCTTTTATATTTAAGCGTTGCATATTCCCGATTGTAATGACACGACACATTTTAAAAGTCTCACATACCGTCTTCTGTGCTGTCTTTTTTTCTAGGGTTTCCTCCGGTCCTGACAGCAGCGGCAAACAGCAATAGATCAGCACACAAAACACATTAAATGTCTGATATTTCAACTCTCTGCACATTTAGAATCCTTAGATTTATACTTGATATCACATTCATGATGAAATTCATTAAAGTATGTATGTTACATTTTACAGATAAATCGTTAATTTCATTTAAATAATGAATACTGTTAATAATCACACATTGGGGTGACACGGTGACGGAGCGTTAGCACTACTGTCTTGCATGGAGTCACATCGCTGGTATTCCCTGCCTGGAGTTTCCAGGTTTTCCTGCTGGGTTTCCTCAGTGTGCTCCGGTTTCCTTCCAAAGATGTGCAGATTTGGTGACACTAAAATGACGGCAATGTGTGTATGTGAGTGCTTGTATTCACCTTGCGATGAGCTAATGCCTCATCCGGGAATTGTTTCTGCCTCGTGCCCAATGCTAGCTGAAATGGACAAATCCCTCGACTGATGGATTTAATCATTAAACATCCTTTCAAGAGATATTGCGGTAAGGTGTCATCGGAATTTAATGGCTGTTCCAGGCAATTCACAACACAGCGAAGCCGAACCTGTTCTCACCGTGATAATATCTCACACTGCCACCTGGTGGATTCCTCCAGATTTACACAAAGTACACTCGCGAGTATGAACAGTAAAATGCTTGCGTAGCAGGAGAGTCCGCTGAAGCATGTGTCGTGTCGTGTGAAGTATAAACCCGGCCTTAGTCTCCCAGCTGTCACCGTCCCTGTACTGCTGCTGCAAATGGCAATCCAAGTTACAGATCTGAGCCCCGAAGCTCTCCAGCACCTCCGCCGAAGAGCCTTTACGGTGTTCGGCACCAACGGTACAATATAATACTACAAAAATACAAAGCTTCCCGTTTCTACTTCAGTGTAAATAAATGTAAACTATCATGTAATAATGGCTCATTTCTGTCATGTTAAATATTGTAATCACATTTCTCATTACTTTCTTCAATTACGTGTGCTCTTCGGATTCTGTGAGACGGTTTTGCTGTGAAGCTCTCATTACAGGGGTGAAAAGATGAAAATCACGTGAATTAAACACAGTCGAAGTGAGGAGTAGTCTGTCAATCAAAGGACAAAAACATTTTGGAAAATCGCCAAGCCCCACCCATTGACCCTCGCAAAGGGGAAAATGAAAATTCAATGAGCGGCAGGTGGCGCCAGTGCTTATTTGTGTTCTCCTTTTCACTTTTGCGGCTTCATTGTGGTTCAGGCTGAAAACGAAATTGCAAATGGGGCTGTTTCATTTTAATTTTAATTTTTTGCAGGATTCTTGCATGCAGACTTTGAAAATGAAACAGCAAAAGAGAGACTGCATTTTCATTTTATAATTTTAAATTTTATTTTTGCAGAAAATACCTCCCCGCATATGGAGCAGAGGGGGAAATCAAGGAAGAATGGGTGTCTTTGTGCCAAACATTATGGAGGGCACTGTATCTATCACACGCACAGAAAAATAATATATACAAAGCTTTATCTGTCTGATAGACTTACAGACTACATGACAAAACTTTCTTGGCCATTTGCAGACAACCTGAGGTAATATGGACCTGAGGGTGTAAGAAAAAAGAAAAAAAAAAACCAAATGAAAACGCGATGCTGTTTCCACAAATGCAAGCGGCAGAAATGGGAAGTGGCTGGAGCGTAGCGCAGGCCGTGGGGTTGGCGAACGAAGTGAGAAGGGGGCAAAGCCCTCTAGTTTTGATATATTATATATATATATATATATATATTATA
>JANRMT010027041.1:6883398-6917192 GCA_026402145.1 Polypterus bichir lapradei | reverse complement strand
GAAGGGTTAATTCAGGGCAGCAAAATAGGGGTGAAAATGAAGGGTTACTTCAGGGCAGCAAAATAGGGGTGAAAAAGAAGGGTTAATTCATGGCTGTAAAATAGGGGCGAATAAGAAGTTTTAATTCAGGACAGCAAAATAGAAGTGAAAAGGAAGAGTTAATTCTGGGCACAAAAATACGTGTGAAAAAGAAGGGTTAATTTATGGCTGTAAAAAAGGGTAGAAAAAGAAGGGTTAATTCAGGGCAGCAAAATAGGTGTGAAAAAGAAGGGATACTTCAGGGAAGTAAAATAGGGGTGAAAAAGAAGGGTTAATTCAGGGCAGCAAAATGGGGTGAAAAAGAAGGGTTAATTCACGGCAGCAAAATAGGGGCTGTGGTCAAACTCAGCTAGCACAAGGTGCAGGGCAGGAGCAATCCCTGACAGGTCTGTAGTCCATTAAAGTGCTTAATTCACACTATACTTCCATTCTTGATGCTTTTATTGTTTTAAGCCAAATATTTTCAGTAAAATATACTTTAGCAGTTTCAAGCCAAATTAATATTTACAGATATCTAAAAAAATCTCTTAAAGATTGACATACTTTGAACCAGAGGGTGGTGCTGTTCCCCAATGCCATCTTTCAACCTCTAATGTCAATTCTGTTTCTGCAATCCTGAGCCCACCACTTCCTGGTCTCCTCAATAACAACAGGCTTCAGTGTGACCTTTTCTTAGTCTGAAGAAGGGTGCCATCTGAACAAGATGTCATCATTTCTGTTTTTTGCCTTACAAATACCCTTTCAACCAGTGTCAATCTGCGAGTTTCACCTAGGTGCCCGAACAATTTATCTATCGTTTATTTTAATACAACTAAGGGGCTTCGCTCACCAACCCCAGTGTTTGGTTTTTCGGATACACACTTGTAAGATTTTTTTTTCTTTGAATTGTTTCTATTTCATTAGTTTCACTTTTATTTCAGAACTTCTGTAAAATCAATATTTGGAATCTTTTGAGTCCCAACGTGCTGAATCTTTTAAATGAGGTCTGTGAGACTTGTGTTTAATGAGTTTGTACTCTAATTTAGGATAGGTTTCTCCGTTTGGAATTTCAGCCCAGACAAAACAATCCATATCATCAGCAGTTAATATTTTTTTTTTTGCAAAGTAACCAATAAATGCATGTGAGATAAAGCCCGTTTTTGAAATTCTCTGAAACTAATTTCCTTTTGTTTGCTTTGATGCGATCTGTGCTGTCTGGTTTTTTTTTTGATACTGTGGTGACTAACGTAATAAAGTGTCACAAAAGTTCTACTTTAACAATCGCCGACTGCGTAACTCCAAACACAACTTTCTAGCACCCTCTCCAACCCCTCCTCCGATGGGTGTCATCTCCCCCTTACCGCATTAATCAGCACCCTCGAGCGAACCTAACAGTCGCTTAAAACAAGAAATGCTTCAGCTTGGCTGGGATGCTACAATACTTTCGCCGTTACTGCTTTCACATTCTGTAACTTTCTCTGCATATGTACCGCGCCTTGGGCGTCTTTTCTTCTTTGCTAAAGACACATGACTGAATGTTTTGCTGGCTGTCCATGGTCTTATTTGATAAGAAGGGCGTGTCTTGCAAGAATCTTATGTTCCACGGCCCCGCAAGACGCTCTGTTCTCAGTCTTTTTTGTCTCGCGGATCTTTAAAATGTCTTTCAAGATCTTCCGAGAAGATCACGTCTTGTCGCCTGACTTTTACATTCCAGGATTTTCTTTTATATATAGAGAGATATATATTGCCAGTCCACTCACTTTTTTAACACTAAACCTAATTTGTACCCTCCACATAGCATAAATTTTTAAAATCTCTTTAACTGAACTTTAGAAATTACCATTTTATTATTTTGTCAGAATTGACCAAAGTATGAGCAGATCTAGAAAGTGAAGTCTGGAATGTCTTTTTAATGCATTTTTTCATGATTAACTTTTGAAATGGATTTAAATTGGATAGTAATTTGTGCAAATTAACCATTTTTTATTTTGCTATTTGCAATTTTGAGTGATCTGGATAAACTAAAAGTGGCCCTAACACCATTAAATTAGCAGATTGGGAAATAAAAACTCAGTATATTTTAGTGAATGTGTGATTGTCCTTATTATTTAATTTTTGTAAATTAGCAAAAACTATTTCATTATCCCAATGCATTTTATGTGACTTGGGCAACAGTACATTTCCATGTTTTACAGCTGTTTATTTGATTTGTGGAATCTGCATGTACTGGTTTAAGTGTAGAAATCTCAGTATGTTTCATATTATAACAGCACATGCTATTCATTTGCACTCCTAAACACTAATGAATTGAGAGTACCTGGTAGTCGATGGGTCCCAGACAACAATATCTGCATCAGAACCTTTGGCTATCTTTCCTTTCTTTGGATAAAGATTAAAGATTTTTGTTGCAGTACTGCTTGTAACTGCAACAAAACGATTTTCATCCATTTTTCCTGTATGATAATAAAAAAAATATTAACATACTGCAAAACCCTTATAGTTAATATCAGTTACATTTTCCCATTATTGTACATGGTAATAAATTATACTTGTTTACTCTGAAAGCCTTCCCTTTATGGGAACAACTATCAAGATATTTACAAAGAAACAAAAAAAAAAACAACAACAAAATATACCTAAATTATACCTAAAAAGGAAATCCATACATCCATCCTCTTCCGCTTATCCGGTCGGGTCGTGGGGGCAGCAGCTTGAGCAGAGAGGCCCAGACTCCCCTCTCCCCGGCCACTTCTTCCAGCTCTTCCGGGAGAATCCCAAGGCGTTCCCAGGCCAGCCGGGAGACATAGTCCTTCCAGCATGTCCTGGGTCTTCCCCAGGGTCTCCTCCCAGTTAGACATGCCCAGGACACCTCACCAGGGAGGAGTCCAGGAGGCATCCTGATCAGATGCCCGAGCCACCTCATGTGACTCGTCTCGATGCGGAGGAGCAGCAGCTCTACTCTGAGCTTCTCACCCTGTCTTTAAGGGAAAGCCCAGACACCCTGCGGAGGAAACTCATTTCAGCCGCTTGTATTCGTGATCTTGTTCTTTCGGTCACTACCCATAGCTAATGACCATAGGTGAGTTTAGGAACGTAGATCGACTGGTAAATTGAGAGCTTTGCCTTACGGCTCAGCTCCTTTTTCACCACGACAGACCGATGCAGAGCCCGCATCACTGCGGATGCCGCACCGATCCGCCTGTCGATCTCACGCTCCATTCTTCCCTCACTCGTGAACAAGACCCCTAGATACTTGAACTCCTCCACTTGGGGCAGGATCTCTCCCCCAACCCTGAGAGGGCACTCCACCCTTTTCCGGCTGAGGACCATGGTCTTGGATTTGGAGGTGCTGATTCTCATCCCAGCCGCTTCACACTCAGCTCGAACCAATCCAGAGAGAGCTGAAGATCACGGCCTGATAAAGCAAACAGGACAACATCATCTGCAAAAAGAAGTGGCCCAATCCTGAGTCCACCAAACCGGACCCCCTCAACACCCTGGCTGCGCCTAGAAATTCTGTCCATAAAAGTTATGAACAGAATCGGTGACAAAGGGCAGCCCTGGCGGAGTCCAACTCTCACTGGAAACGGACTCGACTTACTGCCAGCAATGCGGACCAAGCTCTGACACCAGTTGTACAGGGACCGAACAGCTCTTATCAGGGGGTCCAGTACCCCATACTCCCGGAGCACCCCCCACAGGATTTCCCGAGGGACACGGTCGAACGCCTTTTCCAAATCCACAAAACACATGTACACTGGTTGGGCAAACTCCCATGCACCCTCCAGGACTCTGCTAAGGGTGTAGAGCTGATCCACTGTTCCGCGACCAGGACGAAAACCACACTGTTCCACCTGAATCCGAGGTTCGACTATCCGACGGACCATCCTCTCCAGAACCCCCGAATAAACTTTTCCAGGGAGGCTGAGGAGTATGATCCTTCTGTAGTTGGAACACACCCTCCGGTCCCCCTTTTTAAAGAGGGGGACCACCACCCTGGTCTGCCAATCCAGAGGCACTGTCCCCGATGTCTATGCGATGTTGCAGAGATGTGTCAACCAAGACAGTCCTACAACATCCAGAGCTTTGAGGAACTCCGGGCGTATCTCGTCACGGATTGTCCATAACGAACAATGTTCAAGCATAGGGGTGTTCATATGTGCACTTGGCACCAGGACACCCTAGGCCTCAGTTCGATGATCGACTTTGTGGTTGTGTCGTTGGACCTGTGGCCACATGTCTTGGACACTCCAGTGAAGAGAGGGGCTGGGCTGTCAACTGATCACCACCTGGTGGTGAGTTGGCTTTGATGGTGGGGGAGGATGCCGGTCAGGCCTGGTAGGCCCAGACGTGTTGTGAGAGTCTGCTGGGAACGGCTGGCAGAGTCCCCTGTCAGAAGTAGCTTCAACTCCCACCTCCGGCAGAACTTCGACCACGTCCCGAGGGAGGTGGGGGACATTGAGTCCGAATGGGCCATGTTCTATGCCTCTATTGTTGAGGCAGCTGACCGGAGCTGTGGCCATAAGGTGGTCGGTGCCTGTGGTGGTGGCAATCCCCGAACCCGTTGGTGGACACCGGCGGTGAGGGATGCTGTCAAGCTGAAGAAGGAGTCCTATAGGACCTTTTTGTCCTGTGGGTCTCTGGAGGCAGCTGATAGGTACCAGCAGGCCAAGCGGAATGCGGCTTTGGTGGTTGCTGAGACAAAAACTCGGGCATGGGAGGAGTTTGAAGAGGCCTTGGAGAACGACTTTCGGACGGCTTCGAGAAGATTCTGGTCACCGTCCGGCGTCTAAGGAGGGGGAAGCAGTGCAGTGTCAACACTGTATATGGTGGGAGTGGTGCGCTGCTGACTTCGACTCGGGACGTTGTGGGTTGGTGGGGGGAGTACTTCGAAGACCTCCTCAATCCCACTAACATGCCTTCCAATGAGGAAGCAGAGCCTGAAGACTGACTCTTGTCCATAAAAAGGAAATAAAATATAAAATATATACACCTTTGGCCAATCAAAAAAAATAAATAAACCTAACTCTCTGAACAGCAACTGTATATTTGCTTGTTAAAGTATATATAACATTCAAAAAAATGAACAAAAAACAACTTTAATTTCTTACATATTTATATATACAGGTTAATCCCATAATAGCAAAAACAACAGTAATGAAATTTTAAGAATAACAAATACTTTTTTGTGGCCCGGAAAAATGTTCATACAACATCATGTTAAAAGGATTTTGTTTAAAGAAATGTAAATGTCAGTAAAAGAAACAAAAATAATCACTCAAGTATTGTTTAAATTGTACATTCCTGTTAATAAAATATAAGAAATTAGGGTTTTCTAAGGTAAGTGTCTTCTTCAGAAATTTAACAGTAGATGATATCACATAATAAGATTTGGATATTTTTAGTGTCCTGGAGACCTCATCCATCAGGTTGCCTCCCCCATTTGGCCATTCCACGGCTGAAACAGTGCTGGGCCAGCCAATCCGATGAAAGGACCCCTCTTTCCCATGATTCCTGTGATCCTCCATCAGGGATGACTTTACCATAGGCAGGCAAACAACTTGGCAGGTGGGCCATGGCACTTTTAAATCACAATGGATTCTGAAAGAGAAAAAATTAGAGGAAGAAACTATTACATTTATTAAATATTGTAAAAATAAATATTAAATCTATTCCAAAAGAAAAATTCAATAATTTATTTATTTATTTATTTATAAAGCCCTTTAAAAAACAACATCAAGGCTGACCAAAGTGCTGTACAATAAAAGCCCAAATTACCAGACACACAAAACCAAACGGTAAATGAAATAGAAACACATAAACATAAGAACTGAGGAGATTCTTAATAAAAAATATACAGATAGCCAACATATCATACTGGGTGAAAAGCCAGAGAGTAAAAATGTGTTTTTAAAGAGGATTTAAAGGCAGCTAGCGAAGGAGCCAAATAATGAACCAAACATTACAAAACAAGAACAAAGAGCACTTAAGGAACTAAAATAACAGACTGAAATTATAGTAAAACCAGCAGATAAGGGAAGTGCCATTGTTCTAATGGACAATGAAGATTATAAATCTGAAGTATATAGACAATTACGTGACAAAGAATATTTCATGGAATTGACAGAACCGATATACACAAAAAAAAACACAACAAAAATTACATGGGATTTTAGAAACAATGAAGGAAGAAAGAATATTACAACCAAAACAATGTGACTTTTTAAAAAAAAAAAACTTTAATTCCTAGGGCAATGAGGTTTTACACCTTGCCCAAAATTCATAAAGATCCCAATAAATGGACAGTACCCAATAAGATAATCCCAGGGAGACCAATTGTCTCAGACTGTAACAGTACAATATAACAAATTACATTGATACCTTTCTCAATCCAATTTCCCAAAAACATGATTCGTATGTTAAAGACACTTATGATTTCATTGATAAAATAAGAGACATTGAAATTTTTGAGACTGCATTACTATTCACAGCTGATGTAAATAACCTTTATACAAATATAGATATACGACGTGGGATTGAAGTGACTAAATTTTGGTTAGAATACTATAAAGATAAGAATAGACCAGACAAATACTTGCTGGAACTCCTAGAATTATCATTGTATAATAATGATTTTGAATTTGAGAACAAGTAAATTTTACAGATTAAAGGTATAGCAATGGGTAAGAAATTTGCACTGGCATATGCCAATCTCTCTATGGCCAAATGGGAACAGGAATTGAACTTTAAGACACAATTAAAACTTCTTGGATGACATCTTTGGAATATGGGATCATGGATTAGAGAACTTTAAGATATATCTTAAACAGTTGAACAAACATTGGCCAAACATTAAAAGCTAAAATCAGTAATTCTCAAATAGATTTTCTAGACACTACAATTTTTAAAGAAATTATAAAAAATTAAAAACAAAAGTTTTTTTTTTAAAGTAACAGATACACATGCACTTCTGCATGGAAAGAGTTTTCATCAACCACACACACACACACACACACACACAGGGATTTTGAAGTCTCAATTATTGAGATTTAAGAGAATTAATTCTAAGAAAGAGGACTTTCTCCAATCGATCAGAATCCACTTTGCTGCTCTAAGGAAAAGAAATTACACAAGAACAACATTAAGGAAAGTTCTTAAGGATTTCCAAAAGGACTTCAATTTGGAAACAAACTCTTTAACAATAAATAGAACAAAAGAGAGGGGGAAACTAATTCCTCTTATTCTGACCTATAATAATCAAAATACAATAACCAGCCAATTTATTAAGACATTATATACAGAACTACAAGGTAAAACAGAATATTCTAATGAACATACACTCATAACAGCCTATAAAAGAAACAAAAACCTCAAGGATCATTTAGTTAAAAGTAAAATGCCCATGAAAGATTTAAGAATAAAAGCAAGGAAAAGAAGGGGTATCTTTTGGGATCATAATAAAAACCTCAGGAGCAATAATATTAGACTAGGTTTAGAGACTAGAAATTGTGTTTACTACCTCTCATGTGAGCATTGTAATAAACTATATGTGGGGGAGACTAAGAATAAATGAATACATAGAATACAGCAACATTTATGGAATATAAAGGGAAATAAACTAAATACGCCATTTGTACAGTACAACATTATAATAATATAGGATTTAATTACCTGAAAACTGGAATTCTTGAACATAATCTGAATTGGACAGATAATACTAGAAAGAGAATAGAGAAAAAATGGACATTAAAACTAGAAACAGGGTTTCCAATAGGTTTTAATACTAAGGACTTAGACAACAGTAATAAGTTAGAACAGTAGGGATATAGAGAAAAAATGTCATTAAAAGTCAAGAGGATAGTTGAACCCTGAACACTATTCCTCTCAGATTAGCTTGGGTTTGTAATAAAGCTGAGACCTGGTAATACTCAATGTTAAGAAATGAAAAAAATAAATAATGGGATCAACTTCCCACACCAAATTCTAAACTTAACCCAGAGAATATATATATATATATATATATATATATATATATATATATATATATACCTAATCTTAAATCAGTAAAGAACATGCTTAATCCTAAACTAGTGAAGTATGGACTTAAACTTAACTCCTTCCTTACCTTAAATATCCAATAGAAATATAACCCTATAGGTGTTTTTAACCCTAGGTAGGAGTAATGAGTTTTAACTAAGGTCACAAAAGATGATGTTATAACTATAGATATCTAAATAAATATTAGGGGAGACTATATATGAAAAATAAACTGAGCCAGATACCTTAGAAATGATCTATTTTACATCATTAGAATGTATTTTCCATTATCCTTTGGTGCTTTCTAAATTCTCCTTAGAATATCTCAAAGCTCCAATACTTTTTGGTAAATAGAGATCCTAAAGATATAGTTACAACAAAAAATGTATAAATATTCTACAAGATAATTGTGCACGACCCTAGAGTATTGTATATGATCTCCCATAGGATTACATGGAATCTAAGACCCCTAGGGGCTTTCTATGTAAAACAATTTTAAACTTGAGGCCCTGGTGATTTTCAGACACTAGACCTTAATTGATGCTAAAAAGTGAAAAAAGTTGGATCCTAAGTTAAAAACTCTTTGTGCAGAGTCATCCTGAAGATACATATAATTTCCCATAGGATTACATGGGATCTAAGACCCCTAGGTGCTTTCTATATAAATTAATTTGAAACATAAGGCCCTTGTGTTTTGTATAAAATAGACCTCAAAATATATTAGAAAGTGAAAAAAGTTTGATGAAAACTAAAAAACTTTTTGTGCAGGGCTACTTTGAAATTTTAAGGAATTCATTTAAAGGCGCAGTACACATTTTTTGATATTGTTCTTTTATGACTTTTTTTTTTGATATATACAATAGGGTAGAAATGAGACAACAATAGGACAAGAATTGGGAAGGGGGAATATATACTGAAAAATTAAAAAATCAAAAAAAAATTTTTTTTTTTGAAAAAAGAAAAATAGAAGGAGGTTAAAAAAGAAAAAAAAATTTTTGGGAATAACATCATTGATTGATCGAAATCTATTAATATGAATATGAAGATATAAAAAATATGTCTAACATGTAAAATCTTTTTGTCTTCCCAGGAAAACTAAAGAATGGAATATATACAATATGACCAGAAATAGATAATATAATAGATTAATGGTTTAATTATATATGTGGAAATTTGAATAATAAAGATAGTTTAATCTATAATTAATATATAGATATAGTTTAATAAAAATGTTGATGTTCTAAGAAGGGGGAGAGAAATTAAGTATAATGTAATGACACAGACAAATATGGACGGGGTCCTGATGTGATTAAGACAGTATAAAATGGCGGATTAAGACAAGAAGGTCAATGGAAAATACATACAAGAAGGGGAACGAACTTACCTTTTCAAGATGAAGGATGAGACCGGATACAGTGGAGCCTGCCGGGAACGATGATTCAAACTGGAACAAATTGGACGAATTCTATTGGTTAAAAGAAAAAAACAAGTTTTAGATACCATACAACCTAAGGGCTATACTTCCTTTTATGATCGAGAGGTGTGGAGAAACAAGCGACAAGTTATGGAGAAACCTAAAAAGATTACTCTAACGCTCAGATAAGAGTTTTTTTTTTATCTTATAACTTGTATAATCAACAATATATATGTGCTAACTAATAACGGAGCAATAATAATAATGAGTAAAACTTTTTAAGAAAAGCAAGTTATTATTAGACTCCGGGTGCAGGGTGGAGAGTGCATTTTCTCCATCACAAGCTTTTGAAAGGAGGCTTAAGCTTTTTTATAGCTTAAAAGTAAAAAACCTAACCCAGCCAGGTCCTCCTGCACTATATTTTATTTAATCGTCTAAGAAATAAATAGAATAAAAAGTTATACATATATATTTGGATGAGGTATAAACTGACGGTGTTAACAATAGAAACGGTATCACGAGAAACAGAAGAGAGAGTATAAGTATTGTACAACAACGAAATAAAGTTTTCTTTTTTCTGTAAAGAACAGTACAGTCCCAGTGAACCGAACAGAGCGGTTTTCAGTGTTCATTGCCGGCGGAATAGGGGGACCTCTTTTCCATTTCACAAAGTTTTAAGCACCACTGAGGAAGGCGAGACAGCTGAAACGTCTGGTGCATCAATCGTTTAATCTTTAATTTGAATTTTTCTATTCTTTTCTTTCTATATTTGTTTTGCAGAGGTTCTTGTATACCGTAACAACAACACCAGGAAAGCGAGAACTCCTTCCTTAAATAACTTTTATTTCATGACTTTGAGGAGCATTGGAGAGTATAGTTATATATAAACGTTTGGGATTTTGAAAAATAGATAGATAATAAAAGACAGCTTTCAATGTTTGTATATAAAAACATTTCTTTCTCGTATATAACATAATTGAAATTAAAAAGTGTTAGAAACTAATCTTAAATAAAGGAAAATAAGGAAAGTGTCCTGAAGGAATAAAGTAAGAAAGAGATTCATTTCTTAAGAGCAAAGAGAGAAGTGATTCTGTGGGTCTGAATAATAAAACGAATACATATAACTTGTGTAATATAAAACAAATATTGTTTAAATTGTACATTCCTGAAAATAAAATATAAGAAAAAGTGCTTTCTTCAGAAATTGTATGTAAAATAATGTTATATAAATTTGTAAAAGAGCAATGTAAAAACAATTTTTTGTATGGAAAAAGAATAATATATTTTTGCATATAAAGAGAGATTCTCTATAAAACACAAAATGTTTTCTGTGTGTTCTTTTTGAGAAGAAGTATTGCGAAGGTTAAATAAGTTGTTCTATATATTTTTATCATTGAAACATGGCCAGAATCTTTCACAGTGACATGAAACGGAGGGATCTGGTTAACAGAACTCTATTAGAAGAAAGAGGTCGCCATCTGAAAACGAGAAATAGAAGTGCCCTGAGAGGAAAGGGTTATTACACCCACAATTCAAACATATATACAAGACAACAATATGGACATGAGGCAGTTCAGAAAGATTTTTTGGAAAAGGAGGTGGAAGAAGATTTTGGGGACTCTACAGAGGATATAAATAACAATAGACAGTATCTGCGCCGGGAACGATGATTCAAACTTGAACAAATTGGACGAAATCTATTAGTTAAAAGAGAAAAAAAGTTTTAGATACCATACAACCTAAGGGCTATACTTCCTTATCTTACAGAGATAATAGAGACAGATGCAAGTATGGAAAGGATCTCTCATTACATGACAATAGACAATATAACACAAACTTTCATAATAACTGTTGGAATTACGAACCCAGTAGAGAACTAAGAGAAAGAAATGATATCAGAACTAAACAATCTAACAGAGGAAGGTACAGTAGAATTAGGTATTCTAATTTTAGGGATAGAAGAGATAGAGAGGGAGAACAGGTAGAACCCCTAAATAGAGGATTGTATTACTACTATCCTAAACAGTATGCTAAGGATAGAAAGGAATCAGCAGATAGAAATGATAGAAGAGGTAAAAGAGGAATTAGTGCTGGTAATAGAAATTATGAAATTATTAGTGCAGAGGACAGTTATTGGAGGAGACCAAAAAGGTACCAAATAGAACCGGGTCTGGGACAAAGTGTCTATATGCTGTGAAAGATAGGGGGCAGTATCGCTCCCTTGAACCCTTGTCCAATACGCCAGACACCAGATAAAAGTCCAAATATTGACTTTATTAATACAGCACAGTGCACAAAGCACCCTCCTCTCCACTATACTCATTAAATAATCAATAACAATAAACTCTCCACCACTCCCAGAGACGTTGCCACCCTTCCACCCAGCTCAGCTCGCCATCTGGGAGCTCCCACAATCCTTTTATATTCCCTGACCCGGAAGTGTTCCAATCCCCAGTCCATGTGATCTCCTATCACTTCCGGATCAGATAAAAAGTCCTTTTCTTCACCCCGGAAGCACGTCATTCCCCTTGTCCATGTGACTCGGACGTACTTCCGGGATGTAGGCTAAATAATATTGTTTGCTCCTTCCTGCAGCTCCCTCTAGCGGCCCCTGTGGTATCCAGCAGGGCTGTGGATGAAAACTCCATTGTCCTTGATTCCCTGCTGGTCTTCGGGGCACCGCCATGCTGCAGGGAGGGCTCCATCTGGCAGCCTGGGGGCATTGGCCGGGATGACAAGCCGGCCATAGACCACAATGCATATGGCAGAAGCTAGTCTCAATTTGACTTTTTCACAAATTACAAACATTTTTTTAGATGGGCTGACATGAAAAGACATCTAAAAATAGTAACAGATGGCATTCAAAAAGCAATTAGAGCTCAAACGTTGGAGTTAATGGAATTCATACACCCTGCTTTTCCTGATGAACAAGTATTAGAATTCCTAAAAGCTAATGCTATGAATTGGGAGGTCACAACAATGCCGATTTTGGGGGAACATTATACTAAAATGTTAACAGAAATAAATGAAGAGATGGCAGGGATTATGAAGGCCCACAGTCACTGGCAGGAATATTGGAAAAAGGCCACTATCTGGTACAGAATGCGTTTTATTGACACTGGCTATGATCAGTGGATAGAAACATTGAATAGACAATTAGAAGAGATACATGAAGATATTAAACAAGATGGTAAAACAATATAATTTAAAATAGAGCAAAATGCTCTTTTTGAAGGGTTACACACTAAATTAAGTTTAGCAGATCAGCACACCCTTTTGGCTAACGCGGAGAAAGTACTACTGCAAAAATCTAAGAAAGATAAATAAACTACCCTGGCATCTAGACAAAGAGGAATTAGTACACAAATCGGACTTGGATTCTGTCGATAGTGATTGGTGGATGCCTAAAGGGACCCCCAAAGATACACAACAACAAAAGCAGCAGATAGAAATAGTAAGGAGTCCCAAAGACATTAGAGAACAGAGAAGCAGAGAAAGGTCCAAAAGAGTACAAGAGGTGAACTTAAAGACTGGGGAGGGATCAGGTATTACTGTATCCCAGATTAGACCATGGCCTTCTATTAAAGAACTAGCAGACGAATTTAGTTGGTACTCTGAAAGTAAAGTGGAGTCACATGCTCCAACAACTAGTATTACGTCAGAAACAGGGAAATCTACAGAAATACAAGATAAGAGAACTAGAAAAGATAATACTGAGAAAATAGATATAAGAAAACAAAAAAAAACTGAACTGAAGAAACAGATCAAGAAATTAGAAATAAGACACAGACCTACAAGAATTTATTATACTTACCTCCTCGGAGGATGATTCTATTAGGGCAGGGACTAAACCTAAAAAAGGTCACAAAAAATAATAAAATCGTGGCTGGCTTAGTGAACAGGGAAAGGATGAAATAAATATGGAACTGAAAGGGAAAACAGAACAGGATGAACCTATGGAAAAATCAAACCTAAAAAGTCAGCAACAGGGAATAAGACAGAAAGAGAATGCACAAACTATAGCAATAGATACTGAAAAGAGAATAGAACTAAAAGAACAAAGTGTAGAAAAAATGCAAAAGAAATCCTCACAAATAAATCCAGATATTTATCTCAATTCGGAAAGTGAAGAAAAAGTCCTTTTAGCAGTTAAGGATTTTCTAGATTAAGAAGAAGAAGATTCAGATTTGTCATTAGAAATAGAAATGGAAAGCACAGAAAAATTGAAAGGTGTTTCAACCTCTACGGATGAAACAACAACAATGAAGGGAGAGAGATGTCTAATGGACTTGGACACAGACACACTAGAAATGGGGAAACAGGAGGTTTACTCGTCCTCTCCCTGTTTAGAACCCCAACTTGTGGATACAGCAGAGATGATAGCAAGAAACAAAGTTCCAAATCATGGCCCAACAAATAGAAAAAATAGAGATTGGAAATTACTAGCAAAACAACCAAATATAATATTAGGGGACTCTAACCTGAGAAGTATAGGAGCACATCATTATGACTCCTTACAAATAGATTGCTTTCCGGGGGCGAAACTATTTAATATGATCTTGATCCTAAAAAAGTTTAACCCCGCCCCCCCCAAGAAAAAGTCAGAAATGTTATATTCTCAATAGGAATAAACGACAAGGATCTAGCTCTGGAAGAAACAATTGTTAAACAGACCCAAAGCCAAATGAAATTAGCTCAGACAGTATTTCCTAATGCATTGATTTTATTTCAAGAGGTTAATTACTCCCAAACATTCACTGATAAGCAGAAAGACACATTGGAAACACTAAATAAGTACTGTGGAATGGGACCCGGACACAGACAGGCGGACATCGTTTCTGCACCCAACACACTCCTTTATTATATACACTATTTACAATGTTTTTACGTGCACCCCCAGTGCCTCCAGCACCGACTCCCCAAAGTCCAGGCCTCACAGTCAAATGCCTCTTCTCCTGGCTGCCTCCAGTCCTCTCTCCAGCTCCGTCCTTCTTCCACCCGACTTCCGCCTCTGAATGAAGGGAGGCGGCCCCTTATATAGGAACCCGGATGGGCTCCAGCTGCTTCCCGGCATTCCTCTGCAGACACGCCCCAGTGTGGCGGAAGTGCCAGCTGTGCACCCGGAAGCCCTCCGGGTGTCCCCTGTCTTGTTTCCCTACAGGTTTCCTCAGGCACCGGGGCGCCACCTGGCGGTGGCCCCCAATCCAACCAGGGCGGTCGCCCCCTCGCGGTCTGGAGGAGGTACAAGCCCAAATTTCCCCGTGTTCTTGATGAACTCATTTTAAAATACAAGTCTCGATCCACTGTACTAATTCCCTTCATAATTTTAAACACTTCAATCATGTCACCTCTTAATCTTCTTTTGCTTAAACTGTAAAGGCTCAGCTCTTTTAATCTTTCCTCATAATTCAACCCCTGTAGCCCTGAATCAGCCTAGTCGCTCTTCTCTGGACCTTTTCTAGTGCTGCTATGTCCTTTTTGTAGCCTGGAGACCCATACTGCACACAGGACTCCAGATGAGGCCTCACCAGTGTGTTATAAAGGTTGAGCAGAACCTCCTGTGACTTGTACTCCACACATCAAGGCGCTATATAACCTGACATTCTGTTAGCCTTCTTAATGGCTTCTGAACACTGTCGGGAAGTTGATAGCTTAGAGTCCACTATGACTCCTAAATCCTTCTCATAAGGTGTACTCTCGATTTTCCGACCTCCCATTGTGTATTCAAACCTAATATTTTTACTTCCTATGTGTAATACTTTACATTTACTGACATTAAATTTCATCTGCCACAAATCTGCCCAAGCCTGTATGCTATCCAAGTCCTTCTGTAATGATATAACGGATTCCAAATTATCTGCTAATCCACCCATGATCTTGGTATCATCTGCAAACTTAACCAGCTTGTTACTTATATTCCTATCTAAATCATTTATATATATTAAAAATAGCAACGGCCCCAGCACTGCCCCCTGCTGGTCACCACTCTTAACATCGGCCAGTTCTGATGAGGTTCCTTGCACCATCACCCTCTGCTTCCTGTGTCTAAGCCAATTCTGCACCCATCTAAAAACATCACCCTGAACTGCCATTTCTTTTAACTTGATGCCCAACCTCTCATGTGGCACCTTATCAAATGCTTTCTGAAAGTCCAGATAAATAATATCATAAGCTCCACTTTGATCATATGCTTTTGTTGCAACCTCATAGAATTCCAACATGTTAGTAAAACACGACCTCCCTCTTCTGAACCCATGCTGACTGTTCAGAATAACTCCTGTCCTTGCCATGTGTTGCTCAATCTTATCCTTAATAATTCCTTCCATTAATTTTCCTGTGATGCATGTTAAGCTTACTGGCCTATAGTTGCTCTGATCTGCCCTGTCACCCTTTTTATATAATGGGATGATATTTGCCATTTTCCAGTCCTTTGGAATCTCTCCAGTGCTCAGTGACTTCCTAAAAATATGTGTCAAGGGTTTATATCTGTACTCACTGGCCTCCTTAAGAACACGACGATAAATATTATCTGGTCCTGGTGATTTGTTTGATTTCATCTTATTTAATCATCACAGCACTTCTCCCTCTACAATTTCCAAATCCCTAAATACCTCCTTAGTAGTCCCTGTTACTGCTCTGAGGTTATCCACTTGCTAACTTGTAAACACCTCAGAAAAATGTAAGTTTAAGGCATCTGCTATTTCATTGTCTGTATCTTTTAATTCCCCTTTACTATTCCTGATTAACTTGACCTCCTCCTTGACTGTTCTTTTACTACTAAAATACTGAAAGAATCTCTTGGGGTCGTCTTTCTCCTTATCTGCTCTATTCCTCTTTATTTGTCTTTTAGCCTCCCTGATGTCCTTCTTAATGGTTGCCCTCATGTTCTCATACACGCTACGATTCTCTTTGCAGTCATTAGTCTTATATGCCTTATACAGCAGTTTTTTCCTTTGCAACTTCTTTTTTAAATCTTTATTAATCCATCGTGGAGTTTTTTTAGTTTCCTATTAATTCCGAATTTAGGTCTGTATCTGTCCTGCATTACATTTTTAAACCTGTTCCACTGCTCCTCGACTGTCTCCACATTTAAAAGCTTATCTCAGTCTATCCTACTTAGACTTTGTCACATCTGCTCAAAATTAGCCCTACCAAAGTTCAACTTAACAATTTTAGTCTTTGCATCTGTACTCTTACAAAATACTGAGAATTGTATTATATTATGGTCACGTGACCCTAGTGGTTCAATCACCTCTACACCCTCAATTCTATCCTGATTATTACAGAATACTAAATCCAGACAGACTTCACCCCGTGTTGGTACTTTAACATGCTGTGTTAAAAAACAGTCGCTGATTACTTCTAAAAACTCCTGCTCTTGTGCTCCTCCATCTGCAAGGTTATCCCAGTTAATATTTGGATAATTAAAGTCCCCCATGACTATAATATCTCACTGTAAACTTGCCTTTTTGATATTACTAAAAGATGTGTGTTGAAATTACTGTCTGAATTGGGTGGTCTATAACACACTCCTAAAATAAGACCTCCTTCCCTAATATTTTCCAGGTGAAGCCACATGTCATCGCTAAGATGGGGCTCATCATCCAACTGAAGAGGACTTACATTTAAACCCTGTTTGGCATAAACAGCAACCCCACCTCCTTTTCTGTTCTGTCTATCCTTCCTAAAAAATGTGTATCCCTCTATGTTACACTCATCCCCATCTTTGTTATTTAGCCAGGTTTCCGTTATTACTATAATATCATAATTATGCTCTGCTACATACAACTCCAACTCACTTACCTTATTTTTGATACTTCTAGCATTAAGACAAGCTATTTTTAATGTGTTAATCCTTCTACATTTATGTGTTTGCTTAGAATTTACATTACTATGCATTTTTATTTCTACACCATTGTTTGTTCTTCCATGTATAGATCTAAATCTGGCCTGTCCTAAACTCCCTGCCCCCCCATTCCCTAGTTTAAACTATCTTTGACTAGCCTACACATACGCCTCCCCAATACATTGGTGCCCCTCCGGTTCAGATGTAACCCGTCACGGCGGAACAGGTCCCATCTGTTCCAAAAGGAGTCCCAATGCCCCATAAACCTATACCCTTCTACCCTGCACCAAGATTTGAGCCACGCGTTAAGCCTTCTAATCTCCTCAATCTTACCTGGACTGGCGCGTGGCACAGGCAGAACTTCAGAGAAGACTACCTTGTCAGTTCTGCTCCTCAGCTTGGTACCTAACTCTTTGAATTTGGATCGCAGAACTCACAGACTACCCTTATGTATGTCATTTGTTCCAACGTGGACAATGACAACTGGATCCACCCCCGCTCTGGCCAAGAGCCTATCCACCCTTCCAGGGAGGTCTCCCACCTATGCTCCCAGAAGGCAACACACCGTGCGAGACTCTCTCTCGCTGGAGCACACCTGCGCTTCAATCCCCAATATAAATAGAACCCCCTTTATTGCTAAATACAATACAATACAATACAGTTTATTTTTGTTTAGCCCAAAATCACACAGGAAGTGCCACAATGGGCTTTAACAGGCCCTGCCTCTTGACAGCCCCCCAGCCTTGACTCTCTGAGAAGACAAGAAAAGACCCTTGTAGGGAAAAAAATGGAAGGAACCTCGGGAAAGGCAGTTCCAAGAAAGACCCCTTAACAGGTAGGTTGGGCGTGCAGTGGGTGTCAAAAGGATGGGGTCAATACAATACAATACAATACATAGAACAGAACAAATCCTCAATACAGCATAAAAATAAAAATTTTAGAAGTACGGAGCAGAATTTAACAGTAGATGATATCACATAATAAGATTTGGATATTTTTAGAGTCCTGGAGACCTCATCCATCAGGTTGCCTCCCCCATTTGGCCATTCCACGGCTGAAACAGTGCTGGGCCAGCCAATCCGATGAAAGGACCCCTCTTTCCCATGATTCCTGCGATCCTCCATCAGGAATGACTTTACCATAGGCAGGCAAACAACTTGGCAGGTGGGCCATGGCACATTTAAATCACAATGGATTCTGAAAGAGAAAAAATTAGAGAAAGAAACTATTACATTTATTAAAGATTGTAAAAATAAATATTAAATCTATTTCAAAAGAAAAATTCAATAATTTATTTATTTATTTATTTATAAAGCACTTTAAAAAACAACATCAAGGCTGACCAAAGTGCTGTACAATAAAAACCCAAATTACCAGACACACAAAACCAAACGGTAAATGAAACAGAAACACATAAACATAAGAACTGAGGAGATTCTTAATAAAAAATATACAGATAGCCAACATATCATACTGGGTGAAAAGCCAGAGAGTAAAAATGTGTTTTTAAAGAGGATTTAAAGGCAGCTAGCGAAGGAGCCAAGTAATAAACCAAACATTACAAAACAAGAACAAAGAACACTTAAGGAACTAAAATAACAGACTGAAATTATAGTAAAACCAGCAGATAAGGGAAGTGCCATTGTTCTAATGGACAATGAAGATTATAAATCTGAAGTATATAGACGATTAAGTGACAAAGAATATTACATGGAATTGACAGAACCGATATACACAAAAAAAACACAACAAAAATTATATGGGATTTTAGAAACAATGAAGGAAGAATATTACAACCAAAACAATGTGACTTTTTAAAAAAAAAAACCTTTAATTCCTAGGGCAATAAGGTTTTACACCTTGCCCAAAATTCATAAAGATCCCAATAAATGGACAGTACCCAATAAGATACCCCCAGGGAGACCAATTGTCTCAGACTGTAACAGTGAGACATACAATATAGCAAATTACATTGATACCTTTCTCAATCCAATTTCCCAAAAACATGATTCGTATGTTAAAGACACTTATGATTTCATTGATAAAATAAGAGACATTGAAATTTTTGAGACTACATTACTATTCACAGCTGATGTAAATAACCTTTATACGAATATAGATATACGACGTGGGATTGAAGTGACTAAATTTTGGTTAGAATACTATAAAGATAAGAATAGACCAGACAAATACTTGCTGGAACTCCTAGAATTATCATTGTATAATAATGATTTTGAATTTGAGAACAAGTAAATTTTACAGATTAAAGGTATAGCAATGGGTAAGAAATTTGCACTGGCATATGCCAATCTCTCTATGGCCAAATGGGAACAGGAATTGAACAAAAGTTTTTTTTTTAAGTAACAGATGCACATGCATTTCTGCATGGAAAGAGTTTTCATCAACCACACACACACACACACACACACACACACACAAAAGGATTTTGAAGTCTCAATTATTGAGATAATGAGTAACGGAGATGCGTCACCGCCCACTTAATGGCCAAGGCTTCCCTCTCCACTGCCGCATACCTGGTCTCCCGGTCCAACAGTTTCCGGCTTAAGTACATTACGGGGTGCTCGACACCATCAACACTTTGGCTCAACACGGCGCCCAGGCCTGTGTCCGAAGCGTCGGTCTGGAGAATAAAAGGAAGACCAAAATCAGGTGTCCTTAATACTGGTGCCGACGTTAGGGCCTTTTTCAAGTCACTGAATGCTTGTTCTGCCTTGTCGTTCCATACCACGCATAAGGGGGCGCCCTTTTTTGTTAAATTGGTCAAGGGTGCTGCCCTTTCGGAGACCGGCGGTAATACCCCACTAACCCCAAAAAAACCTGCACCTGTCTCTTGGTACTCGGACGGGGCCATTCCAGGATGTCTTTAATTTTTGAACATTGGGGTCTCACCTGTCCTTGTCCCACTAGGTAGCCTAAATACCAGGCCTCTTTTAGTCCAAAGAAACACTTACGTGGGTTTATGCGGTGGTCGGCCTTAGCCAGTGTCGTGAGGACAGCGGAGACCTGCAATAGATGTTCCTTCCAGGTGCCGGAATAGATGACTATGTCATCTAGGTAGGCGGCACTATAGGACCGGTGGGGCTTCAGCACTCTATCCATCAGACGTTAAAAGGTCGCCGGGGCTCCGTGCAGTCCAAAAGGAAGGACCTTGTATTGCCAATGTCCGCTAGGGGTACTGAAGGTGGTTTTCTCTTTGGCAGATGCCGTTAAGGGAATTTGCCAATACCCTTTTGTCATATCAAGGGTAGTCAAGTATCGAGCCGTACCCAGACGCTCGAGAAGGTCGTCAATATGGGGCATCGGGTAGGCATCAAGTTTGGAGACCTGATTCAGACGTCTGAAGTCGTTACAGAACCTCCAGGAGCCGTCCGGCTTAGAAACGAGGACAATAGGACTGGGCCAAGGACTATGGCTTTCCTCGACAATGTCCATGTCCAGCATCCGTTGCACCTTGAGTTCTACTTCAGCGCGTTTTGCCTCCGGGAGTCTACTACCCCGGGCTCCGTGACAATGTCGTGCTCAATCAGCGAAGTCTGACCCGGTGCTTCGCTCACTACTTCGGGGACGGCCAGGATTGCGTGGGTTAACTCCTGCCGCTGTAGGGGTGTCAGCTCGTCACCGAGGTTAAGGGCAGATGCGCCTGTAAAGAGGGAGAGGGATCTACGAGTGTTGGAAGACTCCTCCCTGTCTTTCCAAGGTTTTAATAAATTTACATGATAGATCCTCTCACTCGGCCGACGATTGGGTTGTTTAACCAAATAGTCGACGAGTCCCTTTCTTTCTTTAACCTCGTATGGCCCTTGCCAGTGAGCCAGTAACTTAGAGTGGGAGGTAGGAACGAGCACCATCACTCGATCCCCTGGGTGGAACTCCCGGAGGACGGAGTTGCGATTGTAACATCGGGCTAGTGCTGCCTGCACACGAGTCATGTGATCCCTTAGGAGTGGCCTGATTTTAGTGAGCCTGTCGCGCAGTTGCGCTACATACTCCAATATATTGGTGGACGGAAGGGCCTCATCCTTCCAGCCTTCTTGTAGTACATCCAAAAGTCCCCGGGGTTGTCGTCCATATAACAATTCAAAAGGGGAGAAGCCCGTAGAGGCCTGGGGCACTTCCCGGTGGGCAAAAAGCACGAGTGGTAGGAGTTGGTCCCAGTTCCTACTGTCCGCGTTGACTACCTTGCGAAGCATCTGTTTAAGCATCTGGTTAAAACGCTCTACCAACCCGTCGGTTTGAGGGTGATAGACGGACGTCTTCAGGTGCTTCACTCGGAGTAATCTGGCAACCTCCCTGAACGTATCTGAGGTGAAGGGTGTACCCTGGTCCGTGAGGACTTCTCTGGGTATACCCACTCTAGAAAATTGGTTGACTAATTCCCGTGCGATGTTTTTAGTGTTAGCGGAGCGCAGGGGAACCGCCTCTGGGTATCGGGTTGCGTAATCCACCATGACCAGTATATACTTATGGCCACGGTTCGAGGGCTCCAGGGGTCCGACTAAATCCACCCCTATTCTGTCGAAGGGGACATCGATCAGTGGGATGGGGACGAGAGGAGCACGGTCCCTCCTAGGAATCTGGTGAATCTGACACTCCGGGCAGGATTGACAGAAACACCGGACCTTCTCATTGATCCCAGGCCAGTAAAAGCGGAGCTTTATCCTCTCCAAAGTTTTTTCGGCCCCAAGGTGGGCGCCTAAGAGGTGAGCATGAGCTAGCTCGCATATCTCCCGCCGGAAGGTACGCGGCACTAGCAACAACTTCCACACCTCGCCCTCGTGGGTCGCAACCCTATACAACAGATCATTCTCCAGCACAAAAAAGGGCTCGTGTGATATGGAATCTTCAGCTTGTGAGCTGCCTGGGACAACAATAGCATTCTGGGCAAACCACAGGGAATCATCGTTCCACTGTTCTCTCTTAAAGGAGGCAGGCGTGGACCGAAACTGGTGGTCCAATGTATTCAAAGGGTCTTGTGAAGTGGTGACAGGAAGAGTACCCTGGCTCGTTCCCTCCAAGGTGGATACTTCCGGGTCAGGGTCCGTTGCCTGGGAAGTGTCCCCCTGTATGGGCGGAACGATAAGTTCTGGTCTCCCCATGTACACAAGTGATTTGCCAATGTTGGTTTAGCCATTGTCGCGGTAAAACATAACGGCGAGCAACAATGGTAATGCTGCTGCCGGAGTCAAACAAAGCCACCACCGAATGCCCATTTATTAACACCACTCCCGTATTAGGACTCGCCAAGGGGTGCGACGGGGCACAGTACCTTTCTGCCGTAGCCCAGGTGCAGTCCATCGGTTCTGTGTTCATATTCAGAGGGCAGGTCGGTAGTAGGTGGCCGGTCTCACCGCACTTGTAACAGCGCAGGGAGGCCGGCTTTTCTTTGGGTCTTGGTGGTACTTCCGCAGCGCGTCGAGTGGGCTCGTGGGTGGCGGCACGTCCCTGTTGGATCCCGCGAGCTTGCCTTTCCGACCCCCCGGCTCGGAGGACCGCAAGCTGACGCTCGAGGACTTCCAGGAGACCTTGCATATCCTTATAAGGATGGCACCGGACCTGCTGGGCGAGAGAACTGGGCATAGTGTTCACCAAGCCCTCACAGGCCACCTGCTCCACCACCTTGCGGGCTTGGGTCCGTCGGGCCATAGCCAGCGCCCCATTTTGCCCCAAAAATCAAAGGCCTGAGCTCGGGCAGCCTTGTCCGGGTCGAACACCCAGTTCCGCCATTCACTCGCCTGCTGGCCCGGCGTGATGCCATAGCGTGCCAGGATCTCCTGTTTTAAGAGGTCGTAGCTCGCGGCCTCCTCCTCGGGGAGGTCGTAATAAGCGCGCTGCGTGGGTCCCTTCAGGTAGGGAGCCAGAATGGACGCCCACTCGGACCGCTGCCACTGGTTCCGGGTGGCCGTCCTTTCGAAGATACCCAAGTAGGATTCGACATCGTCGGTCTCTGTCATGGGTACGAGAGGCGAAGGCGTCGGTCGAAGGGGTTCGGGTCTTACCCTCTGGGCTTCCGTCAAACTGGCCTTCGTTTCCTCCAATTCCCGGTTAGTTGCGGCTTGCGCTTGCTGCAGGGACAAGATCTGGGCGTTCATCCCTTGCAGCACGGAATTCAGGTCCTGTCCTTCTGACATTTTTTCGGACTTCCAATCCAGACGACTACGCCACTGTAAAAGATGAAGCAAGAGACAACATAAAGGTTTGGGGTTTCCGGCTCCGTATACTGTAGTATTTGCCACAGCAAACAAAAAAACAGGTCATAAACAAGAAAACAAAAACTGTTTCTCAATGCACGACACCAGTGATGGCGTCGGCGGCCATTTTATGGAGGAGGAGCCGGAAGTGGAGGAATGCTGGGAAGGAACCGTGATGGAAGATGGGACAGATGACGTCAGGAGTAGTGGATGGAGGAAAGGTGGAAGTAACGTGCTGCGGGAAGAAGGAGGCTTATGGCGGCAGAGTGTCTTTTTTTCTGTAGGAAATAAGAGGAGAAAGGTTAGTACCCCGCCACTCCCTGCCGGCGAATGTCTTCCTGAGCGTATTAAGGTCCGTCCGCGGTCCCCTACTCGCGCGTGCATGACAGTGTATATGTATATATATCTTTATATATGTGTGTGTGTATGTATATATATGTATGTATGTGTGTATATATATATATACTAGCAAAATACCCGCGCTTTGCAGCGGCGAAGTACTGCCTTAAAATTTTTATTAAGAATAAAATTTAACCTTTTTAAACTGAGGGAAAATATTCCAATAATTATTTGTTAAGGATCTCTTTGTATACCATGTTGTCAGTTCAGCCCTCCGTTTGTAATATGACCAAGCTGTGCGCTGAGCTTACTCTTGAGCATGTAACTTACAGTTGGCCATGTGAACAGTAATCTTGTCTCTAATCTCACAGCTTGGATTGCTGCTGTCATAATCGGTTTGAGTTTCATGGTTTGTTTCAATTACGACAGTATTTGCAGGACTTGTGTTGAAGTGACATTCGGCATCTGTCAAGCGTTGTAAGCACACAACCGGTTTATCGATAAAATCACATCCAGCTTTTGAGAGTTTAAACATTCATAAAAATCAAAGTGTCCACTACTGAAATCGTCACCTGTGAATCTAAGATGTTTAAGAGGCATTGGCGGTTGTCAAAAGGTGTAAAATATTTGGCCATTTCGGTACACTTGAAAGCGACAACTGAACAATTCAGCGGCAGCCATCAACTCACATGCAGAACCATAGGTGAAGGGCTTAAGCATTTCACTCTTCTAGTGCTCCTGTGTAGTATAATTATCTCCTGTACCGTCATCAGTCCACACCTTAAACCTGTCCCAGTCATTCAATACATAAGACACAATGTTCTTCCGGATATCAAGAGTGAGCCTGATATGGCCGTGCAATATGTAACACAGAGAATGGAAAAGGTAGGTGCCATCTCCGGGAATGGAAACCACTCGGTAAGTGACAGTTCTTTGATCGATGGTGATTACCTCGATAGACATGGTAATGGGGGTTGGAATGATGAAGGAAATGGGTACCTGAGTAATGTAAAGTAAGTGTAAAATACCTATACAATAACTATAATTGTAATAAACAAACAATAAAACAGCGGAGAAGCCGTGGATTAAACAAAAAGGTTGTAGTTATCAGCAGGGAGACGTGAATCCCGTGGCGAAGCAAGGAAGGGAATGTAGAGACTGGAGCGACTGACGGCCTTATATAGGCAGGCAGCCAACAACGTGGGAGGCGTTGGGATGGGGGACCCAACGCCGCCTCACATGGTGACCAAGCTGCAGGCTATGGACGTATATATGTACGTAAGTAGGATTCAGTTAGCGTTGGGAACCCGTGTACCAAATTTCTTGAAGATGGGCCCATAAGTAACAAAGACTGTTGAAAAGTTCAATATGGCGGCCGACAGTGGCATCATACCACCGAAATAAGTACGTACATTGGTTTTGGTTAGCTCAGGGAAGCCACCTACTAAATTTCGTGAAGATGGGGCCATAAATAAGAAAGTTCAACATGGCGGACCTTGTTGACCGTTATGACCGTTAAGTGTAGAATTTCGAAATGAAACCTGCTTAACTTTTGTAAGTAAGCTGTAAGAAATGGGCCTGCCAAATTTCAGCCTTCTACCTACACGAGACGTTTGAGAATTGGTGACGTTGGAAAGTTCAATATGGCGGCTGACAGTGGCGTCATACCACCGAAATAAGTATGTACATTGGTTTCGGTTAACGCAGGGAAGCTGCCTACCAAATTTCGTGAAGATGGGGCCATGAATAAGAAAGTTCAATATGGCGGACGTTGTTGATCGTTATGACCGTTACGCGTAGAGTTTCAAAATGAAACCTGCTTAACTTTTGTAAGTAAGCTGTAAGGAATGGGCCTACCAAATTTCAGCCTTCTACCTACACGGGAAGTTGCAGAATTAGTGACGTTTGGAAAATTCAATATGGCGGCCTACAGTGGCGTCATACCATCGAAATAAGTACGTACATCGGTTTCGGTTAGCGCAGGGAAGTCACCTACCAAATTTCGTGAAGATGGGGTCAGCCTTCTACCTACACGGGAAGTTTGAAAATTGGTGACGTTGGAAAGTTCAATATGGCGTCCGACAGTGGCGTCATACCATCGAAATAAGTACATACATCAGTTTCGGTTAGCGCAGGGAAGCCGCCTACCAAATTTCGTGAAGATGGGACCATAAATAAGAAAGTTTAACATGGCGGACGTTGTCGACCGTTATCGACCGTTATGACCGTTACGTGTAGAATTTCGAAATGAAACCTGCTTAACTTTTGTAAGTAAGCTGTAAGGAATGAGCCTGCCAAATTTCAGCTTTCTACCTACATGGGAAGTTGGAGAATTAGTGATGAGTCAGTCAGTCAGTCAGTCAGTCAGTCAGTGAGGGCTTTGCCTTTTATTATTATAGATATGTATGTACTATGTACAGGTATATGTATATATATGTTTATATGTGTGTGTGTGTGTGTGTGTATATATATATATATATATATATATATTACAGCAACACTCATAACAGTGACAAAACAATTACATTGACAATCATGTTACGTTATTTTTAAAGTGTTTCCTTTTCTTTTTCATTACTTCAGAAGTACACACTACTTCTTCGCTGCGAAGCGTGGATATTTAGCTAGTAACTAATAACGGAGGGATAATGATAACAAGTAAAAATCTTTAAGAAAAGCGAGTTATTATCAGACTCTGGGTGCAGGGTGGAGAGTGCATTGTCTCCTTCACAGGATTGTCAAATTAGGCAGCAAAATTGGGGTGAAAGTGAAGGGTTATTTCAGGATAAAAGCATTCCATGTAACTCAGGCCCCTTATTCAAGCAGTATGTGATTTGAAAGAAAAGAAATAGAAGAGCCAGCTCGGCCATATTGCTTCCTGATTTATATTACCGTAAGCGCAAATGCAGTGTTTGTAGAACTGTCAGTGATAGAATTGTCTCTTTGATAGAATTTATGTGCTATTTTTCACATGTCACACATTCTATTATATAAACTAGTTTTGTATTACAACTGGAATAACAAAGTCTGTCTTAACCTTTAAAATGTGTTTTAACTATTAGGAATCAAAAACAAAACTTCAGCATTTACAACATGATAGTTTCAAAAAGATTTCCCGACTCTGCAAAGTCGGATTTAATGCACTGCACCTTGTCAATTGGGGAAATGTCACACATTTTTTGGTGTGCTAACTTTCACAAAATTAGAAGACTTAAATTGAGGTGGCAGATTGAGCTCAATTGTCCAATGTAGTTCATATGTTGGCAATCAAACCTGAATGAACAGGCTTAGGATGTTCAAGGAAAACACACACATACTGTAGAAAACATGCAAACTAAACACAGTCAGTGACTGAGTCGTGAAATTAAGCCCAGGCTCATTTAAATTCTAAATACAGAACTCTTTTGAAGCCAAAATGACTAAAATGGCTAGGAGGATATACAATTGCACCAAACGTGTGTCATGGGAAATGGCTCTTACATTTGCCATTTTCCAAAAAATACTAAATGGATGAAATACCTTAGACTGAGCTTCAGAATACCTCGGTGACTGTGCTGGACAAGGCAGCCCAACACACAATAATCTTTTTTCTTTCTGATTTTGAAATAAGGCAAAAGAATAACTTCAGTTAACAAAGCCAATCCCAGACTGGCTAGCCCAATAAAGCAGCATTCATTTTTTTCTTCTCAGATTTTTGTTTAATTAAAATGTACAGAGAAACTACCAATATTCATAACCCAATATGACAGAGAAGAGGGAGAATGATGAATGGAGACCGCCTGAGGTCAGAGAAGGGGGAATGCCTGCTGGTTGGGAGCCGGACAGGAAATAAGGGAAGCGCAGAATGATAATAAGTGACAAAATACAAGAAATATATTGGTGGGTACAGGAAGAGCCTGAGAGGGGCCAGCTGGAGTGAGGAGTCAGAATAAGCAGCGAATGAGATGTTTCAAGCGGGGTCAGGATGATAAGAAATGATTATATAAACTGCAACTTTTGGCTTGTTTGGGGCTCCCTAATTGTTAATACAATCGTTTATTGTAATAAAACTAATTACTCTGTTTGCCGATCCTTCGACTCCTAGAGCCTTCTTTCAAGGTGAGAATCTTCAGCATATTTTACGCTTCCACAACCATCCCAGTATTACTCCTTACCACCCTTATTTCCTGGCCAGCTCCCAACCGGTACATGTTCCCCTGTTCTGATCTCGGGCTGACCCCATACATCTTTTTCCCCTTCTCCGTTCTTTTGGGTTATGAAATATTTGTAGCTCCTCTCTGATCTCATTTTAGAAGAAATATGACATATGCCTCTATTAATTAATTGCTTAGCATACCTGATTCGTGTAAAAGTTCATATTAAGTTTCACAAAAGGTACAAGTGCTATACGACAGCTTCCACGGTACAGCACTTAATTATAATCCAGTTTCAGATAAAAAGTAACAGCATCAGATCTGGGGCGGGGGGTGGGTGTTGTATCGTGATCGTGACTGAGAGAATAAAAGTAAAAAAAAAAAAAAAAACTAACTTTTACAAGTAGTATAAATTTACAACAGCTGTTACAGACACATTTCAAATGTATGTTTTTATTGTATAATATTAACAATAAGAGCAGGTCACTACTCAAAACGGTAAATTTGTAGCGGAGCTGGTTTTGAACTCTCGACTTCTAGATTACAACTCAGCAGTTCTTACGTCTGCACCATGGAAGCTGTCGTATTGCATTTGTACCTTTTGTGAAAGTGTTTATTTGATATTTGGCCATCAGCCTTCACACATTATACAGATCATGTCTACATTTTGTTATTTATTACTAAAACATAACCTGTTTGTCTGTCTCTCTATTACGCAGTAATCTGTCTGTCTGTGTGTTATGGATCTTAAAAATAACAGTTATATGGACACTTGTTCATGTTAATTGCAGTCTCAGTTGTTAAAAAACATTTTAAAAGGAGCATCCCACATGAAAATATAATGATCTCATTAATTGACAGTGCATACCAATTTATAAATTTTATGTCCGTTTGAGGTTAAAAAAAAAAAAAAATCTTTCTCCTTGTTATACTACATTTTTCTTTATGTCACTATATCTAGACAATACTGTTATGAGTTTTATTCACATGTGCATGTTAACTGTGGCACACAGGGGCTCAGCAGTTAGAATTGCTAGCCAAGCATTGGATTAGATAGCCAAAGACAACTGGAGGCTTGTATAGTCAGCTTAAACACAGGTTAGGGTATTTCTGTCCTCTATCAGCACAAATCTTCTTTGCTTAGTGGGAGAATGAGAACCGGCATGTAAGCACTATGATATTTCTGTATTTTGTGGAGGAGGAATTCAGCCCTTGTTTGGAGACAGAAAGGACCAGCAAATGAAACAAGACATTATAAAAGCTTGGACAACAGCCAGACCTTTAGAGGCGGAATCGACAAAGCTCGAAGAAAAACCTCCCAGCGTGGGGACGAGAAAATGGCTGACTATGTTGATCCAGATTCCCACCTGGATTTTAGTCTGTACCTGCGCCTCTCCATCTAAAACCGCGTTAATCGTCAGTAAATGTAAGCTAAAAGATATTGTTTCTCATGTGATTCTTGTACCGCCATAATCACGATGGGAGGGATATCGACGTTTCTGGTATATTATGATATTGTTTAATTATTTAATATGCCACAATTTTAAAAGAACACATTTCCAAGAGAGCTAATGCCTCTTCAGGAAACATAATTATGTTGTATAGTATAACAAGCCACCCTTTGTCACTGGATCTGTGACAAAAACAATACTTGAAAGTTATATCCACAAAGCAAAAGGTACTTGATCCCCCGTCACAGTGTAGATATTTCAAGTCATTTATGGACATGTAAGATGTAGTAGCACTATAGCTTCTGTACCATTCATCTAAAACCAGCGTAAACATGGACAAACAGTTACATTTAACATGCTGTTATCAAGTAGTGATCACTGTATCTCATCAATGGAGTTAATGGAGATTTTTGCCCTGTTATTTCTTACATAGTCTGTGTTGTGTCTACATATTACTGAATTCATGCAGTGGGTGTCATAGCATCAGATTATATTAGAATCCTATATAGCATCTTGATGGATTACTATTCTTTGGCACTCCTATCATTTCTAGCTTTAATATGTTGTTAGATGTACCCCACCCTTTGGTGTCTGATCCCTTTATGAGTTACAATAGTTGTAACATAACTCAGATGCTATTCTAGCTTCATTGCTATGATTATTAATTGTTCTTAACTAGTATTATTGCATAATTGTTCATTCACTATCTGTTATCCTCCCCAACTTCACTATCAGAAGACATCATGGCCACCTTCTTGTCACAGAACATTTGTAATAAAAACTGAGAGTTTCTGCAATTTGTTGCAACTTCACCTGACCGTACCTCGCATTTCTAAGAAATCCTTCAGTTCCTGGATAAGCAGCCCCTGATGTTGACTTTAAGTGGCTTCCCTACACGGGTCTAGAGTTGACATTAAGTGAACTGTGACAGGATGACTGAGTGTGCCCTAAACCTGGGCAGCAAATTGTCTTGCACTGGTTGTGCCAGTTGTTCCCGTCCTTCCTTGGAAAGTATAATGGATGCCAGGTAGGAAATCCAATTCGCTAACTGCATCTTAAAAAGTGATAAGATTGAATATTTATTGTGATATGCCAATTACGAAGTAGACAGACAAAGATCAAGTTGACAATTCTTAAAATTTTTAATGCCAACAAAGCAGAGAGCCAGAGAGAGTAATTAATTGGCGCTGCAGCATGCAAGTCATCCACTAGGAATTCCCAATGCTTTCAGGGGTCCGTGCTTATTAGCAATCACACAGTTACTGGAACATCGCTTCTGATAAGCTGACTGGTCCACACCTGAAAAAGGCATTAGCCCAGGTGTCAGTCAAAAATATATTATCCTTAGTGGTGGAGGTAGTGGTCCAGGTGTAGAATGTTCTAGAGCGTACCCTCAGCCATGTCCCCTCAAATTAACTCTGATGATCAGCCAAACTTAAAGACTGAAGCAGCCCAAAGTACCTCATCTGGACTGTGTCAGTCCTGAAAGCTGTCCCACTACTCTTTGGAGCTTCTGTTTTGGGGTACAATGAAAACATTGCATGTTAATGTCAGGTGACAATGATAATGACAACAGAGCAAATCATAATTCAGTTTAGCGGACTAAGTACAAATATAATGGAGTTGGTCTGTGCAGAGGCCCCAAACAAACTAGTGCGGACGTTTATTAACTTTCACAAAATAAGACGCCTTAAACTGAGCGATCATGAAGAGCTCAGAAGTCCAATACGGAGCGCACTGAGTCACACATTGAGAAGCTAAAACTTTGTTAAAAGAAAATCCACATAGGGAGAACATGCAAACTGCACACAGTTAGCGAATGGGTCGTGAATTCAAGCCGTCCTTTCTGGAATTCTAAATGCAGAGGTTATCAAAAAACACAATGAGTGCCTCTGCTCGAAAGGGCTCAGAGTTGCTTTGGGTCATGGCACCCCATAGAGGGCAACAGTGTTTACAACTCAGTTTGTTTGTTAGTTTGTTCTTTCTTTCTTTTGATAAACTATATATAGTTGTAACGCCCTTGCACCACCATTCCTTTAATCAGTGTGCAAGACCCTGAGCTCTTTATTATGGTGTCGCCACCTCTATTGTTGGCATGTGCACTACAGGTATATGCCACCTTCAGCCTTTGAACACATAACCAAATCACAGTTTACTCCAAATTTAAGTAAAAAAAAACTTTCTCTTTACTTAAATGCAAAATGAATATCAGGTTTCCAAACTTGGCATTTTACAGATATATACAACACATAATAAAACACAAGCACTAAATTATTTACTGCTATATATATCGTCCATCCGATACTACTGGTGAGCTCACCCTTACTAACCACCACAGTCAGTGAAGTTTACTCAATACATTGGGGGCCCCAAACCGTAGCTCGGTGTGGTGGCCAAACAAACAAAACAGAAGTCTCCCCTTCACTTGAGGATTTAACTCAAACCACTTAAAACAAACAAAAAAAAAAAACACAGACCTTGTTTGAATGTACTCTCCTTTATCCTTGGGTACCTCCTTTGGGCCTCTCGTCTCCATCTTTCTTGAAACAACCTCCTCACTCGCAGTTTGCCAGTGCTGAGATTGTGTCCTGCCGACTTTCTCTTACTTAGGTCACTAAATCACTCTGTCCACCACGTGTCAGGCCCTCTCCTCTCTTGACTCTCTTCACGTCCTGCAGTGGCACACTTACTTGTCATTTCCCTTGTCTATAGACACCCTTTGTTTGATGGTGCACTTTTACAGTGTTCCCTACTTGCTTTCTCCTCTCTGAAGTATCTATTGCTTCGGTGTGTCACTTTTTGCGTCAGTGTTTTGCTAGACTGTTCTTTCTCACTTGTTATGGCATTTAACTGCTTTGTATACGTCACGTTCCCTTTAGCGTTCTTCTATCGCTTCTTTCTGTCTAATCAGTTTAGCGCATTGCTAAAGCTTTCTCTTCTCCCATCTTCTCCTTTTATATTTTAGTGGCTTGCTAAAATTATTTCCTCTTTGTTTTTCCGTCTCGTTTCGGCGGTCTGCTGCAACTGTTCCTCTCTTTCCTCTTTTTTTTTCCTGTCTTCTCTTTTTATTTTTTTTAATTTCCTCCAATCCCGTCTCACAATTATCTTACCTAGACTGTGAATTGGCAAATCAGAGGACACTTACATATCAAACGTAACGTTACCCAACCCCCACAACTTGTACCCCATTTTATTCAATAAACTTTATAAGCACAAATTTGCATTCAGATATTCTTTTTTTTTTTTTTTTTTTAAACCTAGCCCAGGTTACATAGCTATAGATTGCCGTGAAAGTAATTATGTCATGGGGATTAAAGATGATTTAAACAAGTAGAAGAAAGTGGATGCCTTTTGGTGGTAAACCATCTTTTCCAAGACACCATGTAATGCATACCAGCACTCTATGGAATGTACAGGATACAACTGTCTGGTTTCCCCTCTATCACCACCTGAAGTTCAGTATTACAAATCAACAACAGAAGTAATGACCAATAGCTCAACTATGACATCCATCCATCCATCCATCCATTATCCAACCCGCTATATCCCAACTACAGGGTCACAAGGGTTTGCTGGAGCCATTCCAATTAAACACAGGGCGCTGAGGATTACTTGAACAGAACAAGAAGGGGCCAAGGCCACTGACAGATTTATTTAGTAGTACAAAAAATTGGCTATAACTGATATGGTCAAGTGTTATAATTTTCTTAATGGTTCTTGTGTCCAGATTTCCAATGAACTCATCCTGCAATGTGCACAGCCCATAAATAAAGGATTACAATTACAAATTCTGCTTGAAAATATACATAACTTAACCTTTGTCCTTTTCAGTTCTTCCTGTATCCATGGTGGTTTTTTTCCACATTTACAGATTGACTTCTCTAATTCCAAAGACACATGCTTTGAGTTAATTGGCATCATTAAACAGTCCTTCAGAGTTTAAGAGTGCATATACCTTGTCTCATGTCTTTGACACCTGAAATGGAGTAGGTAGGCTTGATAATGGCTGAATTGATTGATGGCAGAGTGTGAAGATGTCACAATATTTCTGTATATATTTGTAAAGTGCAAAAATATCTGACCTAGAGGACAAATCTTTGTCAATGAAAACATCTAAGGTGTTTGTGAATTCAGTACAAATGAGGTTCAGGCCTGTTGTGGGTTACAAAATCTGTACATTTTGGTTATATTTCCATTATATTTTGTTCAGGACAACAGATGAAGTGCATTCAGGACAAATCAAAGCATAGATAGATAGATAGAAATGCACTATATGATAGATAGATAGATAGATAGATAGATAGATAGATAGATAGATAGATAGATAGATAGATAGATAGATAGATA
>JANRMT010027041.1:6869831-6883388 GCA_026402145.1 Polypterus bichir lapradei | reverse complement strand
ATAGATAGATAGATAGATAGATAGATAGATAGATAGATAGATAGATACTTTATTAATCCCAAGGGGAAATTCACATAATCCAGCAGCAGCATACTGATAATAAACAATATTAAATTAAAGAGTGATAACAATGCAGGTATAACAGACAATAACTTTGAATAATGTTAGTGTTTACCCCCCCGGGTGGAATTGAGGAGTCGCATAGTGTGGGGTCTCCTCAGTCTGTCAGTGGAGCAGGATGGTGACAGCAGTCTGTCACTGAAGCTGCTCCTCTGTCTGGAGATGATCCTGTTCAGTGGTTGCAGTGGATTCTCCATGATTGACAGGAGCCTGCTCAGCGCCCGTCGCTCTGCCATGGATGTCAAACTGTCCAGCTTTATTCCTACAATAGAACCTGCCTTCCTCACCAGTTTGTCCAGGCGTGAGGCGTCCTTCTTCTTTATGCTGCCTCCCCAGCACACCACCGCGTAGAAGAGGGCGCTCGCCACAACCGTCTGATAGAACATCTGCAGCATCTTATTGCAAATGTTGAAGGACGCCAGCCTTCTAATGAAGTATAGTCGGCTCTGTCCTGTCTGGCACAGATCATCAGTATTGGCAGTCCAGTCCAATTTATCATCCAGCTGCACTCCCAGGTATTTATAGGTCTGTACCTTCTGCACACATTCTCCTCTGATGATCACGGGGTCCATGAGGGGCCTGGGCCTCCTAAAATCCATCACCAGCTCCTTGGTCTTGCTGGTGTTCAGGTGTAGGTGGTTTGAGTCGCACCATTTATCAAAGTATTTGATTAGCTTCCTATACTCCTCCTCCTGCCCATTCCTGATGCAGCCCACGATCGTGTCATCAGCAAACTTTTGCACGTGGCAGGACTCCGAGTTGTATTGGAAGTCTGATGTATGTTGGCTGAACAGGACCGGAGAAAGTGCAGTCCCCTGTGGCGCTCCTGTGTTGCTGACCACAATGTCAGACCTGCAGTTCCCAAGACGCACATACTAAGGTCTGTCTGTAAGATAGTCCACGATCCACCGATGCCACCAGGTATGAATCTACTCCCATCTCTGTCAGCTTGTCCCTAAGGAGCAGAGGTTGGATGGTGTTTAAGGCGCTAGAGAAGTCCAAAAACATAATTCTAACACCACCTCTGCCTCTGTCCAAGTGGGACAGGGATCGGTGTAGCATATAGATGATGGCATCCTCCGCTCCCACCTTCTCCTGGTATGGTAAGCATGTCTTCTTCCCAGTTGTACCTCACTTTTAAAACAGCTGTTCCGAAAAAAAAGGAAGACTTGCTGGTGCCTAAGGCTATTGATTAATTTATAACCTGAGTATCTGGGACAGCAAGGAGATAAATTATTTTATAGCTTGGGAAAGGAAGACATGCCAGTTGGTATTAAGGAACATCAAAAAAGTTTTAATGTTTGGGAAAACAGACAGTGAATTCATTCATTATATTGACAGCCAGCCAATCAGAATATCTAACAATCACATCTTGCAAAACCTCTGGGTAGAATTTTATAATAAATATGCCTCTTCTGAAGAATGACATAGGAGTGAGGGAGAAGAAGCGACGAAGACGTCAGAAGACAACAGAGCGACATCAACTTGCAGCCGTTTCCATCTGATCGTCAGAAAAGCATCTAATGAACAACAACGAGTGCTCAATCACAAGCCTCCTATGACATTCATTCTTGTCATCCTTACTTTTTCGTAAGCTTTTTCTAAAAACTGTATATATCCAGACTTTAGTCCTATCAGTCCTATTTTCTAATATTCTTTGTTCCATTGGTATTATTATTATTCCAGTAATAAACACCACACTGCTTTTAACTTTCTATGCTTTGTCTTAATGTCTAGAGTGATTGAAGTAACAAGGTAGATTTCTTTGAGCACCTGGTGCAGCCAGAGATTTACCATATGCTCTGTGCTGCGAGGTTTATTAAGGGCAGAGGGTGAGAGCTCCACCCAAAAGTAGGTAACAGGACATAAAGTAGGCATTCTTGGCTGATAAATGGCCTATAGGCAAGGATGCGGAGCCTTTTGTATGTTTAGATGTATTCTTGGAGAACAAAAGTAATGTTTAGGTCTGAGATATCATTAAACAACACAAGTGCCCTAGGAATAACACAGCCTTTCACTCTCTCAGCACTTCAAGAGACTTACTATTTATTGGCACAAACAACATACCATGTTTTAAAGTGCCAGAGGTTAACCAGCTGTGTGTGTGTCATTTATAGGACACTGTTGAGTTTCTTAAACCTGACGAGTACACTTACCCTTGAAGAAATTAGGTAAAGGGTAAGTAGAGGGATATACCACAATAATACAGGGCCTCTTGATTTTAGAACATAGAGAGTTGATATCTTCATAGGGTCTACAGGCCCTCACCAGAAGACATAACTCTCATCTCTGATCAAAGAGCCATTTCCCTGTAGTTCAGTTGATAAACAAAAGAAGTTATGCTATCAAGAGCACCAAAGACTGCCAAAAACACATTGAGCACACAAACCATTCAACTGTGTTCCAATGGTCCTCTTATGTGATAAAGGGTAATAACCCCAGTTCTAGACACACTGATCCACCAACACTCTAAATTACCTTCTTATATACCCTTCCAGTCATTTGTGTCTTAGGCTACCAGGTGACTAAAAGAACTGGATCTTCATAATTAGACCTTTGTTTTAAGGGACAGGTATCCACTGTGTTTACTCATCTGCTTTACCTCTATTTAAGTATTATGGAACTTTTCAATAATTTTTCCCATTCCATGTCATTCTTTTATACTTTTACTGACTTTCTTTTCAAAAAGTCATCTTGTAGTCATTGCCTATCTGTGTGTATTTTCAGTGGACCCTTTCCACCTTAAATGTGGTCCCAAGTGGCCTGGTCAGTTTTCTTGTAACAATATGGTGCTTCTTCTTTTCCTGTGAAGAGTCAGTGTTAAAGAACAATTGGCAGTTCATGTAAGGAAGTAACCGTAATGCCAGGTTTGGACATATTTTTCATATCTTCTCAGAATATTGCAAGATTTTACAGAAAATGGTGGGAATTGTACCCATCAGGAATGTGTCATTGTCCTGGACACCTTGATAGTTATATCTCTGAGGCATGCAACTCTACAGGTTGTTTTTATTCTCCTGGTGAATTTTACTTCCTCATCAGTTTTTTCTTTGTATTTCATTAAATATTTATTTTTATGTAACACTGAAAACAATTTAAATAAATACTCTTCTGTCTGTACAAATCAATTCCAATATAGTAGTAACTCCTCATTCAACTAAGATCCAATTGTTTGTCATTAATGATAATGAAGTGTCTTGTCTCAGTGGCTGTTAATAAATAACATTTGACATCTGATATGTGCACACAGCATGTGTGTGACACATGCCGAGTGTGCCAAAAGGCACTATAAAGGCATAGACTTGACACAGACTCACAACAGAGGCACGTGAAAACACAGTCCTAAAGAACACAAATGCAAAAACAGCAAAGCACACTCTTCTTCTTCCTCCACTACTACCAGGCAGCTTTGTCATTCTCCTCCCAACTTTAGCGCCCTGAGTAGTGGCCGCAGGCTCCCTTTAAAGCCCTCCCGGATATGCTCCAGGTGGTAATTAGGCTGCACTTCCGGGTGTGGCAGCATTCCAGCACAAGGGCTTGTGTCTGAGCCCTGAAGTCCCATGCCTGTGGCCCCAGTGTAACCCAGGAGAGCTGCCACCACACATTCCCGGGGACGTAGTGTGCATCCCATGGCTGCTCCCCTGGAACCCAGTGTCAGAGGGGCACCGTGGCCAGGCATGTCCGCCACACAGTATGACTCTAGATCAGCGAGTTCCTAAAGCCTCTTAGAAAACAATTTGTTGTGGCCAAGATGTTAAGAATACCAAGTCTCTGAGTAAAGTGAGACTAAAATAGGCAAAGAGAACCAACCACTGCTGAAGCAAAACTCTGGCAATTAGAAGCCCAATTGACCATTGGAGCCAGGGAGATCAACTCCAGCAACAACCAAGGCAGGGAGGACAAACAGCCAAATAGGGCATTGACCTGACCAAATTCCTCATTGGAGACACTGAGGAATAATCATTTGATAGTCTAAGGATTGCTGTTTGTGAAGTCAAAATATAGTGAAAGATGTCATTGAAAAAAAAAATGTCTGGGATCATTAAGAAACTGTATAAAATGGCAGCAACTATGTTAAATTAAATTAAACTAAAAAGGAGTCACCATGATGTAAACAACATAACATTATTCATTTTTGAAAATAAATTGTATTACAGAAATGTACAGAAATGACCCAGCGCCTACACAAAAGGCTCATGACACTATAAGTATAGCGTCTTCTGCATTTAGCATAGCAGGGCACTAGGTGGTCGGGCTACAGAAATCCACCAATCACTTATGAAGATGACATCCAACAAATCATGTTTAGAATCACACTTACTAATCATTTAAAATATTAAAATCCATAAAAATGAAAGTGCCAGATGCATGCCAGTGCTCTGGGCTTCACTACTTACAGTATATTACGTTATTGACATCCTTCACACTTGACCGTCTCACCTTTCCAAGGCCTTCCCAAGCATTCATTCTCCCTGTCCATCTCTTCTTAGTGGACTCCCACAGTTGACCGTCATATTTGTGCTCCACACATGTAATTGATGCCTTTGTTGATTCATGCTGTGGTTACTCAGAGGTTATTGACTTCGTCATGGCTGATGACTTCATAGAACTGTCAACCAGGGACATTTGCTATTTCTTTATCTGTACTTCCGCTTAATGATCCCAATATATTTCACCTCTGTCTTGACTCTCTTTACTCTTTTAGGTTAATTTTTGAAACAGCCCAACAAGTTTAACCTTAGCATTTTCAGTGATATTCTTATCCAATTGCCTTTTAGTAACAACTGTTTTTTCTTTCAAGTTTTTTTTTGCTATCGAGTTAATACAGTTGCCTTTTTTCACCAGTTTATTTCTTAATTTCTTACTCATCTACTTTGTGGTTCTTTTTCATTTTGCTGCTGCTTTTATGATTGAAATTTAACTGTGTAGTTTAATAAAGTGCATATCATTAAATCCACCCCAAATAAATAAAAAAAATCCCAGATTTGTTTCCTGCCCCACATAGACTCATTGTTGAGCCATCAGATGTGTGTTGTGGTTGTTCGGGTAGTTCAATGCCCACTTTGCTAATTATTGATAACCACTGTAGTGATGGTAAGCCTAAAGATGAATGAGGGGCCAAGACGGGCACAGTTCTCGGTCCGTTCCTCTATGCACTTGGAGTGAGCATATCACTGGCTGGGAAACACAAAATTATATGGGGAAGGATGGGCCCATCCCGTGTGCTGAGTGTTCTTGTGGAGACAAAACAATAATGAGCACAGTGCTAAGGTTTGGTGTGGAAACAAATGCAGTACATCATCTTAAAGAAAAATGCGCTGCACTGCTCTGCAGTGACGTAAATGAGAACCATAAATGGAATTGACTTGACTGGAGTGCTGTGGACTACCGCCATTACAGAGGGTACAGGATAAGATGCCACCTGAAAACAATTTTGGAAGAAAATCAATTTGCCATTTTAATCTCCACTCAATAGCCCATAATGAGAAAGAGGAGAGGTTTGCCAATTGTTAAAAATTAAAAACTGAAATTTAACTGATGTTCCTAGCAGTATTCAGGCCATTCCTGCAGTACTTTGTAGAAGCACCTTTGGCAGCAATTCCAGCTTCCTAGCACATCCTGTCAAGTTCTGTTAGATTGGATGGGAAGTGTCTGAACTCTATCCATCCATCCATCTTCTTCCGCTTATCCGAGGTCGGGTCGTGGGGGCAGCAGCTTGAGCAGAGAGGCCCAGACTTCCCTCTCCCCGGCCCCTTCTTCTAGCTCTTCTGGGGGAATCCCAAAGTGTTCCCAGGCCAGCCAGGAGACATGCCAGGTGGCAGAACAAGAGTGTGAGAGATTTGTGACTACATGGTGGTACTCACACAGACACAGACATGCCCATGCCAATTCAGAGCACAACAATCATTAAAGGAAGCGGGGCCAGCCATGTGGTCTCCACCTTGTTCCCTGACTGTGCCCCCGCCATCAGCTTTGTTTTCTCTAATTGTCACAAAACACATAATTTACATGCGTCGGGCTCCACAGTTTTGTACATTCTCGTAGTTTTCCTCCAGGTGTGTCTGAGCCCAATTCATCCAGCTCATGCCCACATTTTCTGTCACCTCTACACTCCATGGGCTTCAGCCGTTTACCAGTCAAGCCTTTGTCATTCACAGAGTTTGGACATTGTGCCAGATAGGAATAGACAGCTAGGGTCCTTTTAGGAAGGGAGGAGGAACCTCTCTGGTCAGGGATATCGTGTGGACTTGAAGTGAAAAAGAACAAATTTAGTCTCTTTTTTATGACAGTTGTTTTCCATTTGACCTCATTGGCACAAAGGCTCAGTTCTGTTAATTTTATTCTGGTCTTGAACCCACTGCTGGAGACCACCATTATTACTGCCAAACACATCAGACACCACTACTGGATGTACGAGAAGGTAACTGACCCTACCACTGGACATTTCAATGATGATCATCTTGATCAGCTCCACACCATTTAGATAAGAGCTTCGGCATCGTACATCGTGAGACTCCAAACTGTCCAGTCAGGATCTGTTCTGAATGTTTCTCAGGTCCTTCCAGCGTGTTGGGAGATGAAGTGTGGATTCCTGCCCAGTGGCACACCGATCAGCTCTGCTGCCTCACAGTTCGAGGACCTGGGTTCAGTTTCTGAGTTTGGTTTGCCATTTGAGTGCAGATTCACACTGTGACAATCAGAATGTTCCAGAAAAAATGCAATTGAACTGGATGAGCCAGTGCCTATGTGATCACAGCAGTCTGAATATTTAAAAATCAAAGTGTAGGAGGTATAAGTACAATGGAGTGAGGTCATTAGTTCTGCTTTTTTATATTAGTTTTAATTTCAATATTTTTTCTGACCTTACTTGGAAATTCAGTTTAGTTCCTTTATTGTGTAGTTTTAGTTTTAGTTTACTTTTTATTTTACAAAGACATTTCTATTTTATTTTTGTATCTGTTAGTTTCAGTTTTACTGTGGTTGAGCTGGCGCCCTGCCCGGGGTTTTGTTCCTGCCTTGCGCCCTGTGCTGGCTGGGATTGGCTCCAGCAGACCCCTGTGACCCTGTAGTTAAGATATAGCGAGTTGGATAATGGATGGATGGATAGTTTCAGTTTTAGTTTTAGTAATTATGGCATGGAGCTCCTACGGAGTTTAGTTTTGTGTCACAATCAGAAAGAATTGTACACTTAATGGATTTGGAAATAATAGGAGTTTAATGTTAATAAACCAAGTAGTGTAGTAAGCTTCCACTATCTGGTTTTGTTTTTGTCTGATAAAAACAAGCAAAAACAAAACCAGGCACTGAATATGAAAAAATCCAATCAATTTTATAATGTTTAAAATATTTTCTATGTCATTTGTGCAGAACAAATCTGTGCTGACTGTTGGCACTTTTTATCTTTTTCTTTTATTGCACAACATGGGCCAATCTGTAATGAAATTTAGATGAATTTGAAGGTTTGAGGATCTTTTACTCTAAATGTCTACAGCACACAACATTTCCTGCTCCAATGACAATGTGCTGGGCTTTGTTATTTTCTACCAGCCATACTGATCTCTGATTCCATCTCAGGCACATACAATTTATAGACAGAATTTTGCCGACTGCAGGCCTGAAAAGATATAAAAAGTCAGAAAACAGAATTTACTGTGTTCTGACAGGAGTGATCATGAAAATCACAGGGGCTTAGAAAGAATAGGGGTCTTAGACTTGAATCAGTGTGTAGACCCCACCTAGCTGTATTAAGGGAAACAAAGAAAAACAAGCATGTAGTGAAAAGGTTAGGGGTGGTGAGACTTGAATAGCCCACCATAAGAACAGTAAACCGTTAATGAGCAGGTAATAAGAGTATGGACAGGCACAAAATGGCGATTAAGAACAACATATACTTGATCTAAACCTGTTTATCCAGAGTAGGATAGCAGGAAACCTGGAGCCTACCGCAGCAGGTTTGAATGCAAGGCAGGAAAGACCCCTGGTATTCAATATGTATGATGTGGCTGATGTTAGGAACAAAAAGAATATGAGATTTCAACTATTTAGAGAGAAACATTGAAAAAAGGAAGACAAATATTTTAAAATATAATTCTGCTAATGGATTACTTTCACAATATCAGGTATTTTGAGTTATGAATATGAATTAAAAAAGATAAATTAATAAATATAGAATAAATACAAAAACCCATTAGTATGTCTAGTTTTTCATCACTTGGCCTTCCTACCTTTGTTTGTATCGCCTCATTATTAAATGATGTTTTTAAAGCAGAAGTGATTGGTCAGTAACAATATGCTGATCTTATATGATGACCTTGTCAGTCTCTCGATCGGTGGTGTTTTACTTTCAAAAATCGGGAATGGTCTCCCCTCGACTTCCTCTTATACTCAGATATGGGGATGGATATTTGAGGAGTAAACCGCAAGAGAAGGATTATATTTTTATCTTATGTACATTAAAGAACCATCAACAGCAAATCAAATCAAATTAATATTTTGAACAATTACTGTATTATAAAAGTAAAGTTGAATAAATTGGACTCTGCAGCTGCATGAATAAAAAAAAAAACTGAGTATGTATTCAGGTAAAGTACCACTTCCGGGTGATGGATTTGGCCCAAAACTTAATACAGATCTACAATTTTGGTGTAACAACCACATGACGAATTTTATCCATCTATCTTGTAGCGTTTTTGAGTTTTTTGACATGTTTTTTTAATAATAGTTTCAGTTTTGATTTTAGTTTTTGTTAACTGTAATATCCTTGGACTGGAGTGCCCCCTGACTGCTCAGCACAGCACCTGCACCAGCCTCTTTTCTGAATGCCACACTTCGGTCACCTCACTCCTCATTTCCTAGTGGCTCCTAGGGTCCCTGCAGCACTTGGCCTAGAAGGACCATAAAGCAGACAAATAAAACACGTTGCCCCCCATTGGACTATTAGGGGCTGCAATGGCAAGGCGTCCTACCCAGTCCTTCGCTCTGCAGTGCCCCTGATGAATGCTAGGCTGAGTCTGATCTTTCACTCCATTACAAAGGAGAAATTTAGAATCACCATCCCACTTAACTATCATGGCTTTAAAATGTGACAGAAAATGGCAGTACCTGGAGAAGAAGCCACATGGACTTGGTGGGAATGAAAAGAGATGGTGGTATGAAAGAGATCTGAACCGCACTGAGCACTGACATTTACTTTTTTAATGATGTTGATCATCCTCCTTACTTTTGAGGGATTTTATATTATTATTATTATTGCTATTATTATTACTATGTTCTTTTGATTTTGGAAATCTGTGTCATCTCTTAAATCCATCAATCAATCCAGCAATGCTCCTTGAATATAACGCCTTTTACATCTGTAAAGTTCCTAACATCCTCCTTACACCCCTAACAAGGTGGCATGTCAAAATTACCTTTTATTAAAAATACTAAACAGTGAAGGGAAGTGTGTAGCGGAGTCATATTTTCACATCTTCAGATGTCACCAATGCCTCCCTCCTGCAAGGAATTATAAGCCACTGAGCTCAGCTGCTGACAAGTGATGAATGGAGACATGGAGCTAATGTTGCAGGTGTTCTTTGTGGCTCTACTGGCAGGTAAGTGTTTCTCTGGACCATTTGTCATTCTTGGGGGGACTTTAAAGCATGAGAGTGTGACACGAGCTGAGTACTTAAGGAGGTTAGGGAGTACAGATATAAGCCCTTGACAGATGTAATGGGCTAGAATTCAGTATTCTATGTGTTCTGTGTGTTGCTTCGTGTAATGAGCTATAAACTAGCGTTTTAAAGAAAAGGCAGAACATTCTGCTCCAGGTAATTGTTGATGGTTATCTGATTAAGTATCTCATCCACACACAATGTGGTGATAACAGAACTGTCTGCTACCTCTGGTCACAATACCATTGTTGCCAAAGTAAATGTGCTTACACTACTTGTCCTAGAGGAGGAAATTTGGCTTGCACCATTGTTTTACTGATTTCCAATGTTGGTCTACGCGGAAACTGAAGCATATATAATTTTTAGTAAAATTAGAATAAAAAAACCAGAGAAGTCTGGTCTGAGACTCGGGACTGCTGCCTGTTTCTGTTATGCTTTGCACCATATTGCTGTGGCTACGCCCTGTAGCTACAGTGGATTTTACCTGGCCCAGGTTCTCTTAGACCGTGACGCTGTTAACACATATATATTTTAGGAAGTCACTGTGTACTGGGGACAATTGGAAGGACTGAAAAATGGCAAATATTACCCTATCATATAAAACCACTGACCAGGCAGATCCAAGCAACTAAAGGCCAGTAAGCTTAAAATGCATCACAGAAAAATTAATGGAAGGAATTATTGAGGAGAAGTTTCAGCAGCACATGGCAAGGACAGGAGTTATTAGGAACAGTCGGCGTGGGGTCAGAAGAGGGAGGTCATGTTTTACCAACCTGCTGGAATTCTATGAGGAGAAACAAAAGGATACGACCAGCATGGTGGAGAAGATGAGATTATTTCATGGGAAAGCCTGGGAAAGGAGCTCTATAAATAAAATGTACTAGCCAACCCGTGGCGTAACATAATTATTTATTGATGGCTGAATACTTCCGGAAAGACACAGTTATCCAAATTGGGTGAGTTTGAGGATACAATTGTAAGTGATTGAAAAGATGGAACTCTGGAGTGCAAACGATGAGTGGTAGCCTCAGCAGAATCGAAGATATATAGCTGACCGTATTGTGGTGACGTGTCAGGATTGGTATATAAAGGAGAGACTTGGTGATAGATTTGACCGTGATTCTGAAAGCATACGGTCCGTGTCCAGATGGTTGAAAGATATCTGAAAGTGTTTGTCGCAAATTTTGCATATAAATGTTTGTGTTGAGGGCGGCATGGTGGCGCAGTGGTAGCGCTGCTGCCTCGCAGTTAGGAGACCAGGGTTCGCTTCCTGGGTCCTCCCTGTGTGGAGTTTGCATGTTCTCCCCGTGTCTGCGTGGGTTTCCTCCCACAGTCCAAAGACATGCAGGTTAGGTGGATTGGCAATTCTAAATTGGCCCTGGTGTGTGCTGGGTGTGTTTGTGTGTGTCCTGTGGTGGGTTGGCACCCTGCCTGGGATTGGTTCCTGCCTTGTGCCCTGTGTTGGCTGGGATTGGCTCCAGCAGACCCCCGTGACCCTGTGTTCGAATTCAGCAGGTTGGAAAATGGATGGATGGATGTTTGTGTTGAATGGATTTGTACATGGTTGAGGAGATCAATCTCACCTGTGAAGTCCTCGTTACAAAATGTGCAAGTCAAGTTGTGAGTGGAATGAGTTACTAAGTGTTTCTTGAGAACGTGAGGTGTTTTGAAGCATTGCTGGCAATGTTCACGTTGCATCATTCTTTCAGCGGTGTGGTTTTTTAAATGCGCGTTGAGATACCTGTGCAGTCGGAAGCTTTTGCAACAAATGGTGCATTGAAAGTCCTGTGTGGAATGTGTTTGTTTAAATGTGCTCTGAGATGTTGAAGGTTTTTGAGCAAATGTTGCACTGAAATTCTGGTGTGAAATGCGTCTTTAAATGTTTTTCAGGAAGAGGAGAGTGGCCAGGTGACGTCACATCAGTGTGGCTGGGACGTGGATGTGTACTCCCTGTGCACATACCGACAGCTGCTGAAAACTGATGTGTTTTCGTATGTTTGTCAAAAAGAAATGATTTGTTGAACGATTTAGTGCATTGTTGACACTGAAAGGAATTGGAATGAGTTTGTAAGTCAGTGGAGTGTGTTTTTAAATGCGTGTTGAGATATCTCCGCACTCTGAACGTTTTGGAACAATGGTGCATTGAAACACCTGTTTGGAATGCGTTTGTTTAGTGGAGTTTGTGTTTAAATGTGCTTTAGATATTTCTAGCGTGTAAAGGTTTTGGAGCAGTGCTGACACTGAAAGGAATTTGTCAGGGAATGTGTTTGAGATGGTTAGAAAGATATCTGCGTGCGTGAAAGTGTTTGTCGCAAATTTTGCATATAAATGTTTGTGTTGAATGAGTATCTATATATCTTCTTAGACATAGAAAGCGACTGAGGCGGTGTTTGGTGAATTGTTGCAGTTGTGATGGTTTAACACTCCAGTACATTGAGGTGAACGCTGGTAACAGTCAGGCGGGCGGGCGGGCGGGCGGGTAGGCGTTCTCGTCCCATGCTCTTAGAGTTGGTGGGCGTGTCTCTGTGAGTTGTCGTCGTATCCTATGGTGTTAGTTGGTGGGCGGGGCTTTGCGAATTGACAGACGTGGCTATTTCTTGCGTATCCCATGGTTGTCTTCCGGCAGTGTGAATGCCTCGAGAGACAGGGTGGCGGTGTTTGGTGAGTTGTTGCAGTTTGTGAGTTAAATGTTTGTGAGTTAAAAGCTGCGATGGTTTTACACTCCAGTACATTGCGGTGAATGCATTGCGGTGAATGCTGGTAACAGTCAGGCTTGCGGGCGTGCAGGCGTTCTCGTCTCATTAGAGTTGGTGGGCGGGTCTCTGAGTTGGTGGGCTTGGCTATGCCGTGTGTATCCCATGGTTGTCTTGCTTGTTCTGTCGGCTTAGTGAATTATATATATAGACTAGCAGAATACCCGCGCTTCGCAGCGGAGAAGTAGTGTGTTAAAAAAGGTATGAAAAAGAAAAGGAAAAATTTTAAAAATAACGTAACATGATTGTTAATGTAATTGTTGTATATATATATATATATATATATAGCAAAATACATATCTATGTACATATCTACATATACACATATATATATGCATACCTATCTACATCATATATACACACACATATACATACATACATACACAGACACACACATATATATAATTTGTGTGTGTGTGTATGTATGTATGTATGTGTGTGTGTGTGTGTGTGTGTGTGTATACACATACATACAAACATACACACAGGTATATATAAATATATGTGTATATATATATATATGTATGTGTCTATATGTGTGTGTATAGCTTTGATCACTGAGTGCAAGGGAAAAATAATAAAATGTAGTCTATAAGTTATTAAACAGTAAAACATTAATGTTTTAAGAAGTAAAGGTACATTGAGCACTACTGGAGTGGTTGCGGGTACACTACATTTTAAAGACGGTATAACAGAACAGGTAAGTAGTACTAACAGCAGCTAAAATGTATATGGATCATCTCTCGGTAGTTGATCCCTTTTGAAAGGCGCTACACGACGGCTGTGGTATAGAAATTACATTTTCTATGTGAAAGTCCAAATTTCTGCCTCTGGTAATGTGCCTTACCAGCAATTAAAGAAAATTAGTTTTGTGTCCTCTGCAGTGTTAAGAGAGAAAGGCTTTGGTTTGGGATAAAAGGAGAAAAGGTGTAAAGAAAGGAAAGTTGCCTTTTTCTTTTATATAGTGTAGACAGATGTTTTTGCTGACGATATGAGCGCCTTTTGGGGACAGTCGCGGTGGGTCTTGTGCA
>JANRMT010027041.1:6825011-6864831 GCA_026402145.1 Polypterus bichir lapradei | reverse complement strand
TTTGTCCAGAATAATGTTAATTTGGTGCAGGCCCAGAACATGTGTCCTAGTGAGGCTGGGACTTGGTTACAACGTTCGCAGGTTGGATCATGCCCTGGGAACATTTTGGAGAGTTTTAGTCGAGACAGATGTGCTCGATATATAATTTTGAGTTGTATAATTGTATGCTTTGCGCATATGGAGCTCGAGTGAATTCTCTGCATTGCTACTTTCCACTCCTTTTCTGATATATTAATTAAAAGATCTTTTTCCCAGTGTCCTCTTGGATCTTTAAAAGGGAGGGATTGTAAAATGATTTTATATATTGTAGAGATGGAGTCTAAATCCTTGAGATTGAGCAATATTTTTTCCAGCATGGATGAGGGTGCAAGATGAGGAAAATCTGGAAGGTTTTGTTTAACAAAGTGTCTGATTTGAAGATAGTGAAAGAAATGTGTAGCTGGAATGTTAAATTTGGAATGTAATTGCTCATAGGATGCAATGACGTTGTCTATATAAAGATCTCTAAGCAAGTTAATTCCAAATTTTTTCCATATATTAAAAACTGCATATGTTTGTGAGGGTTGAAAGAGGTGGTTCTCTTGCAGGGGTGCCACAGATAGAAGCTTCTCCGTCTTAAAATGCTTTCTACATTGGTTCCAGATTCTAAGTGAGTGGAGCACAATTGGGTTATTAGTGTATTGCCGATAACGTGTGTTTATTGGAGCACAGAGCAAGGAATACAAAGAAGTACTGCAGGAATTTAATTCTATTGTGGACCAAGCCTGTGTATGTTCTTCTATTTGTGTCCAGGTTTTTATCGCCTGTATATTTGCTGCCCAGTAATAAAACTGGAAGTTAGGTAGAGCCATGTTGCCTTCTGCCTTTTGTCTTTGTAGGGTCGCTCTTTTGATGCGTGGATGTTTTGAATTCCAAATAAATGAGGTTATTGTCGAATCTAATTGCCTAAAAAATGATTTATTAATGTATATTGGGATGTTTTGAAATAAAAAAAGGAGCTTAGGAAGAATATTCATCTTAACAGTGTTAATTCTTCCAGCTAGTGTGAGATGAAGGGTTGACCATCTATGCAAGTCTTGTTTAATTTTTTCCATGCAAACGGCGAAATTTTGTTGATATAGAGCTTTATGTTTACTTGTGATGTTTACCCCGAGGTATTTAAACTGTTCTGCAATAATAAAAGGTAGGGTATCTAATCTAATATTATATGCTTGAGAGTTCACTGGAAAGAGTACACTTTTATTCAGATTAATTCTGAGACCAGAGATCTTTTGAAATTCTGTGAGTGCTGCTAAGACTGCAGGTACAGAATTTTCTGGGTCTGATATATACAGTACCATGTCATCTGCATATAATGAGATTTTCTGTTCCAGTCCTTCTCTGCTAATCCCCTTTATCTGATCAGTACTTCGACAATGTATTGCCAGTGGTTCAATGGCAATCGCAAACAGCAGCGGTGACAAGGGGCATCCTTGTCTAGTGCCACGTTCTAGTTTAAAGTAGTCTGAGCAAATGTTGTTGATGCAAACTGAAGCTTCTGGGTTAGTATACAGTAATTTAATCCATGGACAGATGTTTGGGCCAAACCCAAACTTCTCCAATATAGTAATCATGTTGAATGCTTTTTCTGCATCTAATGATAATAATATTTCTGGGGTGTTTGATTTAGTTGGTGAGTATATTACATTAAACAGGCGTCGAAGATTGGAAGATAAGTGCCGGCCCCTAATAAATCCAGTTTGGTCTTGTGATATTACCGAGGGGAGCACTTTCTCCACCCTTCTGGCTAAGATTTTAGAGAGTATTTTAACGTCGTTATTCAGAAGTGAAATTGGTCTGTATGATGCACATTGTAATAAGTCCTTATTTTGTTTTGGAAAGACAGTGATTAGTGCTTGGCGAAAGGTTTGTGGAAGAGATTGGTTATCTCTGGCTTCTGTAAATGTTGCTAATAAGAGGGAGGCTAGCTGAGCGGAGAATTTCTTGTAAAATTCTGCAGGGTAACCATCAGGGCCTGCTGCTTTCCCGCCTTGGAGTGATTTTATAGCATCTAGTAATTCTGATAACATCAGAGGTTTATCAAGTTCCTCCGCAGTAAAAGCGTCTATTTGTGGTATCTGTAATGTATCCAGAAATGCATTAGATTGTGTATTGTCTTCCTTAAACTCAGTAGTATATAGGGATTTATAGTAGTCTCTGAAAGTGTGCATTATATTTTGGTGTTCGACGATTTTATCTCCGTTCGTACTAGTTATTACCGAGATTGCGTTGCGCACTTCTTGCTTGTGAATTTGTTGAGCTAAAAGCTTATTAGCTTTCTCCCCATGTTCATAGTAATGATGTCTGGATTTGTAAATTAGTTGTTCAGTTTTTTTAGTTGTCAAGAGGTTTAATTCCGAATGTAGAGCCTGCCTTCTCCTATGTAGAGTCTCGCTTGGTAGTCTGGCATGTTCTTCATCTATTTTAGTAATTTCGCTTTTTATATCTGCTACTTTCTTGGCCTCGGATTTATTTCTGTGGGAAAGATATGAGATAATCTGTCCTCTTAAGAAGGCCTTAAGAGTTTCCCAGAGTATCCCTGCAGAGATCTCGGGGGATGTATTTGTCTCTAGAAAGAATTTGATTTGTTTGGATATAAATTCAGTACAATTCTCATCAGCTAATAGAAGCGGGTTGAGGCGCCATCTGCGGGGTGAGTGCATGGGGCTTAGTAATTTTAGCTCCAAGATCATAGGTGCATGGTCAGAAATAACAATAGCATCGTATTTGCAAGATTTAATCTTAGGCAAGAAGTTATTGTCTATAAAGAAGTAATCGATCCTTGAGTAACAATGATGTACTGGTGAGTAGAAAGAATATGTTCTTGAATTTGGGTTTAAAAACCTCCAGGGGTCTGATAAGTTGTGATCAGTTATAAACTTTGTAATTATTTTTGCAGTGTTAGATGCCGTTCCCCCTGTGGAGGAAGTCTTATCCAAAAGTGGATTCATAACACAATTAAAATCCCCAGCCATTATAACTTTATGAGTGTTCAGATTGGGAATGGATGCCAACAAATTTTGTATAAATTCCTTATCATCAACATTAGGTGCATAAACATTTATCAAGATCATTTTACAGTTAGATAAGTCTCCCATAACCATTACATATCTCCCTTCAGGATCCAATACTACATCTGATGCTACAAATGGAACAGTTCTATGTATGAGAATTCCCACACCTCTAGTTTTGTTCGTAAAGCTAGAATGGAACATTTGGCCAGTCCAGTCTTTTTGCAGCCGGAACTGATCCTTGCTTATTAAGTGAGTTTCCTGTAAAAATACTATTTTAGCATTTAGACCTGTTAGGTGAGAGAGTACTTTCTTTCTCTTTAATTCGTGATTCAGGCCTTTAACATTCCAGCTTACGAAGTTAACTGTCCCATCATGGAGACACTGATTCTGAGTTTTTGATGTCATTTTATAGTCTTATTATAATTATAAAGACTGAGAGGATAGATTAGGTATAGATCAGGCCTGCTCTCTTTCTCTCCCCCCCTTAACCCCCCACCCTCCCTTTTTGCCTCCCCAAGTGAGGCTAAAACCCACTTCACACAGTCCCAGTCCTCTGACATACCCAGAGACAGAGTACGTCCAAAGCAAAACAAGCTCCAATGCAGCGGCGCTTATCGGTTAAAAGATAGAGATATCTCTAAAAAAAAAAAAAAGAAAAAAAAAGGAGTTTTACACTTAAAATATATATATAGTCTTCAGCAATTTTAGTGCATTAAGATGATACACCCAGATAATAAACCCAGGGGATGGTATTAAAAATGTGTCCAGAAGAAGCATAACCAGTCTTAATGCAGTAATAGCAATAACAGTAAACCTAGGGTATGATATTGAACAGTCTCGTTTAGGGTAGAGATGAGATAATTAGAAAAGAAAAAGATAGTTCGTCATTTTGATTTTGTATTGTAAATACTGCCTGGTCATTTCCCTTGTTAACATACTTGCAGATGTATTTGATCGATTTTACTGAATTGCAAAATTTGACATTGATGTGAGCATTGAAGAAGCGGGACAGCACAGGACTGTAAGGGACCACCCATCTGTTGTCGATATCTACTCCTTTGATGTTAATTGTATGACCTCCATCAGCAGGTGCGCGCCGGCGGTACAGGTAACCATCTTCTCCAGTTTGAGTTTCTGAGATGAACGGACGCGGGTACTTCTTACTGCATATTCTGTTGATCATGCAGGGTGAGTTGATATTATGAGGTCCACATGGGCCATGAATCATGGTGGATTTTACTATTTTGTGTAGGGCAGGGTCAGTCTGTGGATCAGGACTTTCTGCACGGATGAGTTGATCGATGAGAGCTGGTTTAATCGTATCCTTTAGCCACAATAGAATGTGTGCATGGGGAATACCTCGCTTTTGCCACTCTATGGTGTACATGTAGCAATTTGTACAGCCGAAAATGTTACTCTTCAAGCAAGTCTATCATTTTGCGAATCTTGAGATGAAATACACGACTGATAAGGTCGTGGTGATCGTGAGGTTTTTGACGTGGAAGGAGAACTTCAGTGATGTCAGTCCATTTAGTATTGCAAGTGAATGTGATGAATAAGTCAGGGCGGCCATAATGATGTACGTATGTCATTGCGTCTTGTGTACGCTCGTGCATATAGCGAGGTCCTCCAGTGAAGGATGATGGTAATATCACAGCTTGACCAAGTTCTATTAAATTAGTGTTGTTTTTGTGAATAGCATCTTTTAAGTGAATGTTATTTTCAGCTCGTAGTTTTTTCTGATTTAGTCTGATATAATTTAGTCTTTCGGATTCAATTTTTGCGTACATATCAACTAAAAACTGATTTAATAAAGTTCAGAGGAAAAGGATAGTATTATCATGATGTCTGATCATAAGCCAGTATGAATAGAAGTTTGCTGCAGAGATGGTTTTCTTCATAGGTAACTTACTGGTAGCATGAACTTGAGGTATAGACACAGAATAGCCGTCTCCACCATAGCAGAACATGAGGGGATATTGAAGTGCATCATAGGATCTGTGGGTTTCCTTAATGTGTTGCAGTTTATTGTCTCTGGTTTTCAAGACAATATCCGTATTGTCGAACGTTTGCCCAACGATGACAACACCAACTTCACATACTGTGGGTTTATTAAATCTGCCTTTGTGTGCATGTAATGGTTTTTTGTCGGTGTAAATGACAACTTTGAAGTCTTTGTCTTCATCTGAAACACTGTCCATTGTGGAGTGGAAGTCCTGGATGTAAGTGTTACAGTCATGGAGCATTTTTTGTAATTGCTTGACCAGGGGTATGTTAAGTCCAGAAAAATTAGCTTAGCGGATTTGTGCTTCCTTTTCATCGTCCCCGACTAAATAAATTTGCAAAAATTTGTGTTCCTCACTTGGCATAGGTAAAAGACTGCCAATCAAGTGATACACTTGTCCCTGAACTTTAAATGAAGGCATAAAATTTCCCTCAACGATTTGGTTAGCACCAAATGACGTCATTTGAAATGCACTGTTGTACTTTCGAATGTTGTTCAAGAAATGCTCACTTTGAGGGTGTTCACCATTTAACAGGCCCTCAAGAAGGTCAGGAAGCTTACGTAAAGGAGTGAGAGAGACTTTACCACCGTTACAGCACAAACCAGGACACTTGCATTTCCACTTATGAGCTTGACAATAGTCACAGTGAACATCCATGGATCCAATGTGTACTGTTTTGTCAGATTCATAATGTATGTTTGGGTCGTACGCAAATCCACAATTGGCTTTTTTGAGCCAAACCTGTTGTTTTCGTATGAGCCGCTTTTCATTATTGGGATCGTACCTAGAAACAGAAGCTCTATAAACTTGTGGATTTCCTTGAGAGTATTTAGCGACAGCGTCTCTATGAATTTGTGGATTCGCTTACGAGTATTTGGCGGAAGCTGCACAAAGTTGTTTCCGTCTAGCTGCATCAGAAAATGTACCACGACATCTGACACGCCTCCTTTTTACTGTTTTCTCACAGCTTGGATTGCTGCTGTCATAATCGGTTTAAGTTGGACTTGTGTTGAAGTGACATTCGGCATCTGTCAAGCGTTGTAAGCATACAACCGGTTTCATCGATAACTTCACATCCAGCTTTTGAGAGTTGAAACATTCATAAACATCAAAGTGTCAAATCGTCACCTGTGAATCTAAGATTGGCAGTTCTCCAAAGGTGTAAAATATTTGGCCATTTTGGTTCACTTGATAGCGAAAACCGAAAAATTCAGCAGCAGCCGTCAACTCACATGCAGAACCATAGGTGAAGGGCTTAAGCATTTCACTCTTCTAGTGCTCCTGTGTAGTATAATTATCTCCTGTACCGTCATCAGTCCACACCTTGAACCTGTCCCAGTCATTCAATACATAAGACACAATGTTCCTCCGGATATCAAGAGTGAGCCTGATATGGCCGTGCAATATGTAACACAGAGAATGGAAAAGGCAGGTGCCATCTCCGGGCATGGAAACCACTCGGTAAGTGACAGTTCTTTGATCAATGGTGATCACCTCGATAGACATGTTAATGGGGGTACGGTTGGAACGATAAAGGAAATGGGTACCTGAACAATGTAAAGTAAGTCTAAAATACCTACACAATAACTATAATCGTAATAAATGACCAATAAAACAGCGGAGAAGCCCTGGATTAAATAAAAAGGCTGCTTCCGTGGAAAACCAAGGAAAGGAATGAAGAGACTGCAGCAAAGGACGGCCTTATATGGGCAGGCCAAAGAAGGGAATCAAGAAATAACTATAATTGTAATAAACAAACAATAAATCAACGGAGAAGCAGCAGATTAAATACAGGAAATAGGTACCTGAACAGTAAACTAAGTCTAAAATACCTACACAATAACTATAATAATCATAATAAACGAACAATAAAACAGCCATGGATTAAATAAAAAGGCTTGTTCCGTGGCGAACCAAGAAAAGGAATGAAGAGACCGCAGCGAAGGAATGCCTACAAAGGCTTGTTCAGCGTCAGAGGGTTTCCGCAGTAGCTGCACTTATGAATATGCTAAGCACAGTCCTTCACCCGCGAATATTTACCTTATATGGGCAGGCACTCAATTATGTGGGAACCGTGACGATGAGGGACGCAACTCCACCTCACACGGCGACCGAGCTGCGGCTATGGCCAGTATATATGTACAGAAGTAGGTTCCAGTTATGACCGTTACGCTTAGAATTTCGAATTGAAACCTGCCTAACTTTTGTAAGTGAGCTGTAAGGAATGAGCCTGACAAATTTCAGCCTTCTACCTACATGGGAAGTTGGAGACTTAGTGACGAGTCAGTCAGTGAGTCAGTCAGTTAGTCAGTCAGTCAGTCAGTGAGGGCTTTGCCTTTTATTATTATTATTATTATTATTATTATTATTATTATTGATCTGGACTTTCAGAAAGCATTTGATAAGGTGCCACATGAGAGGTTGGGCATCAAGTTAAAAGAAGTGGGAGTTCAGGGTGTGGAGTGTAGATGGGTGCAGAATTGGCTCAGACACAGGAAGCAGAGATGTGGGGTGGGTGGATGGATGGATTGATATATAGATGGATGGATGGATGGATGGAAGGAAAGATGGCTGGCTGGAGGAGTTGAAGCATGCTTGGATGAGTGGATGGGTGGATAAAGAGATGAATAAATGGAAGGAAAAATGAAAACAGAGATGGATGGAGGGGTGGATAGATACAACTAAACACATTACATGAACTTTATTTTTTCCTGTTCTCTGCTGACCCACTGGGCCCACACCAATGGGGTCTGCTGGTGAGGATGGCAGCCCGATGCCTGTAGACTTTCACTGTCTTTATTTTTTCTGTTGGCTCTTACGGCCACACTTCCACCATTGCTATTGTTATGCATGGTGGACACTCTGCCATTTTCAATAAGCTGCTGCCTGCTGATGGTGGGTGAGTGTGGGGCATACAGGGTACACCTGTGTACTCTCCTGTCCCTTCTTTCTTGTCTGCTGATGCCCAACAAACCAGCAGCCCTTCAAATCTATGAAGGGGCCAACTTGAAATGCTGTCAGACATAATCCAAGTACAAAGACCCCCTGAGACCACCTTGGAGAGCAAAATGAGGGAGAGAGTTCAAAGAAAGAAAGAACAAGCATCGCGCCCAATAGCCCCTGTGGGTGTCCAATCATCTGGTGCTCTTCACCAATCGTTGTATCCTTTGTTTCCTTCACTGCCCAATAAACTGGCAAGTGGGCTATTTCTCTTGGTCCCCTTCGTCTTCCATGTCCATGTCCTTCACCTGCTGTTGGGATATTCAATGGATTTGTATGACGGTCTGTTGGCTTTCTTTATCATTTTTTCACAGCAGTACACTTGATGTGGATGACAGCACAGACAGGCAGACGGCCCTCGTCCATTCCCTTCTCTGTTGGCTGTTTCTTAGTGCGGCCCATCAATGTGATTCACCAAAATCAGTCCTGTTCTGACATTCGTGCCATGGTGACCATATGTAATTCTATTTGTACTTGTTCCTCTCCAGGTACAGCATCCTCCCTGAGCTGTTATACATGTTCTGGATTAACTTCATGGAACTCCTGTCCTGCAAACCAAGTAAACTTCTGCTCTTCTACTTCAAAGTTCTGTGGGGCTGTAGCTGTGTTACTGCAAGCAAGTAAGTGGGACAGGACATGATGTGGACAGAGAATCCAACTAGACCCCCATCATGTGCTAACTGGAATCTCAACACTCCAACGAGCTAAACAGGGGAGGTGGACAATCTGGTTGGACACCCGGTCAGTTTTATTGGAGACTCCTCTGCTGCACTGTCCACTCTGCTGCTCCATCATGGTCACACTGTTGTGTCATCTGGAGTGCATAAAGGCGGGCACCTGTACTGAGGGGTCTGCCCAGCAGAGCTCACCCTGTCTACCCAGCACTCTTTTGTAATGAGCTGAGTTGGCTGGCCTCCAGGCCGGTGTTGGCTGCCATATTGGGTTGCCCATTTTAGCTCAGTTGTTACTGTTTAGTAGGTGGAAGTGATCCAAGTGATATCGGCATTTGTAAGCAAATAACTGCGTTGTAAAAACAATTCCTTAGTTTAAAAGAAAAGAAAAAAAAGGCTGCGGCTGACTTCAAAGCCGTAAAGAGGAAGGCTCAGCGGTGCGCAGGTCAGAGGCCATCAAGTCATCAGGCAGAAGGGGCTGTAAGAGCAGATAAAGTGGTAAAGTTGTATTTATTTGTTTATTTTAAATTGAACAGTCCTTAACAGTCCAGAGGTAGGACAGTCAAGTGGGTGACAGCGTAAGGGTTCATTAATGCAGGGGAATACCAACAGTGCGAGTGGAGAGCTTTTAAGTAAGAGATAAGAGGAGCGCAAAGTTAGGAGAAGAGACAGAGAAAAGTAAAGATAACCTCCTAGAAGGACAAACAGCAGGCAGCTGAGAGGGAGAGCAGGACAGGAGCTTAGGGGGACAGAAGGTGTAAAATATCTGTAGCAGATCTTAGTGATACCATTTAAGTTAAATCATTTAATGTTAAGAAAAAAAAAATGTAAGTCAGTTTTACTAATCCTAAATCAAATTTTAATAATGAGGCCAGTGCAATGCAAGTCCAATTGGATGTTTGACTTTTTAGATGATGTTGTGGAGGTGCCAGTTGTCTATGAGGGCTACATCTGCAGAAGATGCCAACTGATCCAACACCTCAAGCTCAGAGTCATTAAACTGGCATGCATTGTAGTAGAGAATTGGAGGACATGGCCTGGTGTCCTTTAGAGAGATAGTGTGCACCCCAAAGGTGGCATGGGAGGAGATTCCAGACCAGACAGGTAGAAATAGGTGGGTCACGGTCACAAGGTAAAGGGTGCACACTGTCCGGGGGTATCAACCCCAGAGTCAGAAGTGCCAAACTGTTATCAGGTCCTTGCGGAGCTGGACTGTGTCTCTGATGATTCTGAGGTGGTAGGCAGGGATGAGGAGCCCCAACAGGCCACCTCAAAACCAGTTCCCAGAAAGAGAGAGGTAGTGATAGTTGGGGACTCAATCATTGGTCGGATTGAAGCGCAGCTTTCCTCCAGAGACAGGCAAATATCTGAATATGATGTCCAACAAAAGTAATAGAAGAATAGAAGACCATGACAATCTGACGTGACCAGGGTCAAAAGTCACCTTCTTTAAACCCATGGTCATGACAACTGCTTCCAGATGCTTCTTGGTGCTGCTTTTTCAGCTCATTTCACCCATATTGCTCATTTCCCAACAACACTTTCCACTTTTTCTAAAGTATTTTTAAATCAGGCTTCATTGCTGCCCAGCCATTTTCTGTTTGTTGCTTTTCGATGCGCCCTTGGGGTCCTTGTCTTGCTGTGATCTCCAACCCTGACCTTGGATAGCACAGAAAGGACTGCAAATCTCCAGATGTTCTGACTCCCATAATACATTGAAGGCCTACAGACCAAGAGCCATCACAGTAGCCATATTATGGACCATCCACCATACTTCACTGCAGGTTCACTCTTCATATCATTGCTGTTTGCTTTAATACAGAGCTCCGTTTTGGTCTCCTTCATCCAAAGCTCTTTTTCCCAGAGGGATTTTGGTTTCTCTATGATGTTTTTCCTAAAGCTCAGTTGTGTCTCTTTATGTTTGTGACGTCCTTCCTGAGTTTGGATCATAAGGCCTTTCTTGGTTTATTGTGTATTGTAGGGCACGGGTTGAAAGCATCACTTCAGGTCAATCTGAAACTCATTAGATGTTTGACATGGTGTTCTGTCAACAGGTCACCTCAACCTTCAAAGACTTCTTTCATCAATCCTCCTTTCCTCACCATGACCTGGGAGCCCAAGGTCTTTTTCAGCTGCACCATTAATAATTAACAGGGAATAAAAGGGACATTTTTAAACATTAAAGCTGTCATTCATTGGTTGATTCAGGTCACGTGACACCTGGCTGTTACTCGCAGGTCAGTTGAGTTTCATGGCACTGACATTTGAGTTCTTCTCAAAAAGGGGTCAAGAATTGTGTCAGGGCAACTTGTCCATTTTTCTCCCTTCTTCCCACATTTCTTTTTCAGTTGTCACTGTATGACCCCATGCTGCCCTTTATCAAACACACAAGTGTCTACTGACCAGAGCTCTCTGGCTGCCCTTTTGTTTCAGGAGACACTGACATCACAGATCTAAAATTTGAGGGGGCCAGTCACATGGACCATGATGGACATCCGTGTGTCCTTTGGGATAGGCTTGGCCTGTGTGTGTCTTGGCTTGACGACTGACGTCACATAAAGTCTTCTTCATAACGTTGAAACTCCAGAGCCAGCTTTCTTAAAATGGAGACTGGAGGTGACCTGCCAGGTGGAGGTGGCCTTGGCCAGCATGTTCAATCAGCACAGCTTCTCATTGTAGGCCATGCTTGTCAGATTCACTTTGTTCACAAATGACGTTACACTTTGCATTAACTCTGCTGTTGTTCTTGTTTTTCAGATTCCACAAATGTGACCAGGTACATCCGTTCTTGTCTGCTGCCATCACTCTGCAACACTCAAATGTCCCTGTCCATTGGCCAGCTGAATGTCACTTTCAATTCAGTATGCTGCAGGATGAATTCCTGCAACACCAACACACCTACAGGTAACAGCGAGGGGGGCGGCTGGCCGAGATGGCAGAGGGCTTTGAAGTGTCTGCTTGCGAGTCTGGCATGTCTGCTGGTGAGAAGGGCGTTTGCCCCATTCCTTTTGTTGTGTTAGGACACCAATAAGCCTGGGACCTTCCACCATAAGAGCCACAATAAGGAGTGGCAGATTCTTCATCATAAAGATAAAACGCACCATGACTGCCATCTTGTTTGTGCTGCTGTATTGGCTGAGCTGTTCCTTCAAAGGATTTAATTTATTTCAAACGTTGACTCTGTCTGGTGTGCTAGAATGAAACCAACGGTGCTGTTACTTTAAAGAAGAGCACCACACGCCGCTAAATGTGGAGACACCCAGGAGACATCAATAAACCATGGGGGGCTCTCACATTTGTCACCAATCAAACCCAAAATAAAATATTTGTAATGAAATATAAAAAAATGAAATTCTTGTGATAACACTCACCGGGACAATGCCCTGACTGTAAGTCACATGTCACCTCAGGTGACTTTTCGTTCATGGCACCATTGTGGGTGTGAACACTTTTTACAAGCGTACACTCATCAAGGAATCATGCCGATGAGAACAAAGAAGCTCCATGCCTCGGGTGGTGTGTCTGAGTGGCAGAGTGCCAGTCCCCCAGGCACATTTGAAGCCACTCAGGTAACATCGCCGACCTTCAATGGTCTTTGTTGATCTTCTTCAGATCCGTTCATTTAACACTAAATGTTCACCTACTGTCTGAGATCAGTTGAACTCCGCTTGCTTTCTTATGTTTAGTCATTGCAGTGCTTTTACAAATCCCAGCACTCTTTTCAACATTCTGAGCTCTGCAGTGTGTGTTTCAAGGCCTAAAGTCTTAAATGTCACCCATTGAGCCCTTGCTGATTGATCACTGAACTCCTTTTCAAAGCTCTTGTTCATGAATTACACAGCTGCCATTATCCTTTACACCAGCCGGATTGTGGGGATATAAAGGTCACGCACGTCTAGGTTGTCCGAGATTGTGGAAATGAAGACTTCACCATTGGTTCTGCCCGTCTTTACTTACCGACACTTGTCTATTTGTCCTTACAGTATTTACGCCAACGACTTCAGGCCCCCTTCAGTGCTACGCAGGAGTAAACCAGCAGACCCAAGTGACATGCAGAGATACTGAAGACCTCTGCTTCACCGTCACAGGTCGGTAGAAACAGCAAGAAAAAAGCAACCCGTTTGAATTGAGCAGTTCAACAGACAAAATATTAGAAGAGCAGTTGTGAAGGAAACATCCAACCAGCATGGCCAGGGTCACTGCCGGGCCTGAGTGAAAACTCAGAAATGTTGGTTTGTGCAAAGCGCTTCTTGTTTTACAAGTCTGTTCTGAAGTAATATTTAATCAGCCTTTTTAAAAATAACCAAAACGACTTCACTCCTCCATCTGCCTTCAGCTCATGTTGATCCTTCTTTTGTAGTCCAGAATATGGCCACAGTCACTGGATGTGCTTCACAAAGCGCCTGTAACAATATGGCTTATATTGGAGCGTACCTTGGGGTGCCTTCGAATGCGACCATCAGCTGCTGCACAGGACCGCTCTGCAACCAGGCAACACCAGGTACAATAACCGTGGTTGATCTTCAAGTTTTCATCATTTTATTGCAAGTGTGTCTTTAGATTGATGGAGCAGAAATAGAGAAACACGTTTCAGTCAATAGTCCAATGTCCGACTGATCCAACCAATGCCACCCTGCATTAGACCAGTGGATATATCTGTGACATACGGTAGGTGTGACCAGCCCTCCACCATCAGGGTGGCCATCTTGAACTCAGCTCAAACATCTCACATCTGTCATGTGACCACTCTAGCATGTTTAAAATTTCAAAAGAGGTTCAATGGTGAGACCTATTTTTTGGTATTTTTTTGGATTATGAAGTTTGACCCATTAAGATTCCTTTATGTTGGCTGATTTATTCTTTTCATTTTGGATATTTTCATGGGTAGCACTGATGAATCTAGCATATGTGCCAAAGTCAGTGCAGTTTTGTCATACAGACAGACACACAGACGCCAACAGCAGTAGCTGCTTCTCGTTATACATCTGAAAAGGATGCAAGCCGTCACATTGAGCCCTTTTGATTCTCCATCAGTGTTAGTTGACTCATCTCATTGGCCCCAACATAAAAGGACTAAAAATGATCCTGGACCACTTTGTGATTTGTGATGTGACACATTATTAGAACTGTGTGGATGAGAACAGGTCATTCATCCCATCAATATAGCCAGTCCTATCCACTGTAGATGCCACATGGGCTGGACGGGCATCCCAGCCAGAAAAGGAAATGGTGCCTTACCTGGACAGGAGGCTCCTAACAGGCAGATAGGCATCCCGGCCAAGGAGGAGAAGGGCATCAGCCCATTGAAAAGGGAAGATGTCACTGGGGGCTTTTTACTTCCCCAGCATGCTAGATGTCAGTGACCCCGGATATCAGTGCCCAGTGAGAAGCCAACAGGGCATGCTGGGAGATGTAGTACGGCATAGCACTGGGGTCTCCAGGTGCCACAAGAGGATGCTGCAGGGAGACAAGCTTTCTGCTGTAATGGCCTTTCACATGACCCAGAAATACAACTCCTTAATCAAAGGGGCTGCAGTCCCCTACCCAGGCAACTCAGAGCTGGGAGGAAGGAAGGCAACACTGAACTGGAGGAGGGCAGTGCGGTGATTAGAGTATTGTGGAGCGAGGCATTGTGATTTGAGGGGAGAGAGATGGATATTACTTGTGCTTTTGCTACTTGTGGATGTACTTGGATGAATAAACCACCCCTTATTTGAACCTGAGACTGTGCTTGTGTGTTCGTGTTGAGGTTTGGGGCTTGCTGACGCCCTTGTTTCCATCATACCACCAAAAAAAAAAATTCCTCAAATTGAGAGTTGAAGGTCCCTAAAGTCCTGCTGTGTGCCTCACCACTCGGTCACTCATTCCATGTGTCTGTAGTTCTGTGTAAAGGGAAAGCTTCAGAGATTTGTATAAAATGTACCCCTAACAAGTCACTGTTAGTGCCCCCGTGTTCTAGGTGAAGAATTTGTTTCAGTGATTTTAATCCGTTAATCACCTCTGACGGACAGCTGGGTCCCATGCCCGGCCAGGACGCCCCTTTTGCTTATGTTCCAGGGGAGCAACCATGGGTTCCTAAGTACCTCCCCCGGGACACTTGGTGGCAGCCCCCCTGGGGGACGATGGTGCATCAGCCTCCCGCAGGGTTCCCTGGGAGATGGAGTTCTCCACAACCCTGTGGGGATCTGCGGTGGCCGCCAGGGGGCGCAGCTGGACTAATCTTCGGCCCCACCCAAGAGTGCAATTGGCAACAGGTGAGCAAGCACCGGGAGCACTTCTGGGAGGGCCATAAAAGGAACCAGCAATCACCACTCAGGGCCAGAATCGGGAGGAAGAGGACGAGGTTGCCTGGAAGGAGTGTTGGTGCCAGTGAAAGAGTGTGGTCTGTGTATTTGCAGTGCTTTGGGACTGTGTTGTGAAGAAGAAAAATAAAGTCTGGTTATTTGCACACGTGCCTCAGTGTGAATCTGTGCCAGGTCGGGCGCCTTATTTCACACGCCATATACAATTTCTTGTATCAGGAATTTGTAATTTTTCACATACCCAACTTACTCGCCACAGACACATGCGCAGTTTTGGGGTCAAAGTGCAGGGTCAGCTATTTATACAGTGAGAGCCCCTGGAGAAATTGTAGGTTAAGGTCCTCGCTCAAGGGCCCACGATAGTAGCACTCCTTCTGTCACTGCCAGAATTTGAACTGGTGACCTTCAAGTTACCAGCCAAGATCCTTTTTCTTAAAGTGACAGGAGGGATACACCATCCTAATTCTCTTCATAATTTTACGTTTATAATTTTTAAAACTTCTCTTCTCAGTTGCTGTCCTCTCTGTTATTCCTGAAGGGTGAGAGAAGTGATCGAAAGAGTGGGACCAGGACTTGAAATGTAGTCTAAGCCAGAAAATGGGATTTGCCAAAATGAGGTTAAAGCAAATACCAAGGCCTGAACAGAAGCAAAAAGTCAAAGTCAAAGAGAAATAAAATTAGACCAAAAACTTGAATTCAAAAAGTGATGCAAACAAGTTCTTGGTCTTTTTCCAAATCACAGGTCCTAAATGTCCAAGGGGCAACCATCAATGAATCGAAGTATCCAGGGAGGTTCTTGAATATAAGAACACACTAAACTCATGTAGGATTTTGAAAGGAATAAGGATTTCCTTTGAAATATTTTTCTTTAAATGTAGTGCTCATGACACTCTGGACTTTCTTTGTGTTTTGTTTGTAACATGGAGACCAAAACTGCCCCAGTACTCCAGGTGTGGCCTCACTGGTGCTTTGCGCATCTTAAGGATAACCTGCCTTGAAATGTACTTCCCATGTCAAGGGCACTAAGTAACCGGACTCCTACTGAGCCTTCTTAGTCACATCTAGGCCACTTCGACTCCCAGGTCTTTCATGTAAGATGTTCTTTCAAACTTCAAACCTTGCCCTGTGTATTTAAACCTAATATTTGTGTTTCGTTTCTCTAACTCTCTTCATTTCCTTACGCTAAACTTCATCTACCACAATCTTGCCCAGATTCTCCCAGGATCCTCTAATGATTTCACTGATTCCTGTTCCTCCTAGTTTGGTATCATCATCACATGATCTAATTCAGATCGGTTACATCTCTTAAGAAGAGCAGCGGCCCCAGCACTGACTCCGTAGGACCCCTTTGCCTAATTTGTTAAAGGTTGTCTCCCTATAAATAAATTACATTCTTTTCCACACTGCACCTTGAGCTCCCACTTTTTTAAGTTTGATCACAAGCTTCTGTTTCCATAAATCTGGTTCAACACTTTCCTCTGCACTTCTCTGTGTGTCTGCTTCTTCATGAATTCCAGCATAGTAGTAAAACGAGACCTCCCTGTCTGACCTATGCTGACAGATCACTAGCACACCTTCTCTCGACATGTAACACTCCATCTTTTACTTCATCGTTTCTTCCATTAACTCACACATGATACATGTTAAGCTTACTGACTTGTGGGTAACCTGGCTGAACCTTTTTATCTAATGACATCACATCTACTTTCTTTCAGAACTTAAAAATTGACTCTGTGTGCAGAGATTTTTACAAATGACATGTCCACGTTTTCTCTCTGCACTTGCTCACCTACTTTAAGACTCCATGATGAATGTTATGCAGTCCCAGCGATTTGTTAGATTCCAGGCCTCCATCTTGTCAGTCCCTATGATTACTGGAGGTTATCAACTTCCTCACATGTGTGAACTTCAGAAAATGTTAACTGATGAGTGACATTTGTCCAGCCAAAAGGACTACTGAGAGTGGAAATGTGCTTTTGTTGGTCTCAGACCCCTGAATGAAGTCTCTTTGTTTTTGACAGGATCAAATTCTTTGGTCTGCAACACCTGCGCCAGCTCCAGCCCTGGCCTGTGTAGACCTCAGCCCACCATTTGTGATCCTTCATCCACCGCCTGTGGGAGTTTTGCAGAGCAAGTCGTGTATAGTAAGTTGATCTGAGGCCTTTCAGCAATTAGCCATTAAGACAGGTTGGGTCTGCTTGATTGGCACTTTACTCCACTTCTTTAGGGGGCTGGGTGTGGTGAGTGAAGGGGGTCTGCTTGCATTGTGTGTGTTTTTATCTTTCTTTACTTTTAGGGTTTCTTGCTTTTCAGAGTTTCCATTTGCTTAAAGCCAGCAGTGAACTCCTTACCCAAATGAAAGTTGGTTATCCTCCAGCAGCCATTGCTACTCCTCCCTAACCCTAATAAACCTCTTGGTCACAACATTCTTAGCCTCTGTGATGGATCTGTGACAATCAGTTTTGACATTCAGCTTGTGTGATGGACTTGTGCGCTTGTGATTTGAGGGTGGGTCAAGTTATTGGTGAGAGTGGAAAGAAAATGTTTTAACAAGCACCGTTTTATCTGTTAAGCAGGAATGGTCCCATTTGTGCTCTCTTGGCATGTGACACATACTTTGTCATGTGGGGTGTGAAATGATGTGTCTGGCCCAACAAACACCCAGGCAGCGGCAGTCTCGCAGTCCTGTGGTTGGAATGGGCGTTTATGACAGGACTGAGCCCACAGTCCACACCTCTCGGAGTTCACATCATCACTTTAAAGTTGGAGATCAATAAATAAGAACCAGACCTGGGCTGGCCATGGCCCACTAGGGAAAGCTGAGCTGATTCAAGTCATAAATGGACTGAAGGCATCAAGCAAGCAAAACAGACCTGTGAGACCAGAATCGCTAAGATGAATAACTTGATAATGAAGTTATGGGCTAAATACGGGGACAGGGAGGTCTGTGTAAAGCACAAGAACAAATGGCACCCTTGTGTGCCGCCATTAAAATTGAATCAAGATGTTTTCTTACTCAAGCATCATGCTTGTTACGTAATTAGAACATTAGAACATTAGAACACTCTTGACGAGAACAGGCCATTCAGCCCAACAAAGCTCGCCAGTCCTATCCACTTGTTTCCTCCAAGAAAACATCAAGTCGAGTTTTGAAAGTCCCTAACGTCTTACTGTCTACCACACTACTTGGTCGTTTATTCCAAGTGTCTATCGTTCTTTGTGTAAAGAAAAACTTCCTAATGTTTGTACGAAATTTACCCTTAACAAGTTTCCAACTGTGTCACCGTGTTCTTGATGAACTCATTTTAAAGTCACCATCTTGATCCACTTCACTAATTCCCCTCAGAATTTTAAACACTTCAATCGTGTCACCTCTTAATCTTCTTTTGTTTAAACTGTAAAGGCTCAGCTCTTTTAATTTTTCCTCATAATTCATCCCCTGTAGCCCTGAATCAGCCGAGTCGCTCTTCTCTGGACCTTCTCTAGTGCTGTTATGTCTTTATGGAGACCCAAACTGTACCCAGGACTCCAGATGAGGCCTCACCAGTGAGTTATAAAGCCTGAGCAGAACCTCCTGTGACTTGTACTGCACACGTCAAGGCGCTATATAACCTGACACTCTGTTAGACTTCTTAATGGCTTCTGAACACTGTTGGGAAGTTGATAGCTTAGAGTCCACTACGACTCCTAAATCCTTCCCATAAGCTGGACTCTCGATTTTCTGACCGCCCATTGTGTATTCAAACCTCACATTTTTACTTCCTATGTGTAATTCTTTACATTTACTGACATTAAATTTCATCGTCCACAAATCTGCCCAAGCCTGTCTGCTACCCAAGTCCTTCTGTGATGATATAACAGATCCCAAATGATCTGTCAATCCACCTATCTTGGTATCATCTGCAAACTTAAATTAATGGTTACACTAGAAAATGGTTAGAAATGGTTAAACCTTTTAGGATAACAGTAAGCATAAAATGTTTCATGAATGAAAGTTAAAATAAAAAATAAGGAAGTATTAATGATTTTAAAGAAATATATAATCTTCATTTTTCACAGTAATTTGTGGATTACTAAATTTAAAAAGAAAAAAAATGGAAATATATATGATAAACTCTTCTGGCCCTAAATAGGTAACCAATGTTCTTTGACAATGTCAAAAACGTATTGACTTTGGAAAAACTGAAAAAAACAGCAAGAAAGGTATCAAGATCTGCCTAAAGATATAATCCTCAAAAAGCCGATTGAAAACCAGAAACACAAACGGTCAAAAGCAGAAACTTCCAGAAAGTGTTTATTAAGATCAACTGCCAAGCTAAGAGAAAGTCAAGGCCGAAACCACAAACTGAGCCTCACAGATCAGAAGAGACAAGTAAAGTAATTGAGAAACACAGATTCCAGAAAAACAAGATACAAAATGAAAGAAAAGATTTAATAACACTATGAAGTACAAAAGGATATTTTAAAGATGACAAAAAGATTCAATAAAAAGTAAACACATCTGAGCCCAGATATGACCGTGCTGAACTAGAACCTGACTTGCCATCGTGGCGCTCCATCGTCATCTTTATCACTGATATTTTAACTGCATTACAGAGGCGAGCAGTTACAGTGGACAAGAATCTCCAGCCTTTTATTTGGCATTCACCATCCTTAACTTTTCAGTTTTGTGTTTTAATCAATAAGATCAAATCTTTTCATGTTCATGTGCACTAGATTGGGGTGTCACTGAAGGATTCAGCAGGGTCAGGGATGTGAACTACAGGATTAGAGTGTCTGTAGGCACACTCCAGGGAAACCAGCCTGCCATTGTGCCATCACTAGGTCTGGAACTACACGGTGAACCTTAACAGCCCTAAGGTGACCACTGCCTGCAGTTCTATCACCCCTTAGCCAGGCAGGCGAATAATCAGGGTGTCCCCAAAATGAAAAATAATCTCCAGACAACACACATGTCACTTCACACCACCCTGCTGATTCTTTCGTTTGAAATTCTTCCTCCACCCCGACAACAGGCCAGTGATGTCACTGCTGCCATCTTCATGAAGTTGAAAACTTCATTTAATGATGTGAGTGTTTTGAAGCTCCCACGTAAAAGTGTGACTGTTCCCCTTCAAGAAGAAATAAATGGCACTTAAGTAAAATGGACAACAAGATGTACATTTTTAGTAGACACCATGAAGTTGTAAAAGTTGGTGCTGGCACACGGCTCCTTCAGGGGTTTTGTTAATCTGTGTTCTTTTATGCAAAGTGCCACTGTGTGCGTCAACGTCATGGGGACACCTTCTGGCTGTAAATTACATGTCTGCTTAACCTGGCGCCTGGACTTTGCTCTCAGCCCAAGGAGGTGTCTGTCATGGCTCCTGATCCAAGCAGCCTCTTCATTTTTTGGTATTTTAATGGTTTCCATTTCTCGGGTTCACCCTGTTTAACCCCATACTTGGCTCTCCTAAGACTGTGCACCTTCCCGTTGAAGTGACCAGCAATCCCCAACTTGTCTTTATGTGTGTGACTGTAATGCCATGTGAATGCTTGTCACCTAAAATGCCACTGGGTGTTTATGGTAGGGTGAAGTCAAACTCTTGTCTTGTACCCTTTGGTTTGTGCCATGGCACAAGCTGGTCAGTGTCTGCACATTTTTCGTCTATTCGTTTTGATTTTTCCTTTTTCTTTTACCTCCACATCCTAAAGATAGTCGAGTGGTGAGACCTGAAATCTGATGTGAGTGTGCCCACCAGCAACATGTCATTCAGCTGATTCTTGGTCCCTTGCATGCCAAAAACACACCATTGGGTAGACTTTAACCTTTTAGGGGGTAAAACCAGTTTGCAAAATGGATAGGATGTTGAGACACCAAATGTGTGAGTGCGTACTTTAGATCCACCAAAGGATGAATTCTAAGCAAAATTTCATGAAATTGAATAGGAGATGGACAATGACCAAAAGCAGGGTCACAGGGGACTAGAGCCCATCCCAGCAGTACTAGGTACAAGGCTGGAAACAGCCCCAGCCAAGGTACCATTGAGTGCCCAGCCAAACTCCCAGACTCACACACACACATACACCATAGCGAGGGTGGACAAACTCCACAGAACAAGGCAAATGGACCAGTTGGCCCTGCCAAGCTCCATTTGACTACTGTACTCCAGCCTACAAATGAGTTGAGTCCTGGTCTTTGTAGGAACGAAGGGCCTACGTCACGCCAAGTCAGCCCTGGACATAAAGTTCATCACAGGTGCCAGACGCACTGGGCATTGCTGGTGAAGAGGAAGAGGCCAAACCAATGTGCAAAAAGATCAAGGCAAAGAGAATGCAGATACTCATTCTTTGAGGTTTTTCTCTGAACCAAAGTGGCACACCATCTGTGCCAATTCCCTCACCTGACTCAATCTTAAATATGAATTTTATGTTGCGAGCAAATGAGTCACAAAAAAACCGTGGGTGCCACCACCTCCTTCTCTGTCTGGTCATCTTTCTGGGAGCCTTAGCGGACTGATCACACAACTCCAAACCCCAGCAGCACTCTTCAGAAATGACCAGGTGATCCCATATTGGGGTCCAAGCCTCCCAAATCTGTCTCAGTCTGCTCCCAATGGGCCGTGTCCATTGTCAAACCATTGTGAGTGACGGAGCTCCACAGCACTTCATTTAGACCAGTGGTTCTCAAGCTGTGGGGCGGGACCCCCTAGGGGGGCGTGAAGTAACAAAAAGGGGGACACGAAGATGTGATAAAAGAAAACAAGAATCAAAAATATGAAAAATACATCTATTGAAACCAAAACAAATTAACTTAAACTACATTCTGATACTAGAAAAATAAGTATAGAGTTAGATAAATGTCGATAAACGTTAAGTAGGTATAATAAAATATGCATCTATGATATATCATTAATTAAAAAAGAACAAATTGGTATTAGTGGACTCCTTTCAAAAAAATGTTAGGGAGGCGCCATTAAAACTGTTATGAAAACTCGGGTCGCAAATACTTAAAGGCTGAGAAACGCTGATTTAGACATTGTGACCCCAACCAGCATTCTGACTTCTTCAGTGACATCCTAGAGCACATGACCGCAGGTGACAGTAAGAACAGAAATGTCCACAAGTGGACTCTTCATGGGGCTAAATGATTTGGCAATTTTTCTGCCATTTGCTTTTTTGTCATACAGTTTGGTACATTGGCAGAGTTTGACTGCGGAAGGCTAGCGTGCTTCTTTATTGCATTTCTCTGATTTTGTCATTCTTATATTTTAGCGTCTCCACAAACTCTGAATTCTCTGATGTGCTATTTTGGAATAAACGGCAACATCAATGGGACTATCCAGTGCAAAGGAAGTGAAACCCTCTGCTTCACAATGGGACGTAAGTAGAGTGTAATGTGTCATGACCTTGGTGGGTGGTGACCATGAATGCTAAAAACCACACAGAAGAGTCCACATGTCCATCACACGTCCATCGCATGTGCTTCACTAACTAATCCTGTTTACATTAATACAAGAAGAGAGTAGAAGTAAAAGCAAGGCAGAACACCTTGTCACAGTCACAGGGCGGCAAAAAAAACAACTCGCCATTCAGGGTCGCTTAGGACAAGACGTGGACCATAGCAGAGCTGTTGATGTCAAGGTGGAGGAGGTAGGTCTCTGAGTCTTGGATATGTCAACAGATGTCCAACTCATAGAGACTCCACACTGCTTTATCCTCAAATACCCAAGAAGGAAAACCTTAAAGTGGATTTTTGAAAATTCTGGAGGCTGGCAAATGATATCCCATGTGAAAAAAAGCATATTCAGCATGCCCAGCTTCTCAAGGATGACGTTAAGAACTACTTGCCACCATTTTGTAGACTGTTACTCATAATTCTTATCTTAAGTTAAGTGAAAGCACCATCGTGCTATTCTTTTAGTCAGTTAACTTTTTTCAAGTTAGGGTTAGGGTGATGACAGAACATAGCCCTGACACGGGGGCGTGGCTTAGATTGTCGCTCATTATGATGTCATTAACATGGCGCTTTATAAGCCAGAACCATCTGTGGAGTACTTCAAAAAGAAAAAGAGACACATTTTGAAAAGGAGAGGAGAAGGAGCTGGGAAAGAGGAATAGAAAGGGAGCGATCTGAAAGGCACGAAATGCTCCGTATCTAGCTTAGTTTGGATGCATGCAAAAATGAGTACTGGCTGACCAGGGGAGGTCATCAGTGTGCACGGCGCTGTCCTTTACTTGTGACGCTTGCGTCTTCCATTGAGGGTCATTAACACCATCACACCAGGGTGAGGCAGACTTTGGCATCCAGGATAATACTTGTCTCCAAGCCGGTGAGAATGCTCCTTTAACACTAGAATTACCAGAGCCTACGAAAAAACTCAAAAATCCGTCCCACCTTAAATCGCTTCTTAAACACATTTGCACCACTTCATCAGCGTCTTTTGTCCTGTAAATGTGCCAATAAAGACAAGCTGCTAGTAGCCGGCTATTCCATCTCCCCACCGACTTAGAACGTGCACAAACTTCTCCCAGCTCATGCCTTGATTGATTTTCTGGGAGTGAAGTGGAGTTTTAGAGTGGAAATAATAGATCGTTATTTGAAACACACGCATTTCATGTCTGTTCCGTTTCTACAGTAATCTGTGTAAACACATTTTTAAAACAGAAATGTTTTTCATATTTTAGTAGTAAATGACAAAATGTAGGCATAAACTATATAATGTATGAAGCCTGAAGTCCGAATATCAAAGAAACACTTTCACAAAAGGTTCAAATATAACAGAACAAGTGCGCTTTTATTCAAAAATATAACTGCAGAAAAAAAAGCCATGTTAGCATGCCGTATTGACATGCATTCATTACAACTGCCTCGGTGGTGTAATGGCATCAACTCCTGATTGGTAATCAAAAGGTTATGGGTTCGATCCTGCATGACTCTGTTTTGAGAAGTGAGCTGCTCTTATTCTTACTATTTTAGAATAAAAACATACATTTGATTTCAGTCTGTAACAGCCGGTGTAATTTATGATACCTGTAATGGATAGCTTTGTTTTTTGTTTTTTTTTCACTTTTCATTCTCTCAGTCGTGTTCAGGATCCTTCCCTAAACCCCTCCAACCCCTCCCAATCTGACACAGTTGCAAATGGTTTTAAAAAGTGGTTTAAGGTGGGACGGATCTACGAGTTTTTTCATAGGCCCTGGTAATTCTAGTGTTAAACTGTACAGGCGTATTTAACCAGTGCGCTGGATTTAACAGTGAAATACCCAGCCCAGTTGGATCCAAAGCCAAAAGGTACGATCTAAAAGGGACTGGGAAATGTGGATGGGGTGTATGTTTGATTTATATTTGTTTACTATCTATATGCTGTGAATATTCTTGTGCTGTCTGTGAGTAGTCATATTTCTGTTTTTGTTTGTCTCATTTACTTTTCTGCTTTGACATTTTTCTGTGTAGTTCATTATAAAGGGTTTGTTCAGGTGTGTGGTCATATTACTTAATATCTGTTTACTTTGTGGAGATCTCGTACCCGGACACAGACAGGTAGACATAGAATGTACCAAAACACACACGTTTATTTTACAACCCCTTTTCCCAACACAAGACACAGTGCATTAATCACCACTAAGAGTCCTTTTGACCTCCTTCTTTCTCTTCTGCCGCCTCTAACTCCTCACTCTTAAGCTCCGTCCCCTTCCACCTGACTCCGGCTTCCAGAATGGAGTGAGGTGGCCCTTTTTATAGCGCACCCGAAAGTACTCCATGTGCTCCACAATTAACATCCGCCAGCACTTTCGGGTGTGGTGGAAGTGCCGACTGGGCATCTAGTCCTCTTGTGGATGTGGCAGAAGTGCTGCGGACCACAGTTCTGGAGCTGTCCAGGCACCCCCTGGTGGTGGCCACGTCCCTCCATAGGGTTGAGCTTCCAAGCTCTGTGGCCCCCATGTAATCCAGGGAGGTTACCCTCTTGTGGTCCAGGAAAGATACTGCCCTTGGCAAGTCACTGGATTTTGGCACAGCTTGTTCAGTTTTCTTTTGTGTAGGATTTTCTAAAGGGGAATATGTTTATAGTTCTGTTTGGGTTTTCATAATATGTACTCTGTTTGTTTAATCGACTTAATTGGCCTGGTGGTTATTTCTGCAGTTCATGAAGGGCACCTCCATCAAAGGGGTTCAAATTAGGGCTAAGGTTTGGAACCTGCTATAATTAGCCTCTGACTAGGAGTAGGAAGTTCTCGTGTGTGTCGGGCTCCTTATATTGCGTTTGGAGAAACTCGATAGAGTATGGTCCAAGTTTTTGGGAATACTCTTAGAAAGAAAGAAAGAAAGAAAGAAAGAAAGAAAGAAAGAAAAAAAAGAAAGAGTTTAAGTGTGAATTTCTTTCTCTCTGGCTGCAATCTTTCTCTCTTACAATCTGTTCAAAACTGAAGACCTCCTTCCGGCAGCTGGGGGGCTTTATAGATGAGGAACTGGAAGGGGCGGAGTCAGTTGCCCTTACTGGCCATCTTGTTGGCACTGTGGAGGGAAGAAAAGAGAAGAACGTTAGCATGAGCGCCCCGGCTCAGCCTGTCTCAGATGGGCTTGGAGGGTGAATCACAGACGCACCTGCATGACAACAGGAAAACAACGTGTATCTTGTTTCTGCTGAGGTTCCCACCTTACATTTTAGGTTTAGTAATTTGATTCTTGCCTCCCAGTTTGGACTCCTGTTAGTTTTTTGCGTACTTGTCTTGGTCCTCTCATGTTGCTAGTTGCACCTTCAGCAGAAGAGATTGTGCAGAGCACTAATCAAGGGAGGCTCGTGAAAGATGTTGAATGAGGTCTCATCCGTGGCCTCCATATTACAAAACGACAGAGGAATAGAGTAACAAGCTGGTTAGGTTTTCAGATGATACCAAGATAGGTGGATTAGCAGATCATTTGGAATCCGTTATATCATCACAGAGGGACTTGGACAGCAGACAGGCTTGGGCAGATTTGTGACAGATGAAATTTAATATCAGTAAATGTAAAGAATTACACATAGGAAGTAAAAATATTAGGTTGGAATACACAATGAGAGGTCTGAACATTTAGAGTACCTTATGAAATGGACTTAGGAGTCATAGTGGACTGTAAGCTATCGACTACCAGTGTTCAGAAGCTATTGAGAAGGCTGATAGACTGTCAGGTTATATAGCGCCTTGATGTGTGCAGTACAAGTCACAGGAGGTTCTGCTCAGGCTTTATAACACACTGGTGAGGCCTCATCTAGAGTCCTGTGTGCAGTTTTGCCCACCAGGCTACAAAAAGGACAGAGCAGCACAAGAAAGGGACCAGAGAAGAGCGACAAGGCTGATTCAGGGCTACAGGGGATGAGTTATGAGGGAAGATTAAAAGAGCTGAGTCTTTACAGAGATCAAGAGGAGACCTGAGTGAAGTGTTTAAAATTATTAAGGGAATTAGTCCAGTGGATCGAGACTGTTATTTTAAAATGAGTTCATCAAGAACACGGGGACACAGTTGGAAATTTGTTAAGGGGAAATTTCACACAAACATTAGGAAGTTTTTCTTTACAAAGAGAACAATCGACACTTGGAATAAGTGACCAAGTAGTGTGGATGGACAGTAAGACTTTAGGGACTTTCAAAACTCGACTTGATGTTTTGTTAGGAGGGGACAGGACTGAAATAGTCCATTGGATTCCAGCTGTGATTCTAAAATGAGTTCTTCAACTGAAACACGTGGACACAGTTTGCATCTTCCATCCATCCATTATCCAACCCGCTATATCCCAACTACAGGGTCACGGGGGTCTGCTGGAGCCAATCCCTGCCAACACAGGGTGCAAGGCAGGAAACAAACCCCGGGCAGGGTGCCAGCCCACCGCAGTCTTTGAATATGCAAATCAATATAAATAGCCCTTAAGCTCAGATTTCTGTGAAAAAAGCATGGGGGAAGAATTTCAGCGAATATCAAGTGGAGGCAAAGAAAAACGTACCATTTGTTGGTTTAAACAGTGATATAAACAAAAAAAGGAAGCTGATCGAGTGACATAGTGTGTCAGAGAAACTCGAAAGCTCAAGTTCACAAAGTCGCACAGTGCCAAAATAAAAAACAAGTCACATATCAAAGTCGCCGTGAAAAGGATAGTTGTAGCCCACCGTCTGAGTGTCACATGAAAGCTTATTAGGGTATAGAGAAAAGAAAAAAAATATGAACACATTCAGACAAAAGCTCAAAATGTCAACTTTAATCTCAAAATTTCCACTTTAATCACGTAGTTTATTTTGTCATTAAAGTAGAACATCATAAACGTCATCTTCAAATCGTTTAATTAAACAGTTTCTCAAATCCCATCGTAACTAAAGTCGCACGTTAAATGCTTTGTTTTGTATTTGATCTTCAATGTGCTCTCTGTGTGTGTCAATCACTACATGCTTCTTAAACCGGCTCTCTTCCTCCAACTGGACACAGAATCCATTACATTCGTGACATTACAGCTCTCTGAATAACTAAAATACTGAGATGTATACGTGATATCATTTTCATGATGATAGGAGTTAAAGCATGTTAGTAAACATGGGCACACGGTGCCGCAGTGATAGTGACGAGCTGGTGCATCGTCCACAGATTCTTTCTGCTTCACGCAAGACTCTTGCTGCGCTGCGCGCGACCTTCGATAAAATAATTTATTGTAGCAGTCCTGTCTCTTTCAAATGTACTAACCCCCAATTCCTGTCCTTACTTCTCCTTCTCCAAATACCCAGTTGCCACACAATCAGCTCTGTAATAGACGTTAAGCCATCTGAAGCTGAGAATGCCGATTCTTGAAAACTTTTAAGGAACATTGAAATATCTTCATAGTACATGTTTATTTATTCTATTCAACTATCTATCCAGTGTCGTGCCAGAGTAGTATAAGCCAGGCACATTCTGTCAAACTGTCAATCAAAACGATTAATGACCTTTAAGCCCCGCCCCCATGACGTCATACCGTAACTCCCGTCCCACAAGCCCCGCCCCCGTGATGACGCAATACCTCAAGTCTCGCCCCATCGCCCCCTGATGAGGTCACACCAGAAAGTCCACGTGACCTAGCCCCGCCCCTTTGACACCGCCCCCTGGCGGCGGATTGGTGAAGGACACCCTGTCCCCGCCCAGACTCTGCCTTGAGCCCGCCCCCTCAACCTGATTGGTTCACCAAACTGTCAAGGGCAGTTTGATGGATGTCTGCCCCTTCCTTGAACTTACCACTGCACCCACCCACTTCCCAGCCCCCCTCTCCCGAAAAACAAGCCCGGGCAGGTTGCAGCCTTTACTTCAACAAGATCAGACATGCCCAAGGTCGTTCCTCGACCAGTCTGGGCACGCTCTCATCCGTACCCTGTCGGCCTGAAGGGCCTGCCTCAGCCCCTGGTCAGGCAGCACCTGACGGCTGGCCTCCCCACACTTCCCAGTCCTCTCTCCGGAGGACGTGTGCTCCCTGCTGAAAGCCATTCTGAAAGTGCGGTATAAAAAAATCGAAGCATTTTCTAAAGACTGTGACCGGGAAATGGAATTTAGGACCGAGGTCCCAGTGAAGCGTTGGATCCAAAGGGTTAAAAGATGTTTGTTGCCTGAGTTTCTTGAAGCTGAAGCGGCGGACGCAGGTCGGACTAAGTTGTGCGAAACAAAGGTAGAATCAGGTGGCGACAATAAGGGAAATCCAACTTTAGTCGATGCCACACCCCTCCCTTTTACCCTAAATACTCAACCTGTTAGTCACCAGATCCAGATGGATGACCAGACCTCAGAATTCGTTGAAGCTTTTAGAGCGCTCCGCATTTCAACAGCTACAGACTCTGAAATGATGGAGGTCAGCGTAACATCCTCAGGGTTCCCGCCTGAGGCTCCAAAGCCTGAATCTTACCAATTCTATAACGCGGCCCGGATGGATTGCATTCAGGACAACCAAGAATCTGACCCGCGTTATTTTACTGAACGACCTGATTACAGTCTCTGGGCTACAGACCTTGAGACAGATGGTGGATTGCAGTCTCCAGGGCCGATGAGTTCTTACCCCGTCTCCGCTAATGGTGATCAGACGGAAACCTCTTACCTAGCTCCAGGACAACCTTGGGTGAACAAACAAGTTCCAGAGGAACCAATGTCGATCATACTTTCTGAGACAGATTTGGACTGCCCTGATGGTGTGTCCAGAAGTCTGAAACCTGGAAAAAGGCCCTGCAACTTGTTAAAGGACTGATGACATCTCTGCTGGACATTATTGTCTACTACGACTAGAAAAAAGAATGTCAAGGCTGTGATATAAATCACCCCGGACAGTCTAGGCATATCTGCCTCTTTGAACCTGAAACCGGATACCGACATGGTCGTTTTCAGAAGATTCTGAAGATTTTCCGTAAGTATTGGCTGAAACGACTGGTGGTGAAAGTTCTGGGTTATTATAATATTCTACTGCCGATTCCCAAAAAAGACACAGTGGTTGAAAAGACTGTGGATGAATTTGAAAATACCAGCTCTATTTATGACACTGTAATGCAGTCATTTTATGAAATGAATGAATACTCTTACTGTGTCACCTGCCGTGTGGCAAATGAGTTTTGTAAGCGTAATCTTAATCATGAGGGTCATATGAATGTGTGGACGAAATATGACCTGGAATTTGATGATATGATAGAACTTGTGGGTCTTTCTGAACCTGAAACCGCAGCAGTCTGAACAATTCAGAATCCTAAATAAATGTTTTCTAAGTTGTTAAGTGTTGTCAGTGTCTGTTTTATCACCGGTGATGGAGCAGGTCTTGGAAAAAGCATATTATAACTCTGAGAACCCGGGGGCCTTCGGAGGTAAAGAATCCTTGAAAAGAGCTCTCTTGCATGAGGGACCGATAGCGGTAAAGAGTTTCTCAATCGGGAATTTGAAAGCCTGCTCAATAAACACGGGATAAGACATTTTACCACCGCTAGTGAATTAAAGGCTTCGGTGGTGGAGAGGTTCAATCGAACTCTGAAGACCAAAATGTGGCGTTATTTCAGCTCCCGGAATACCCGGTCCTATCAGGACTTGGTGAAATCTTATAATCTCAGCTGTCACCGAGGCCTAAAAATGGCCCCTGCCGAGGTGAATAGTTCCAATTCTTGGAAAGTCTTTAAAAACTTATACGGCCTAACTAAACCCAAAAGAAGTCTAAAATATAAATTCAAAGTCAGAGATACGATGAGAGTGTCGAAATCCCAGAATCCTTTTACCAAGGGCTATGAACACACATTTTCAGACGAGGTATTTACCGTTTCTGAACTAGCCCCAAGGGAGCCGCCTGTCTACAAGCTCAAAGATTATGACGGTGAGGACATTATAGGTTCCTTTTATGACACGAAGTTACAAAAGATTTGAGGGCTGGACGTCTTCAGGATTGAAAAGATTTTGGCGAAAAAAAATATCTATAGAAAAAAGTATATTTTGGTAAAATGGCTCGGATGGCCCGAAAAGTTTAACAGTTGGAACCCTGAAAGCTACGCGCAAGACGTTAAATACTGAGAATGAAAAATAGTATTTCATTCACAAGGTTTTCACAATGGAAACAAAAAGCTTTTATGTCGTTCTTCCCAGCAATTCTTCCCAGGATGTTTTTCCTAATAACACCATCGCCGAATTTACTGTCAAATTAGCCGCCCCAATCGAACTACAGGGCCCCTGGGAAGTTGCATTGGCACGTATCACGTTCAGTATCCCCACACCTGGAATATCCTAGATAAACTGGATAATAACTTTATTGTGGTGTCCCCGCGAATAGTTAAATTTTATACTATTCCAGAGGGTTATCACGCTAACCTCGAGAAAGTGACCTCCGAGATGAATGAAGCGTTGGCGAAAGAACCCAAAGCCGTCGAGGGCGGTTCAGCCAACACTCCAATACCTGAAAACACCATGACAGCGCTCTGGAGCGAAGATTCTACGTCGTAAGCACCGTGAAGGATGAATCTCTGCATGTCAAGGGACAGTTGGGGAGGATTTTAGGAGCTCATGCGGACGTGAACACTGGTCTGGTGAATGAAGCTCCTTACCCCGCGGATATCAGAGCGGGGTTTTATACCTTGTACATCTACAGCGACATTGTGTCTCACCAAAGAGTCGGAGACAGCTATGTCCCTCTCTTGAGATGCGTGCATATTGAGGATGAGATGAATAAGATTACCACAATCACCTACGACCCTGACGTGCAGTTGACGAGCCTCTTGTTCACACAATTTCTGATTGTTTCTGAACCTGTCATTTAATACAGCCAACAAACCCCTGGCAAAACAGCACTGATCATCCGGGTTGAAGGAGATCCATAGGTGCTTCCATTTCTTTTGAACGATTATATCATTGAAAAGGGTACGTGCTTTACGCCTATGAGCCCCTCCACCAGCCGGAAGCCTGACTACCTGAACGATTAGCATCAGACTGGAATCGGCTAAAATAGTGGCGTGACTCTGGAGAAGTAATTCAATTTGATTAAAAAAGTCCTCCACAGAAAGCGTGGCCGCGGGGGTTAGGGAAAAAACACTGGGATTTTGGACGCTCCGTGATAGACAAATTATTTAATTGAGAGGTGTAAGGTTGCAGGGAGCTTACTGACGGCTCTGGAGATGAAGGATTCTCTGTATGCGAGGTAGAGGGCTGTGGAGAGTTGGTTTCGAGACTCAAGTTTACCCCGGACGAATTAGTCAGTCCTGATCCCGTTTGAGGATGTGGTGGTGAATTTAACTGACTCTGTTAAGGCCTCAACAGTCGAGTGTTGAAGACAGGCCTTACTGAGCCCTGAGGTACCTGATATACACGATATACGTGAGAACCCTGAGGTAGAAGGTTGTGGGGATTTTACATTCATGTCTAAGGCATTAGGTTGTTGTGAAGGGACTGAAGACGTTCTGGCCTCAGAAGAGGTATTCTTCAAAAGCTCCAGCAGAGCGTTAACTACGGCTATTTCATCAGAATTTAGAACCTGGAGCGAATTATTAATCAGGTCAAAATTGTCGATCGGATGTGTTATGGGGAATGGTGATTGAACAATTTCAGGAGATCGTGGAGGGGTGGGGATTTTAGGGGGCTTTATAGAATATTCAAGGTTATCAGACATCTCTTTTAATAGTCTCAGGTTTTCATTGGACGGTCTTTTCCTACCTTTATGCCCTGCAGGATATTCACACTCACTGTCTGTATCACCGCCGTTGCGGCCACTGTCGCTGCTGCCGCTAGACCCGTTTTCAGGCATGACCTAAATTTAATCGAAGGTTACAGTTATGATCACAGAGTATAATAATAATAATAATAATAATAATAATAATAATTTGCAGTCAATGTTATTTTTCATACAAAAAAAGTAACATAAAACCTATCCTTTAATTTCGGATTAGAACAATGTAAAAAGCATACAGATGCATCAAATGTAAGCACACTTCGGGTACGGAATTGTACATAGGAGCCTCTAATTCTACAAATTGCTCCAGTAACAGCTCTTGCAGTCTTTCTCGATGTCTCTGTTCACGTTTAGGCCGAAGGGAATATCTGGGTGAATAACGATTTCTACGCTGAGATCAGCGTTCAGAGTGAGTCGTTGTCGGCGAAGGGGACACCCGGTAGGCTGAACGCTGTCCGCTGCTGTCAGAGGGCACGGAAGAATCCTGAACGCCACTCTCAGAGGGGGTTTGTGGTGTTTGTGGAGTCTGCCAGTTACGGTAGAGGGCTAAATTTTCGGAACCGTCCAACAACTGCGTTAAAACACCTGGGGAGCCAGAAAATAAAAGTATGCCCTTCTCAGTTAAAGACCTCTTTTCACAATTTCTGGAGATACGTCTGTACCCCTGTGTTTCTTCGATAAACTGAAAATGACACTTACTGAGGTTGTACAACTCAGGGGATTCCCTTTGAGAAACTGTTTTGTTTGTAAAGGATTTTCGTCTACATAAAAGAAAATGTATACACTCTTTAAAATAACAGGCCATACACACACAGGAGTACAAAATGCATACGCTTTTTAAAATAACATTCCCAACTCCCATTGCCGGCCGCAGCTGAAACAAAATGCATACGCTCTTTAAAACATCAGTCCATACACTCTCACACACATTCTCTCACTCACACACACACACACAGGCAGATAAATATCCCAGGATGTTTTAATATGAGTCACCCCATTTTCACTCTCAGTTCAGACCTATAGAAGCACGGCACTATAAAAAAAAAAAAATTCTATTTTAATAATGCTTACCGTGGCCGTCCGGTACGATAGCTTCTGCAAAATAGTCAGTATGAAGAATGTAATATTGCATTTTAGCCATTAAAAACTACAAAGCAACTTTCACATAAGGCCAATATGACACACCATTTTCAAAGAAATTCATCTTGTCTTTTTCACCGCTTTGCAGGCCACTGATAACAAAGTCCACTCGCGGTGTTATTTTATACGAAAAGAATTTTTTGAAATTTGAACGGTCATTTATAATCAAAGACATGGGCCAATTATATGAAAAAAACAGGAATTTTTCGAAGGTTGAACGGCAATTTATAATCAGAGATATGGGCCATTTGTCAGACAATTTACACGGGCAGGTGATGTAATCTCTGCATCTCCAGTAATTTTTAAACAGCCGTCCTTTCTCTATTTAGATTCGAATATTGTTGGTGCCAGACCTTGAATTGCGCAGATAAAAGGTTGATCTGTCACTCCCTTAAAAGAGATGAAAAATGACCTCCGGGTTCTTCAAAGGACCTTTCTCTACTCCCAGAAGGACCTCAAAGAATTTCCTCAGCGGCGTAGGGGTTGTTTGGAGATTACATCACTGTGTCAGCCTATGAGTTGCACAGCTGAAGTGAGAAGCTATGGAGGATGGATGCTTGAAACGGCCAGCGATACAAAGATGCTTTTAGATGCTTTATTTTCATGTTAAAGCACCTGGTCATTTTACTTGGCTACTGAACATGTATTTTTGTTCACTAATGCTTTAGTGTTTAATTAAGAATTACCTGAATATTTGATCATTAGTTTAAGCAGAAAGAGTAATTAGCTCTGCTATTTTGAGAGCTATACAAGCGTGCTGAGCTGTTGGCTGAAAGCTGACTGGGGCTGCTTGTCTTTATTTGAGATGGAAAAGCTTGAATCACCTGCTGCTTGAGGATTTTCTGTGAGATGCTTCGCTGTTTTATACCACACTTTCAGAAGAGCTTTCAACAGGGAGCACACGTCCTCCGGAGAGAGGACTGGGAAGTGTGGGGAGGCCAGCCGTCAGGTGCTGCCGCACCGGGGGCCGACAGGGTACGGATGGGAGCGTGCCCGGACTGGTCGAGGACCGACCTTGGGCATGTCTGATCTTGTTGAGTTAAAGGCTGCAACCTGCCCGGGCTTGTTTTTCGGGAGAGGGGGGCTGGGAAGTGGGTGGGGGTGTTGGTAAGTTCAAGGAGGGGGCAGACATCCATCAAACTGCTCTTGACAGTTTGTTTAACCAATCAGGTGCAGGGGCGGGTTCAAGGAGGGGGTAAACATCCATCAAACAGTTCTTGACATTTTGTTTAACCAATCAGGTGCTGGGGGTGGGCTCAAGGAGGGGGCAGACATCCATCAAAATGCCCTTGACAGTTTGGTGAACCAATCAGGTGCAGGGGGCGGGTTCAAAGAGGGGGAAGACATCCATCAAAATGCCCTTGATAGTTTGGTGAACCAATCAGGTTGAGAGGGTGGGTTCAAGATGGAGTCTGGGCGGGGACAGGGTATCCTTCACCAATCTGCCGCCGGGGGGGGGGGGGCGGAGGGGCGGTGCAAAAGGGGCGGGGCTAGGTCACGTGGAGGGGCTGAGACTTTCCGGAGTGACGTCATCGGGGGCGATGGGGCGGGGCTTCTGGTATTGCGTCATAAGGGGCGGGGCTTGAGTGGCGGTTGTTCCGGTATGACATCATAGGGGCAGGCTTAAAGGTCATTAATCATTTTGATTGACAGTTTGTGCCTGGCTTATACTACTTGCCAGCCCCAGCAAGAATACAGCGTGAGGCAGGATCAATCAGGGCGCCAGCTCCTTGCTAGCGCTGCACCACCGTGTCCTCACATGTTTAATTACTAAGAATATAGATTATTTAAATGATGTTAAAATTTTATTTGTATAATATATTCAACATATTTTGCTGCATTTCATCTTAAAAATGATATCGTCATCATATGTAAATACGCACTTTATAAAGTGGCACAGGTTGTGTAATATTATAACTGTAGTGCAAGTTTACAGTGGGGTGATTGTACTCATAAGTCCAGACAGTTCTACAAGGAGCACTTGATGGACTAATTGAGTGTGTTTATAGTTCTTGGGATGAAACTGTTTGTGAACCACAAGGTCCGTACATGAAAGGCTCTGAAGCGCTTGCCGTATGAGAGCAGTTCAAATAGACTGTGCGCATGGCTGAGGCAGCGTGTGCTTGATGCTGTATAACAATAAGAGCTGTGATTCTACACTCAGATACGGTGATATAAATACTTGAGAGTAACAACGCTAAAGTAGTTATGGTATTTAAAATAGTTTGGTCATTCCCTGGACCATTATATTGTTACATATTCATATTTCATATTTTGTTCACAGAATAAAAGAAAAAACAAAAAATGCCCAGACGGGACTGGGCGGTCTCATGGTCTGGAATCCCTACAGATTTTATTTTTTTTTCTCCAGCCGTCTGGAGTTTTTTTTTTGTTTTTTCTGTCCCCCCTGGCCATTGGACCTTACTCTTATTCGATGTTAATTAATGCTGATTTATTTTGTTTTCTTACTGTGTCTTTTATTTTTATATTCTTTATTATGTAAAGCACTTTGAGCTACTGTTTGTATGAAAATGTGCTATATTAATAAATGTTGTTGTTGTTGTTGTTGTTACAGGTTAATTACAATCAGATGCCTTAAACTATTAAGCGATATGCAGTTAATTTCAGTGTATTTATAAAGCCGCGTCAGGGATGTGGGCCTAAAAAAGAAAGGGAAACCACACTTGAACAAAAGCACTGCTTTGATGGTGGGTGCCGCCAGTTTGCAAAACCAGGCAGATAATTTGGGAATGCCAGGGTTTGAGCTGGCATGAAAATGTGCGTGGCTTTATGCCAAGTTTGGGTTTTATACATGGTGATGTGAGCATGGAAATGGGAGGATACAACATTTGTTTGCGTACACACCATTTAAACATGAGGCCCCAGGACTTTCAGAACCTTCAAAATCTGATTCTTCTGTATTTGAAGAAATGAGGTGAATAGGATCGGTGAGGGTTGCTGGTCTGACTGGCCTCTTCTTGTCCAAATTGCTTGAATGGTTTTAATGGGGGCTTTAGTTCAAACAATACGGTGAGTATTTAAGAGGAGGTTGGTAACATCACTAGTTTTCTTGGCTACATGAGTCTTCTCCATCTTTTTCAGTGGAAAGAGCTGGAACAGTCAGAGGATGCGCTTCGGAGAGAGCCTGTGACAACTATAAAATAGTCGTCGGCTTCTTTGGTGACACCCCGACAACAAAACCCACGTGCTGCAGTGGAAACTTATGCAATAGCAGCTGGAGGCCAAGATGGAGTCCCATTTTGTATCTGCTTGTGCTGACAGCGGTGACCTTCTTCTACTAAATTTGTGCAGACCTAAGATGGTCATGGAAGGCTGGCCTCTGTCACCTGGCACCCCATTGATTCTGTATGCTGCACTTTTTCCTTTGACTTGTCACGTGTAATTAATTGCTTTTAAAATTTGTGATTTTTCTGTAATTGAGTAGTCTGTAAAAGGCACTATGTTAAATAAACATTAACAGTATATGCTGACTGCAGTGGGCTGGCGCCCTGCCTGGGGTTTGTTCCTGCCTTGCGCCCTGTGCTGGCTGGGATTGGCTCCAACAGACCCCTGTGACCCTGTAGTTAGGATATTGCAGGTTGGATAATGGAGGGATGGAGTATATGCTGATTAAAAAACAGAAAGCAGCTGTGGCTTGATTTCAAATCCTCTGGGGACTAACAGGCCATGTAATGTTAGTAAAAGATGGCGTGCACGTTACATGTGAGTGTGTCCTATGTGTGTCCTGATCAGGGCAAGAAGATGGCGGAGTAGGTAACCTACACAACACCATTGCATCAGCTGAGATGGGAAGGCCTTTGTCACTCAGTGTCCATATGCTGGGCTTGGAATGTCCCTATCAGCCTCACTGTCACTGTATGGGCAGGATCAAATATCTTTGGTATCGTCTGGGCAGCTAGCACAAGTCTGATAGCTCCTGAACACCAGACAAGACCTCCTGGAATCTGCAACTACAGGAAGCACCATGTAATCTGCTTGAAGCAGCAGTTGGTCCCCAAATCAGGCTTCACCCCTTTCTGATTCCCAAAGCCTTTGGCTTTTTAGTGCTTCTGCTGCCATGAATCTCTCATGTCATTTCAACTCTTTCTCAAGTTAGATAAGTTCTGAAAGGAGAAGAATGTTACTGACTTCATGCCAGTCCATCATTAGACTAAACTTTAAGAAGGTATCCATGGATTAAGTCTCATTCGGAGCCTTTAGAATGTCCTCCAGGGTCCCACTGGAGTCGTTTGTTCCTGATTCCCATGAATGTTCATGCGGTGAAGTGCTTTCTCATCTTAAATACACATCCCTTTGAGTCCACTAGGGGTCGTCAAGTAAGCCTGATCTGGCTCAGCTTTATCGGTGCCTTTGAGAACTCAATGAGGACCCCAGGCTGTTCTCACTTCTCTTCTCCAAACTCCCCTAAGCCTCTCACATTTAGATAAACCTTTAAGCCCCAGGAGGCACTTGGCTGCTGTCCTCTGCACAACTGGCATTGATGCTGCATACTGTGGAAAAATGGAACTTGTTCTAAAAAGAGGACTGCGAGATGAAGGGCTGAGAAACAGACAAGTCTGATACTGCACAGATGGTGACAATAAACAAGACAAAGATTGAACAAAGATAAGTCAAGACCAAAATTGAAATTAATTAATAAATAAAGGTGAACACAAAAATGACACTGAAGCACCAACTTATAGGTTACTGGTCCTACCCACTTAAGGATCAAATAAAGACCAATACAGTACATCAAAGAGCTAATTCACAAGAAGTAACCCTCAACAACAACAACTTTTATTTATCTGGCACATTGTCATACAAATAACGCAGTTCAAAGCAGTAGTCGTGTGCTGCAGGCTCATGAAACTCGACTCTGGCCCTCACTGTAACCCTTAGCAGAGGTTTCCACTCTCTTTATGTTCATCTTAACCGTCTGCCATCCCAGTGAAGCCTAGCGAGGTCCTCAGCCAAGCTAGAAATCAAGGAATCCATGCAACCTGGACTCAGAAATGTGGGCTTAAAGCCATAAACACTAAAAGGGAGACATCTTAAGTGAAACAACACATGAGTCACAGATTCAACAACAGGCAATAAAGAACATTAACAGTACAATGAAAATATTTCTCCAAATGCCAGTTGATTATTTCAGTCTGTCCATTGGTTGCTGGATGATATCCAGAAGAGAGGTTCAAATTGCAGCCAAGTTTAGCACAGAAACAAAAAGCCAAGAACGTGACCCAAATGGAGATCCTCTATTGGAAAAGACAGAAGAAGGAAAGGTTGAAAACTTCAGACAATGAAAATAAACGTTAGGACGTTTTATCAAAGGAAGGAAATGAGTGCACTTAGAGAAACGGACCACAACCACCAAAATCATAGTCCAGAGATGACAGAGGGAATAATCATTCACAAAATCAATACTGACAGACTCCCATGGTCTCGAGGCAATAGGGGGAGGCTGGAGCAGGCCTACAGGAAGACCCTGAGGGTCATAATAGAGTTGTACATTTCTTCTAGTGTACCAACACATCTACCCACATGTTCTGTCGTTTAAGAAACACCTAGATGTCCAAAAAGTTTATGATTAGGGTCTTATCCAGGATTTCTAAATGAGAGCAACATGTAATCTTCTCTTGGAATGAACAATCAGTCCGGATAATCAGGACATGTTGTCATATTGGTGAATCCCAAAAACCTTTCCACAGGATGAATTTGTTCAGGTGTTCTTAGAGGTCTGTCTGGATTAAACATACACAAAAGAGCTTCAGCTTTTCCATTTTTATCCCAAGGTTTGTTTGAAACAACAAAATCAAACCTGCTAATAAAATATATATAAAAAAATACTTTTTAAAAATCACACTTATGTTAAGTTAAAACGTGTGCTAAAAAGTAAAAAATAAGTCTCTCATATATCACTGGTAAAAAAATAAAAGGTGGCCACTTTTCCTAAGATTTGATTGATGAAAAGCAACCACACTTTTATTTTACGAGTGATGTATGAGAGACTTATTTTTTACTTTTTAGTACACTTTTTAACTTAATATAGGTGTGGTTTTTAAAAAGTATTTTATATATATATATATATATATATATATATATTATTTTTAACTTTTTAGTCTTGGGTTTGTTTTAGTATAATTTTGTAATCAATATTTTAACACTTCCCTTGATGTTTATATGCCACACATCTTCATACAAGATGCAAAAAGGGTTGACCCTATGGTGGATGGCATCTACTGGTGAAATCTTGAACAATTCTTCATATGAAAATTTAATTTCTTAATTAACATGGATTAATTGATCAATTAGTGAAACTGATTATTGATTGATGTATTGTCATCAGAAGTGAGTAAGTGTGCACAATTTCAAGTCATTTGGACAATAGGAAGAGGGTTAAATATCGATTACAAGATTTGTACCAGACAACAAACAGGTGAAGTTAATAGGAGTGTGGTAATAATAATAATAATAATAATAATAATAATAATAATAATAATAATA
>JANRMT010027041.1:6720674-6789811 GCA_026402145.1 Polypterus bichir lapradei | reverse complement strand
TCTCTCTCTCTCTCTCTCTCTCTCTCTCTCTCTCTCTCTCTCTCTCTGGCTAATGTGTAAATATTTCTTACAGGACAAAGGCGTTCACTAAAGGGGCACTGGAGAGTGCCCAGAGCACTGAGGAGGTATATATGTAATATCTAATATTATTTAAATAGGCATGTAGAAATACATGTTTTGTTGAATTCTCTTGGTGGTCTTTATCTAAAGGAACCACTAATAAAAAAGGACCTCCACACTGCAGTAAAATGGTTGCGCCAACACAGACATTTGTTCAGAGGTGCCGTGTCTGAGCCCCATTTTCTGGAGATGGAGGAGGAGGACCAAAGCCGAGCTCTCCGGGACATCATCGATGAAGTCAAAACTGAAGATTTAATTTTGGCAAAAGAACCCTTTTTATTTATTTTTTAGTTTACGGATGATATGGAACTTTTCACTCAGGAATGTCGGGATAAAATGAAACTTAAAGTAAACTGCATATTTAATGAATCAGTATAATTATTGTCTATTGCTACATTGATTGTTACTTGTATTTTATTGTGCATGAATGCTCTGTTGATTTCAGTTTATGATACTTTGATTTTTCTGTTTTCCTTTGATGGTGGGTAGTTTTTGAAAATAAACAATTTAACTGCAAGTCTTTTTTTGGGTCTACTGCTCATTTAAAGCCCACTTAGTGCTATCTAAAGGCTCTTTTAAAATAATTTTTAAAAATATTTCATCACAGAACAAACACGAAAATTAGTAAAAATGTCTCCTTTTGGAGATAATGTAGTGTTTTTTTGAGGGTTTCCTTGGAGGACAGAACATTATTTTGGTACAGCAGTGACAGATTTGAGGTCTTGGACATTATGAAGATGCTGCTGTGTATATATAATGTAATATTGTGCTTTTCTAAGTCACTGCACACATTACTGAAGTAACTCAATGATAGTTTAGATAGCCAGCCTCACACTTCAGTCCTTCACAAATACAGTAGTTTACAAACATCGTATTTGAATTTCTCTTTGGGAGCATGAAAGATCATTGTGTTGAATTTTTTCTATGTATGTACTATTGAGGGACTTTTTTTTTTTTTTTAAATGAGATGGTCACTTTATTTTAACAAGCAATGTAAATAACCTGTTTACTCTTCACTCTCAGATCACATTCTATGTGTTTATCAAGCAGAACTGAATATTTTCATTTTCTACACAATCCTATAATAACTGTACAGTTCACACAAACACACTCTCTATGCATACACACTGCAGGCACCGTCATTGGTTCCTCTGTGGATTGGACTGTTGAATCAACACAATGGCTGTTCACGCTGGGGTCTTTGGCACATGTCGTCCCAGTAGCATGTGACGTGTCACCAATGGTTTACCTGCTCCTCAAGATGGCTCTGTCTTCTCCCTGTTCCAGTCTCGGTTCAAGATGACAAAAGTATTTTTTTATGAGATGTTCAATATGTTGAAAAAATTGCCTGTGGCCAGCATCCAGTGTAATATTTTGTCTAAATTCTCCACTCCTCGTTTTGTAGCAATAGCGTCCATTATCATTTCTGGCCATGGAATCTCCTCTCTCTGTGCAGGTCACATTGTGCACCAATGATGTGTCATTTGTTTAGACAAACGTGAAGGTCTTCACTGGCCTGTTCTGTGTGGCCAGCAGTTGAGATGGGAGCTCTGGCTTATTTTTCCTTATTGAGCTAAGCATTGTTACCTTCATCTTGAGGAGCTACTGTCCCAGTTTGTGTAAAAGTAAAAGTTATTGCATATGGCGTTGTGGCCCTGCAGCTTATGTCATGTCCAGGGTAACCCTCGTGCCTTAATTTCTCACAGGATTTCCTCCATCTGACTTCCCCTTGTTAATGAAATGACATCTTCTGCTCTTCTGTATCTCTGTGCTTCCCCTTGAGCAAGTTATTCATAGCTTTGGACTGGCTGATCAATTTTATGCAGATGATGTTTAGATCTGTTTCAATGTTAAAAGTGACGCTTCATCACAGCCTTCTCAGCTCACAATTTGCTTCAGTGAAATTAAATTAAAATTAAAACCTGAACAGAGCAAAACTCTTTAAAATTAAACTGCAACATAACTGAACTCCTGCAAAGCGGCACTAATGTGCAACTGAAGAAAACAAACTCCTCTTCAGCATTCTGGGTGATGATCTCCTCAGACCTTCTTTTACTGCAAAGAATCTCGGTGTCACTTTGATTCCTCCTTTTCTTATTTCACCATGTAAGCCACATTAAGAAACTTCCACATGTGTCACATTTCTTATGTTTGCTCATTCCTGTCCTTTTCTAATGGTGAGAATCTCGTCCCTGCTGTTATCACATCCAGCATTGATTATTGTAAGTCACTACTGGCAGGTGCCACTTCTAATCGTATATCACAGCTCCAGCTGATTCAAAACTCAACTGCAAGAGTCCCGACACGGACCACCGACAGCAAGCACATCCCAGCCATACTGAGAAAAGCGCTATATAAATGTAATGAATTATTATTATTATTATTAATATTATTATTATTATTATTCTACTGCACCTTCACTGCTCCCCGTGTCTTACAGGATTGAATATCAAACTCTGTTCTTGACCTGCCCACTAAGGTCCTCTCATTCTGTGCCCTCCACTAACCTGCACTCAGTGGGTGACAGCACGACCTTCAGCTCTATATAGCGCCCTGACTGTGGACTGACCTCCCACCATTAATGACATCAGATGACTCCATTCATTTGTTTTTAACTCATTTGTTTAGGAGGACATTAAACTGACCTGACATTCGGCCCCTTCTTTCAGTTTACCCCCTCTATCTGTCCAGGTACTCGGGGTTTGCATTATCACAAATTATGTTATTTGTTCAAAACTTTGTTGTAGTATTATATGTTGTATTTTAGTCTGGATTATTGTCTTTTATTCTATTTAAATGTTTTGTATATCCTGTATTTATCTTTATTTAGTGGAGATATTTGTAGCCAATGTTATATCAGTCTTGTTGTTCTTTCTGAATTTTGGGCATAGGAAGGGTGCTATATAAATGCATTAGGGTTATTAATAATTTTTTTTGGTGGGTTATAATAATAAGTGACAAAAACTAGAGCAGTTCAGTGTAAGGCAATTAATATATAGCATAATTCAGTGTATAACATGTATTGCCGTTTTCTTCATATACATGTTTAAAAATATTAGATTGGCTAAAATGTTTATTCTTAATTGGTTTAGAACAATATTGCACGCATTCATAGTAGCCTACATTTAAAAAAATGTAATCACTTTTATTATTAACGTTTTACTAAAATCTAACATGGTGCAAACATTGTAATTATACTGTATATTTCGTTTCATGAATGTAAACAAAAAACTATTTTCAAATAACACAAATCTTAACGATTGTCATTTTGTCGACATGGTAAATGGTTCCCACAGACCCGAACACAACGTAAATGTTAATAGTGGATTTCAAAGAAACGATGCGTATTGTTTAGTTTGATGTATGACACGACGTGATGGCAGATACCCTCCGAACTTCACAAGGATGTGTATTATTTAGTTTGTTGTACTGTTTTTCCTTCTCAGTTTTATCTTTTAATTTCTGAACGGGTCTTTGACCCGACGTTACTTTCCGAGCTTTGCCGAGACCTGCCGAAACCTTCCAAAAGTTATCTTCCGATTCTCCGTTCTCAGACTGCGGTGACGTCAGTTCTGACCTGGCGAAGGGTATCGCTGCAGACCGGAGACATTATGGGCGGATCTGAAGGCGGGATAACTGTAAATGGAAGTGGATAGTATTGGCTCATTCAGAATTTCAACGAATGAGATTGTTGTTAAAGTATGACAATCAAAAACTCACTCAACGTTTGACGTTGTCTATCAAGTGTAACTTGCACCAATCTTTTCACAGTTAGTGATCCCTACCGCTTTGAGGTTCCGCCTCATAGAGTTTCCTTTTAAATAGCCTTGCGCTGTACTAAGCAACGAAACTCTGTTAAAGAAAAGAAGACAAAGACGAAGCAGCAGCATTGAAGAAACTCTATTAGACCAAAGAAGAAGCGACGAAATGAATTGTTTGTTATTTCTGATAATGGAAGTAAAGTTTGCTTCTAAATTAAAACGTATGAAATTTGCAATTGCTAAGTTTTCTTCGTGTATTGCAAATAACTTTTTGTTTCTTTGTTGTGATTGTACGTTTGTATAAATATTAATATATATTGTATTCACGTTTGTATTAATAATCATTTTCGCTGTAGTAATTGATGCATATTCAGTGCTTAAAGTGGTCCGCCACTCAGCGGTGCCGGCAAATCTTCAAACACCGCAAAGCAAGTTTCACGGGTAACATCCACCCATAGCCACCCCCTCTCCGGTGCTCAGTGAAATGCTAGTCGATCACCGCCAGTAGTTTGGTTCCCTATTAACTCTGTGCATATTTACATTTGTGAGATGTTCGATTAAAACGCTGTACTGTTATTTTACATTTTTTAAACAGGATCATATCACGATCAAAAATACCACAGACATTCCGTCCGTACTTCAATCTTCAGATGTGTTTTTGTGCCCTTTCTGTCATCCGCGACTGTATTCTTCACACTCGTATATACGTGCAAATGAACACTTGCGAGATCACGGCAGAACAGCAGTTTCCTACGGAGGTATCCCACTTTCCCCATTAACTCAGGCTGTGTAATCTTTAAACCAATTTATTAATTTTTCTGTATTGATAATTACCACGTATGGTGTCCAGTCCTTTCTTTTAATCTCATTTGGACGTTTTTCAGCAGCTTTATTTATGCACAGAATAAGAAATGAGACAATCCCAGGAGCAACACAAATGAGAGCGATATCTAAGAAAATACTGGAAAGTAGACTGAGGTGGTTTGAATTTGTAATGAGTAGAGATAATGTGTATCCCATAATTTAATGTGGCCATCTTCTATGGTCTGGTTTAGTGGGTACCAAATGACCTGTGCCTTCTTAGAATAATTTACAGATGTTGGTACTTGTTCTGAGTGTACCATTGCTGAGTGCCGGTGCGGGTACTCTGCTTTTGGAGATCCTCCTTATTGGGATGCTTTGACAACCAAAGGTGACACCTCACATCCAACCAGGGGAAAACAGTTTAAGTAAGCCTGGAATTTTACATTTTTTGATGTCTAAATAAGTTCATATAGTGTTACTTTAAATACACCAGTGTGTGTTTTGGTGTTTACAGGTAAACTTTTACTGGCACTTTTTTTTTCTGTTAAATGAATAACATCAATATTTTAATGTCTAAAAGTCAGGACCAAGAAGATCATGGCAGCAGTGAACTGGCTGAGGAATACACTGATACAGCCACACCGAGGTATTAATGTAGAACTTAGTCTACCACTGTGGTTTGATACTTGGTTCAACTTGAGTAAAAACCTTCAAATTGAACATGGTATGAAGGATTGTCATAAGCTTTTTGACCCGTTGTCACATGGGGAGTGTTAGACTGGTTATTTTGATGATTAGAATAAAAATATCTTCAAAGCTTTTCTGTGACTTGCATATTACTTTAGCCAGTGTCCGGACTGGAGCAATCCTAATACTCTGAAGTAATGGATGTATTCAGAAAAGCTATCGAGATCAGTTTTTGTAGTGATCCACAGAGTAATCCTCACAGTTTCAACTGTCTTCCAATGTGTCTACTTTTCCAAGGAAACACAAGTGTTCAGACCAAAACCAGACAGCTTGCATAAGACAAATACTCCATGTGCCAGTCTGATGTATTTATTTGTGTGTCCACAGTGTAGGAGAGCAGGCTGGCTGTGTGGCTACAGTAGGGCAGCTGATTGAAGAACAAGGGGCTCGGGTTTTTGAGGCTGCAGAGATCAGCAGGGCCTCCAGGAGGACTCAACATGAGAAGCTGTTGGAGTTCATAATAAAGGACCATGGAGCAGATGATCACTTGCTGGTAACTTAGTTCAGATGACAAGTAAAGCTTTGTTATTGTAATCTATCTAGTAGCAAAGAGCTAAGATGACTTTATAGTGCCAAACACTTGTATTTTCTTGTCCAACAGGCTGTTGTATCTCGTAAGGTATCGTCCAAATGGTTACAAAATTATGAAAATCCTAAAGGTCACCGGGTAATGACTTATACAGAAGATGAGGAGCTGATAGATGGCCTGTACAACTTCTTGGATGAAGTGCTGTCAAGAGCTGTAGGCACTTTTGAGAGGATTGACAAGTTCACATCATTCTGGATGTGCTGATGCCAGAGGTTAATTAGCCTTCAGTAAATCTCTAATGAGTACAGAAAGTGTGTCTATGAGTACCATCCTCTCTTTTTCTGTGTTTTTGATAGGCTCTTATTAAAGCAGACAGTTGAGAGGATTTCTCTGCCAGAGGCAGAAACTCTGTTCATGGATGGACCAGCAGACAGTGAGTGGTACGTCATGTCGAAAATAAACAGTCCTTTCTTTTTCTTTTCAGCGCCATTATTCTGTTAAACAGAATACCCTATAGTTGCTGTGAATTTAGACAAGAATATAAACTAAATATAGATAAATGTGAATATATATGTTTAAAGTGACATTTAAACTAGACATTAGTACATTTTTAGTATTGGTAAAATTACATTTAGAGGTATGCCATATGTAGCATTTATTCTAAACTTTACAAGGTCAAGAATTGTGGTTTCAAATGACAAATGCACAAGTGTTTCTGGTTGGTGTGATCAGAATTTGTTCATTTGTGGTTGGTTTTGGTTTGTTATTTTAGTGAGAGGGAGGAGTTTGACATACGTACGTGTTGTACAACAGCTGGAAGAGCAAGGAAAGCACCACTGAGGCATTTAAACTGGGATTACATCTCAACCCGACTCAGATAAATGGGTCTCTTTCTTTACTTCTCTTTTGCCTTTTTATTTCTGTGTGTTAAAATGACGACTGTGCATAACAGAGTTGTATATATTTAATGTAACTATTGATGTAAATAATAAAGGACTCTTTCTGTTATTGTCAAAGATTGTTGATTAAGTTCTGTATCTTTGAAATTGCGTGTCTGTTTTTAGACAATTGATGTCATCTGGATCTTTTCTTTAATTGTTATAACTGCTTTGTACAGTTGTTATGCATTTTACATTGTTGTTTTATTTATATATAATATATAGAAGCGGGCATGCTGTAGTTTTAATACTTCAGTATATTCCTTGATCAGTCTGTTTGTTAAATTTAATCTTTGTGCATTCTTTATTTCAATTCAACTGACCAATCATTGATAATTGTAAATATTTCTTGAAATTGTTGCACAATTTATATTGAATAATTATTAATAAAATCTTGTTTTTGGTAGTGATAATACTGAGTGTTCTGTTTAAGTGGTGCTGGTCCAATCACCTTGCGTAGTAACACTGTTAGAACTGATAGATATGACCAGAGCCTCCACTTGTATTGTTGTTCTAAGGTCTTGACATTATATATATATAGATATAGATATAGATAGATAGATAGATAGATAGATAGATAGATAGATAGATAGATAGATCTTCTCAAAAAATGAAAGGAACCCTTTTTAATAAGAGTACAGCATCAAGTCAGTGACACTGGTGGGCTGTTGATCTGCTCAGTTAAGTAGCAGAGGGGCTTGTTCATCCGTTTCAGCTGCTTTGGGGCACTGGTGGGATTGGTTAACAATGAGATGACCCCCAAAACAGGAATGAATGGTTTAACAGGTGGAGGAGGCCACTGACATTTTTCCTTCCTCATCTGTTTTGTCACTCGTTTTGCATTTGGCTACAGTCCGTGTCGCTACTGGTAGCATGAGGCCATACCTGGACCCTACAGAGCTGGCACAGGTAGTCCAACTTCTCCAGGATGGCACATCAACACGTGCCTGTCATTGCCAGAAGGTTTGCCGTGTCTCCCAGCACAGTCTCAAGGGCATGGAGGAGATTCCAGGAGACAGGCAGGCAGTTACTTCAGGAGAGCTGGACAGGGCCCCTTGTAGAAGGTCCTTAACCCATCAGCAGGACTTGCCAGTTTCTGCTCCTTTGGCCAAGGAGGAACAGGATGAGCACTGCCAGAGCCTATAAAATGACCACCAGCAGGCAGGCCACTGGTGTGAATGTCTCTGACCAAACAATCAGAAACAGACTTGAGGAGGGTGGCCTGAAGGTGGCCCAACGTCCTCTAGTGAGCACCATGGAGCTCGATTGACATTTGCCATAGAATACCAGAATTGGCAGGTCTACCACTGGTGGGCACCCTGTGCTTTTCACAGATGAGAGCAGGTTCACCCTGAGCACATGTGTCAGATGTGAAAGGGTCTGGAGAGGCCATGGAGAATGTTATTCTGCCTGTGGCGTAGTTCAGCATAACCGGTTTGGTGGTGGGTCAGTGATGGTCTATGGAGGCATATCCATGGAGGGGCACACAGACCTCTACAGATTAGACAACAGTGGGCACCTTGACTGCCATTAGGTATCTGGATGAAATCCTTGGACCCATTGGCAGACCCTATGCTGGTGCAGTTCCTCCTGGTGCACCACAATGGCCGGCCTCATGTGGTCAGAGGATGAAGGAATTGATCCCATTGACTGCCGCAAGAACACCTCTGGGTGGGACATTATGTTTCAGTCCATCCAACGCCACCAGGTTGCACCTCAGACTGTCCAGGAGCTCAGGGATGCCCTGGTCCAGATCTGGGAGGAGATCCCCCAGGACACCATCCTTCATCTCATTAGCAGCATGACAATATTGTCAGGCATGCACACAAGCACATGGGGGCCGTACAAATTACTGAGTGCTATTTGGAGTTGCTGCAATGAAATTTCGGCAAAATGGACAAGCCTGCCTGCTGCATCGTTTTTTCCCTTTGATTTTCGGGGTGTCTTTGAATTCAGCCCTCTGTAGGTTCATCGTTTTCATTTCCAACAAACAATGTGCCATCCTTTTGTTCCTAACACATCAGTCCATAACAGTAGAGACAGCCAGCAAGATTTTTTTTTCCCATTAAGATCTCATGTGCTTTCAAAGTGTTCCTTTAATTTTTTAATATACTGTATAATACATACTATTGAAAACTACATTGATGTAAACCAGATTTTCAGTATAAACCAATGCGAAATGATAATATAAAAATGCCTTACCAGAAATATCATTGCCAAAATAAATTTCCAGTTGTTCAGATTGAATTATTTAATGGCTATGACTTGACAGACTCAGTGTAATGGTGGGCTAAATGACAGTAAAGTGGAGTCGTTTACAGCTGTACAGGTTGTTATGTCAGGGCCATAGTGGAGTAGACAGACTCGGTGTGCTCTTAATATGCTGTTTGCTTGGGTAGTCATATAGGATGATGTCCAGCTGAACTCTCTGCCATCTCTATCTTGTTACCAGTCGTGATGCTGATGCCCGTCAGTGCCTGCTGTACAGTTGGACTCCTGGCCTCCTCCAGTCTCAGAGAATCTAAAAACAGGCTGACGTCTTCTGCGGGCAGAAGGGGCTACAATGGAATATTAGGAACTCTGACAGTTTATTCAACGTTTAAAATTGTAATACGTTCATAGCCTTTAAGGTCATTAAGGTGACCCGTCAAATGTAGGCATTTGGACATTCGAGTAAACACCAACAGTCAAACATTTGTTGTAATCTGACTGACCTAATCAAGTAGAGCCCACACTTAAGTGTACGTCAATCCATTCAAATTAGGCGGACACAAATTTGTATTGTTATGTTCATTTATATTTTCTTCAGACGTTGTTCAGTAACGATAAATATCTCATATGCAAACTTTTATTATTATTTTTTCAGAACCGATACTTCATAAATGACTGTGGTGAAAATACACTGCAGTCTTAATAATGCACTCGACAAAGTGCTATAGTGTAAGATATTGACACTAGTAGACTATCGTCGCAGAGGTATTTTATGAATATACACTGCGTCTCTTACAGTCACTTTATTTTGACTGTCCACCTTTAGAAATGATCTTACACGTCCACCTTTAGAAATTACTCGCACCTTTCTTTTTACGTATCCATAAGGCAATTGGCTAAAGTGGCCCATGAATGACAAATAACACTGATTGGCGATTTGTTGAATAAAACGGTGATTGACCGCGACGTTTAAATTTGCGATTGGCTGATCTGTGACTGACGTGCGCAAATTTAATATATGATTGGCTGAAGTCGAAAATGATATTCACGCCCATTTTACTCCGGTCTGCAGCAATATCTACTTGGAGACCTGCCGAAACCTTCCGAAAGTAATGTTACGAAGTCAGTCCTGAAACGTCACTTCCGGGTCTACAACTGCGGTGACGTATGGTGCTGTGGCTCTGCAAGTGGATAGTATTGGACGGTCCCAACGTCTCGACTCCACCTCCAAACACTAGATGGCGCATTACCCCATTGGTATCACTAACCCGGCAGGAAGCCAGAACACGCGAGTGCGCAAGCGCGAACACGACAGTCTACTGGCGGGATTTCTAAGCCGGCAGTAGCCGGTTTGCCGGCCGGACAAACGGGTGAGTCTTACAGCGAAGCTGCGGTTCGTGTCGACATTGTGCGGTGATGCTGTCAAACACCTAGAGGGTGCACGTCGGCGCTTTCTCAGCTGCGGAGCGGCCGCCTGCCTTTGAAATCGCGCAGCCAGGGCTGGAGAGGCCGTGCCCGCGCTTCCCCTCTCGGCTTTGTCTTCGTTGCATTGGGCTTTTTAAAAGCGACTCACCCGTTGCGTTGGCGGGTGCAGGTATTCCAGGTAAACGTTTGATTTCTAGAAATTGCAGATGAGTTCAGCCGGGAGCCGTCAGCGTGTGCAGCGGCGCCTACTGGTCTGTTACCCATAAGAGACGCGGCTGAGGCAGGGATTTTCCTCGGCTCTCTGGGGTATTCTGAGTATGCGCTTGGCGTTTATTGAGAGGCCGCGCTCGGGAGCTCCGTCTTCACGGGATGACTTTAAAGGCCGCGGGATTTGCAGCTGAGTTAATGTGCCTTATTTACGGAGAGGAGACGGAATTCCCTTTCTCATAAAGCAAATCGTCAGTGACGAGGTGACACTTTTGATTTTAATATAAAAGAGAGAGACGTTCATTAACTGTGCATATGAACCGCTTTAACGGCAGCCTTTTTGACTCATGGATTGCCTTTAGAGTACCCAATAGTTTTCGAGTTCTTATATTAACAAGAAGCTTGTGCTTGTTTGCCAGTCTTCCTTCCAGCTAATTGATTTTGTGCGTTTTGGTTCACTCTACAATTCGTGCCAAGTTTGTGATTTTTAACCTCAGTGTGGTATGAAATCTCAGTCCAGACTCTCTTCACGCGTAGCTTCTGCCTGGTGGAACGAGCTGCTTGCTCAACTCCAATAAAACTTATGATTTCCTCAATGTGTATAAGACGCGTTTGAAGACTGTCTTGTTTGGCGAGTTTCTGTCTGATATTAGCTGTTAGGGTTTTATAGGAATTCGCTTGTAATGATCAATTTTGTCACTTTGTCCTGTTACAACTGTTAACAAATAGTCCCCCCCCCGACTAATGTTTACTCAATTATGTTGACCTTTTTGTGAATTGCTAATAAAAGCATCTGCTGAGTAAATAAATGTAAATGTTAACTAGAGTATCTTTAGAAGAAATGACAGAGGGGGAAAAAAAACTAGAGTTTTTTGGAGAACAAAGAGAGATCAAATAAGCCGTCCAATTGGGAATATTAAGAACTGGTATACAGCTAACAGGCGGCTTGGAATGAAAATCTGCCACCTGTGTGGCCGGCCTGTTGTGTGTTATAAGTGAGCAGGCACAGGCAGAAAGGGAAAGCGGCTGTCAGTGGAGATGTGCCGTCCTCCAGCTGTTAGCGAGAATGTCCTCTTTTAGGGGACCTTTACATCTTGACTTGGTGTTTAGCTTGTTGGGCTAATCAGCCTGTTTTCATCAGTTTTTCTAATGTTCTATAACTCCATTGGCTACCAATTCAATTTTGGATGAAGCGCAGGATTCTTCTGCTTAATTTTCAAATCTATCTGTGTTAGTCTGTGAGTTCAGTCCTGGGGTACCGCTGTCAGTGCAGATTTTTGTTTTAAAAAATTTAACTAATCACTTGCTTCATTGAACTCACTGTTTAATTAGTTGAGTATTTTTTTTTGCATTTTAATTCCTTATTTAAAAAGTTTCCTTATTTTGCATTTAGAGAAATGTGATAGTAAGAGATTTCTGTTTTTGCCTAATCTCTGAACACTTTTTTGTTGTTCGTCTTTATCTGTGGAACTTACTCCCCTCATTATATCCATGTGCTAAACCTTAGTAATGAGCAGTGCAGACTCGAGTGCCAATGACACTGAATGCTAAACTGAGGTTGCCATTTCATATTCCTGTACGTGCTAAATACAGGGTGGTCCAGATCTAATTATGCAATTATGAAAAGGCCAACGCATCGCACCCGCTGTTCGACTGACAACCGTCTCCCCGCCATTTTGGAATGCAGGGCAGGTGCTGCCATCTATCGGCAACAAAAATAATTTTTTGTGAATTCTCTATGTAATGAAAATTGCATAATTAGATCTGGACCACACTATAGTAATAAGATTAACTCTGTGGCTGTGCAGTTCAGTCATATGAACCACCGAAACGTCTACTTTGCACTGGATCCTTGACTTTGTCACACTGTTATTTTCAATTTTCTTCCCTTTTTTTGTCAATCCAGAAATTACAAAGTGGATTTGCGAAGTTTTTATTGTGATGTACCATAGGCAGTATGTTTGTGTGTTACACTGAGGTGAATTCTTTATCTTGCTTTATAAGATTTTGTTCTGCTTATTTAAACCTCCTCTTACTAATTAGTACACACAAGTCAATGAAATTGAAGTAGCTTCTCTTCTATAGCATGTCATTTGCTCCCATGTTGGCAATGCCCATTGTTAATTGTCACTGTTTGGATAAAATTAAGGGGGGAAATGGTAAATTTATTAAAAGGTAAGCTTACTTAGCCCATTGCTCCATGTAGAGAGCATAGGCCGTCAATGACACCTCTCCAGTAAGTCTGGCTCTGGGCCATCTTTTTTTTTTTTTTTTTTAAAGCTGGTGCCGCACTATTAAGCCCTATTTGTTTGGGATTAGTTTTCCAACAGGAGGTGAAGTAATTATCAGAGAACTGCTGCAGGTTTTTTTTTTTTCCCTCTTTCATGATCTGCACATTCACATCTCAGTAAATAATATGGATACTTTTACCTTCTGTAAAAATAAATAAATAACCCCAGGTTTGACTAGAAGAATTAGCATGTCGGCAAAATTCAGTCATTTCAGCAGTTCGGATGGGACTAGTAACTGAAGTCCTCGAGTAATGATTACTTTACCCAGTGTCTAAATTGGTAATTAAAAAACAAAAACCAAACCAAAACTGTTTGGTTCAGTGTATGCTGAATAACTGGGGCTGTTAATCCAATTGTAGTTCTGTTGGTGTGCTGATATACAGTTATAAAGAAAAGCAAGTGGGTCTGAGGAGTGAACGGACACAATGTTCTTCTAAATAAGGATTGCTAATGTGGTCTGAACTGACTGTGTGTATATATGAACTATGGTGAAGGGGAAATGCTGGTGCAGAGTAAAGCACTGCTGATATATCATTGACTTTACACCACCTCCTGGTGCAAAACTAATCCTGTCTGACAAGGACAGTCGTTCTGTGTCTTGTTTCCAATTGTTTCTTTGTCTGCGTGTCTCTTCCTTTTTCATTGAGACTTCCAGGGCAGAGCCTGTCAGGTGGTGTTGAAAGCTGGTGCCCAGAGGGTATGTCCTTTGCAGCCCCAGTTTCTCCTTCAAATTTGCTTGGCAACTGTCTCTTGTCCTGCTTTTTGCCACATGTCTTCATTTTGTAATTTGTAATGCCAACACGTGTTGAAGATCCATCACAGGCAATTGTTGATCAACTTCTTTAAGTTGCGACTTCAAAATGTTTAAGCAAGCTTTTCCATTTTCTTTACAATTATGTAAGTTTTTATGTTCATTTTCCCGCGTTTTATTTTGGTTACTTTTATGGTACAGTTTGTGGGTTTATTTTGTATGGTCTTGTCTGTACTTAATGGTCTTTCACTTTACCTAAAGTTTCCTTGAGTACCTGTAAGCTGTTTATCTTGGTTGTCTTCAGTCCCATTCCAGTAGACCCCTTATGCGGCTGCAGGTTTTCATTTCCTAGTTGGTTGTTTGCGTCTCCTGGTTTAAATTGTTTTAGTTTTTGTTATTCTGTATTTAGTAAAGAGCAGTATAGTGTGAGATTTACAGTGAGAAGTTTAGAATTATGCATGTTTTACTTAACGATAGAAGTACAGCGGCCCATGACAATATGTTTTTAAATCTTTCATTTTTGTACATCTCATGCCTTTGTTGACTTTTCCTAAATGGATGCACTGTAATCATCCTCGTAATTCTAAAATCTTATTAGGAAGATGTAACTGATTTTTGCCACTGAACCTTGGTCACTAGGTGTAAATCCTTGTCTCTCTCTCTCCTCTGGCACACACTTGACTGCATTTGCATTTTATTTTTATAACATCCACAATGTTGCTAACAGAATGTGAATAATAGTCTGTAGCACTCATCCAGACAACTGTACAAAATTTACATAAAAAATAGCACTACTATCGCTACTAATCACTCATATTTTCAATACATGTAACAAAAAAAGATAACAGGCTAATGTGAAAACTATTGGTGCTCCAGTTATTTCAACTGGTCAGTAAAAGGAAAAATCAAAAGTATATCAACTCGCCTGAAAATGCATTGGATCCTTTTCATAAAAGTAAGAAGTTAAATTTTTTTAATACACTAGCGGGTTTTGCTCGCTCACCCCCGGGTTTGGTTTTCCCGGATATACAATTTAAAGAGATTGTTATCCATCCATCCATTATCCAACCCGCTGGTTTCGAACACAGGGTCACGGGGGGTCTGCTGGAGCCAATCCCAGCCAACACAGGGCACAAGGCAGGAACCAATCCCGGGCTGGGCGCCAACCCCACCCAGGACACACACACCAAGCACACACCAGGGACAATTTAGAATTGCCAATCCACCTAACCTGCATGTCTTTGGACTCTGGGAGGAAAGCAGAGTACCCGGAGGAAACCCACGCAGACACCGGGAGAACATGCAAACTCCACGCAGGGAGGACACGGGAAGCGAACCCGGATCTCCTAACTGCGAGGCAGCAGCACTACCACTGCGCCACCGTGCCGCCCAGAGATTATTTTCATGGAAATTGTTATGTATGCATTATTTTCACTTTGACTTTAAAACTTTTGTAAAAACAATACTTGTCCTTTATTTCCAGCCCCGGGTGTGGTTAAATCTCTTTCTCGCTTATGGATAACGCTGACTTGCTGCTGCTGCTGGCAAGCTGCGTGTTCGCCTTGTCGCTTCTCATTGTTTTAAGAGCTGTGAGCACATGAAGTGTGTCTGCCAAAAGCATTCCAACAACTGTTCAGTTAGATGTCCGTGAACTTATTTTAAACGTTGTCTCACTACCTTGTCTCGCGTGACGTTAAAGTCTCTCTCGCGAGACATCAAATTGTCTTCCAAGAAAACCACGTCTAGTCTCCCTCCCAAGATTTTTTTTTTAATAATAGAGAGATTTTTGCAAATGTATTAAAAATAAAAGCCTGAACTATTTGATTATTACAAGTATTCAGACGCTTGACTCAGTACTTCATCAAATCCTCTTTGCCATTGATAATAGCCTGGAGTCCTCTTGGGTTTGACGTGACAAGCTTTACACACCTGGGGCCTCATGTATAGAATTTGCACTATAACATGACGTAAGCACAAAAGCCGAAATGTGATTATGCACAGAAAAATCCAGATACGGGAATCTGTGCGTACTCCAACTTCCGCGTTCCAGTCAGCGTGAAAAGTAATGCTCATGCACGTGTCTTCTGTCCCGCCCCAACTCCTCCCTGAATTACGCCTGTTTGAATATGCAAATCAATATAAATCGCCCTTAAGCTTAGCCTTCTGTGAAAAAGCAATGGGAAAAGCACGGGGGAAAATATAAGAATTTCAGTGAATACCAAGTGGAGGCAAAGGAAAAATATACTATTTGTTTATTTAAACCGTGGTATAATCAACAAAAGGAAGTTCGAGTGACATAGTGTGTTGGAGAAACTTGAAAGCTCACGTTCACAAAATCGCACAGTGCCAGAAATAAAAAAGAAGTTGTCAGATATCAAAGTCGCCGTGAAAAGGCGAGTCGTGGCCCACTGTGTGAGAGTCATATTAAAGCTTATTAGGGTACAGAGGAAAAAAAAGGCACACAGTGGGGGGAAAAAGCACCAAATGTCAACTTCAATCTCGAAATTTCCACTTTAATCATGTTGTTTATTTTGTCACTAAAGTAGAACATCATAAACTTAATCTTAAAATTGTTTAATTAACCAGTTTCTCAAATCGCATCGTATTTAAAGTAGCACGTTAAATGCTTTATTTTGTATGTGATCTTCTGTTTGTGTGAATCACTGCGTGCTTCTTAAACCGGCTCTCTTCCTCCGACTGGACACAGAATCCATTACATTCGTTATATTACAGCTCTCTGAATAACTAAAATACTGAGATGTATACATGATATCATTTTCATGATGATAGGAGTTAAAGCACGTTATTAAACATGGGTTTCACAACACAGTGATTGTGCGCGACCTTCAATGAAATTGTTTATTGAAGCAGTACTCGGGGGCGGCTCTAGGCTTGTGGCGGCCCTGGGCAGAGAAAGAATCGGTGGCCTCTTCGCTCGCCAATGTCAATATGGTGTCTTATGCACGGTGGATGGCCACATCTGTTGTGGACACTGCATAGCTGCCTCGTGCTCATGACACAAGCATTTAACGTTTGTCGAAATTTGCCGCTTCGTTTTTAGCTGTGTCGTCATTTTCTCTTTCTGTTTTATATTCAATATATATTGCCGTGGCCGCCCCTGCAGTCCTTCCTTTTCTTTCTCCAAGTAACCAATCACCACACAATCAGCTCTGTAATTAACGTTAAGCCATCTGTAAGCTTAGAGCGCCGATTCATCAAAACGTTTAAGGAACATTGAAATATCTTCGTAGTACATGTTTAATTATTCTGTCCTTCACGCCAGTCCCAGTGAAGAATATAGATTATTTAAATTAAGTTAGTTTTATCCGTATAATAAACATATTTTGCTGCACTTCATCTTAAAAATGATATCGTCATCATATGTAAATACGCGCTTTATAAAGTGCTGCAGATTGTGCAATATTATAACTGTAGTGCAAGTTTACAGTGGGGTAATTCTACTTAAGTACAGTACAAACAGTTCTACAAGGTGCAATTGATTGAGTGCGTTTATAGTTCTTGGGATGAAACTGTTTCTGAACCGCGAGGTCCATACAGGAAAGGCTTTGAAACGTTTTGCCGTGGCTGAGACAGCGTGTGCTTGATACTGTATACCAATAATTCTCTTTCCGATCGGCTGCTGCTGGGATTCCCCACTCGGATACAGTGATATAAATACTCCGAGTGGTGCAGTGAGAGGAATATGGAAAATGATGATCCGCTGTGGCAACTCCTAACGGGAGCAGCTGAAAGAAGAAGGTGCAGTGAGTAACAACGCTATAGCAGTTCTGGTATTTGGTATACTATGGCTATTCCCTGGCCCATTATATTGTTACAAGTTAATTACAATCAGATGCATTACACTAATAAACAATATGCAGTTAGTTTCAGTGTATTTATAAAGCCGCATCAGGAAAATAAAGAGTAACCACACAGGAACAGTAGCACTGCTTTGACACTGTGTGCCACCAGTCTGCAAAACCGAGCGGAGAACTTGCGTACGACAAGGTATGAGGTACCATGGAAAAGTGCGTGGCTTTACGACAAGTGTAGGTTTTATACATCGCAATTTCAACGTGGAAACATTCTTGCGCAACATTTCTGTCTGTACGCACCGTTTATGCATGAGGCCCCTGGACTTTGGAATTTTCTGCAATTCTTCTCTAATGATCCTCTCAGGCTTGATCAGGTTGGATGGATATCTTTGGTGGACAGCTATTTTGAGGACTCTCCAGAGTTGTTCAAATCTGGGCTCTGACTGAGCCTATCAAGGACATTCCCAGAGTTGTCCTTAAGCCACTCCTGTGTTGTCTTTGCTCTGTGCTTGGTGTCTGAAGGTGAACCTTCAGCTCATTCTGAGGTCCAGAACACTCTGTAGTATTTCTTTGTTCTTTGCTAAATTCAGCTTTCTGTGAACCCTGTATAGTCCCCAGTCTCCGCCAATGGTAAAATAACTGCATGGCATGATGCTGCCATTCCAGGGGCCTCATGTATAAATGGTGCATACACGCAAAAATGTTGCATAAGAAGGTTTCCACGTTCAAATCGCTATGTGTAAAACCTAAACTTGGCGTAAAGCTGCGTACATTTCCACAGTAGCTCATAAACTGTCATACGCAAGTTCTCCGCTCGGTTTTGCAGACTGGCGGCACCCAGCGTCAAAGCAGTGCTACTGTTCCTGTGTGGTTTCTTTCTTTTTTAGATCCACATTCCTGATGTGGCTTTATAAATACGCTGAAATTAACCACATATTGTTTATTAGTTTAATGTATCTGATTGTAATTAACCTGTAACAACAACAACAACAACATTTATTTATATAGCACGTTTTCATACAAAAAAATGTAGCTCAAAGTGCTTTACAAAATGAAGAATAGAAAAATAGAAGACACAATAAAAAATAAACATAAGTCAACATTAACCCCTCTGTAACAATGTAATGGTCTACAGAATGGTCAAACTATTCCAAATACCATAACTTCTTTAGCGTTGTTACTCTCACTGCACCATCTTCTTCTTTCAGCTGCTCCCGTTAAGGGTTGCCACAGCAGATCATCCTTTTCCATATTCCTCTCACTGCACCACTCAGAGTATTTATATCACTGTATCTGAGTGTGAATCACAGCTGTATAGCAGCTGACTGGAAAGAGAATTATCGGTATACAGCATCAAGCACACGCTGTCTCAGCCATTCGCTATTTGAACTGCTCTCATCCGACAAACGCTTCAGAGTCTTTCCTGTACGGACCTTGCGCTTCACAAACAGTTTCATCACAAGAACTCTAAACGCACTCCATCAGTCCATCAAGTGCTCCTTGTAGAACTGTTAGGACTTATAAGTACAATCCCCTCACTGTAAACTTGCAGTACAGTGTTATTACACAACCTGTGCCACTTTATAAAGCGCATATTCACAAATGACGATATCATTTTTAAGATGAAATGCAGCTAAATATGTTGTTATATTATACAGATAAAACTTTAATTTTAACTACACGGTGCCATAGTGCTAGCCAGAAGCTGGAACTTCATTCACAGATTGTTCCTGTGTCGTGCTGTATTCTTGCTGTGGCTGGAGCAACACTGGAAGGATAGATGGATAGAATAATTAAACATTATGAACTTATTTCGATGTTCCTTAAAAGTTTTGAAGAATCGACGTTCTAAGCTTACAGATGGCTTAACATCTATTACAGAGCTGATTTTGTGGCGATTGGGTATTTGGAGAAAGAAAAGTAAGGACAGCATTTGGGTGTTAGTATGTTTGAAAGAGACAGTACTGCTGCAATAAAGTATTTCATCGAAGGTCGCGCACGGCGCAGCAAGCATCTTGTGTGAGACATGAACAATCACTGTTGCTCCACGTTCCCATGTTTAATAGCATGCTTTAACTCCTATCATCATGAAAATGATATCACGTATACATCTCAGTATTTTAATTATTCAGAGAGCTGTAATATTATGAACGTAATGGATTTTGTGTCCTGTCGGAGGAAGAGAAAGCCCGGAAGCACGTAGTGATTCACATACATAGAGCACATAGAAGATCAAATATAAAACAAAGCATTTAACATGCTACTTTAGTTACGATGGGATTTGAGAAACAAATAAATTAAACGATTTTAAGATGAAGTTCATGATGTTCTACTTTAATGACAAAATAAAATACGTGACTAAACTAAGTGGAAATTTCGAGATTAAAGTTGACATTTTGTGCTTTTTCCCCTCTGTGTGCCTTTTTTTTTTCTCTGTACCCTAATAAACTTTCATATGACTTTCAGACAGTGTGCTACGACTCGCCTTTTGACGGTGACTTTGATATGTGACAACTTCTTTTTTATTTCGGGCACTGTGCGACTTTGTGAACTTGAGCTTTCGAGTTTCTCGGACACGCTATATCACTCGATCAACTTCCTTTTGTTTTTTATACCACTGTTCAGTGTTTTCCCCAGAAATTTTTTCCAGCCGGATGGCATGAAAAAGTAGTCGGGTGGGGTGGGACAGGTAAATTTGGTGGTGAGGAAAATTTAAATGTGCACTATTTTTCTTAGTTAATATTAATTATTTTCCAGTGCTCAATATGACTTACTCTTTTAAGGTTTGACACTTGTGCCAGAATATTTTTATTAAATTTAAGAAGTGTCCAATTCAAAAATTAAAAATATTTAAATAACAATTGTTATGACGTAAACCAAGATTCACAAGTATTGTTGCTGTCGGGAAGAAAAGTGAAAACAATGAAAAAAATGTATGGGAAACCTAATGAAGAAAGATTAAAAAAAATATTCTTCAAAGCCAACTTGCACATGCAGAAGGTGTCTTCAGTTAAATGTTTATTCTTCTTTTCTTCCTAGTGGCCCACTGGTCTGCAGCTTTCCCATAATCAAAGCCCTCCAAGGAGAACAGCATGAGATTTAGCGTGCTTTGATTCATGCGCTTTCTCAAACATGTCATGATGTCACTTGAATCGTGAGTTCTGCATTGAAAACTTTTGAAAAGCTGGAAATAACTGGCATGTCAGAGAGTCTTGCTTGACAACTGTCTCTAGGTATTTATCATATATTGCAGTTTTGTATGACATTACATCACTCTGTGTATAAACAGTGCGGAGATCTGACCATTCTTCTGACAATGACAGACAATGGTGAAGGCTTTGAAAATATCTCCCAAGAGTGTCTTTCAACTCCATGATGGACAATTTTGTGGTGAGCAAAATTGTTTTAATTTTGGTAAGATTGACATCTTGCCTTTGCAAAGCCTTAGATGAATTGGACAACAAAGGTCATACATCTGAAAGCATCATCAGAGAGAAAACAAAATTGTACATTTTTATACATCTGCTTAATCCTTCAGCTGTGATGTCATTTTGTTCATTCGCCTATCTTTCCATTGCAGCTATGACACTCATCATACACTGTCGTAGTGCCTGTACTGCAAAGTCATGAGACAGCCATCTATTGTCACTGGCCATTTTCAGCTTAATCTGGGGAATTTCTGTTAAACCAGCCATCCTAACTGAAGAATTTTGGAAGAAATAGAACAGCTGCCTTAAGATGTCGTGCAGTTTTGTTAAATAAGGTACAACAGCAGCTGCTTGGGCACTTGCAAGGGCCAATCGGTGGTTTACACAGTGGCAGTTGACCAAGAGTCCAGATGTTTTATCTTTAAGCAGTTGTGCCACACCTTTCTGTTTCCCAATCATAATAGCCGCTCCATCTGATCCTAGTCCAACCAGATTAGCAGTTTTCAAGCCTAGAGTGTCCATAGTCTCATTCAGTGTGTTGGTTATAGTCTCCGATTTGCGGGTTGATACAAAACTAATTCTGACCTCTTTAGTGACCTGGCAAACACATTTAATGTAAATAATTAATTATTTTACAACTGAGATGTCTGTGGTTTCATCACACAGAATACTGGAAAAAGTTTTAGTGTGTATATTTTTCAGTATGTTAGATTTTATTTCTGATGCTAAGATATCCAGCAGCTCTTGCATTATTCTTTCGGAGGTGCAATGTGCATTTTACATTGAGATTTTGTGAAAAGGAACAACCCGTTTCTTTGCAGTGTTCCAACAGCTTTTCAAACAACGTATGTGGCAACTTATTTTTTGACCCAACTTCCAATTTGACCCATTCCAGTTTGCTCAAGTACATGCTTTTCTAAAAGGTCAGCAGATGACTCAATGTGCGTTTTTACTTTTTTCATGGTCCAGCAAGTTTTCTTTTCGAATTCTTGTGCATGGCATGTTTACCCAAGGTAACTCCCTCCTTGGGGGATGTTTGTTTGAATATTTCATGCACAATAAGCACCACATACCATTTTCTTTGACCATTAGCCAATCAAAATCTTTAAACGATTGTTTGTTTATGCCGGGTAAGCGGTGCTTAAATTCATCAATTGGCAGAATGTGTGCTGAAGAGATTTCCCCTGATGGACCAGCCTCTGCAATGTCTTTATCTGAAATTGCCACATGAGGAATTGACGCTGCACCTTCATTAGTTTGTGGCTGTTGTTTTCTGAACACTTTTTTTGCTCATGTTGGTAAAACGTTTGGAAAAAATTAAAAGTACCTATAAATAAGAATTTTGAGTGGGAAAGTGAGAGCCTGTTGGATATTCAATGCACACTTGCACTACGGCAGGGCAAGATATGAACACAAAAAGGAAAGGCAGATGGGTCACTTTAACAAAACTATGGAAGCATATTAGGGCCACAGTGAAGGGGAAAAAAAAAAAACTATATGTCGAGATTAAAGTCGACATTTCCACTTTATTCTCATAGTTTATTTTGTCATTGAAGTAGAATGACGTAAACTAAACTTCATCTTAAAATCAATGTTTGATTTACTAGATTTTCTCAAACCTCATCATAAGGTAATGTAGTACATTAAATGCTTTGTGTTAAATGTTCCCCCACCAAGTTGATAATCACTACGTGCTTCTTAAACGGACTTCCTCCTCATTAAGAGGAGGCGCAGGCAGCGATCACCGCACAGAATACGTTCACTTCATGATATTCCTGCTCTCTGAAAATTTAGAATGCTAAGATAAATACTTGATATCATTTTCATGGTGAAATGCATTAAAGCAGGTATTAAACATGCACAGTAGTGTGGTGGTAGTGCTGCTCCTTTGCAGTAAGGGGTCCCCAGGTGTACGTTCAGTGTAAACTTTATGGCAGGTGTGACGAGGCTCCAGAAAACTGGATGTATGAATGGGTATCGCACAGGTTTAACTTAAATATTGTGTAAATGTTGGTTTCGTGATCTGGTGGTCGGAGACACGAACACGGAAATCAATGGATGTTCTTCTGAGCGGGCTTTCTTTATTGCTTGCATGCTGTCTCTATCTGATGTACCAAACCCCCAGTTCCTATCCTTCCTTTTTCTTTCTCCAGATAACACGATCCAAATACATCTCCCTAGCGGGCGTTCAGCCACCCCCCTTCACAACGCGAACAGCGTTATGCGTCCTGTGAGAGAGAGATTTAACCACGCCCGGGGCCGGAAATAAAGGACAAATATTATTTTTACAAAAGTTTTAGTAAAAGTGACAATAATGTATATGTAACAATTCCCATGAAAATAAGAATCTTTTTAAATTGTTTATCCAGTAAACCAAACCCAGGGGTGGGCGATAGTTGGAACTTGTGTTATGGCGGTCTCAGCTTACAGTAATTCTGCAGATACAAATAAGCACATGATGCCACAAACTTTAACTGAATTGCTATTGATTTTTACCAGCAGTTTCCATTTTTTACTTATTAATGTAACTTGTTTTGATGAGGATGAATCCATAGCAGCCGTCACTACTGCTGAAGCATTGTAAGGTATTGAATTTGTCACCTTTTTCAATTTTTTCGTTTGTTTGTTTCTCTGAATGTAACTTTTGGCACTTAGGGCTGTATAGTAAGCTCGGTCACAGCTAAGCCAGTTGTCTGTTTAGCTTGTCAGTAGAAGCTGCTGCTTGTAGTTTTCAATGTTCTAAGTGTGCCTCACAATGGTGTTGTCTCCAGGACCTCTGCTGGGAGGGTGGTGACTGTATGGGTGATCCCACACATCTTGCAGTCAGAGGTTATTTCCTGTTATATTTCCAGCTCTGAGGGCCTTTGCAATTATCAAAAACTGTAGGACGTGTAAGCATAACCTTGACATATAGTTAGTTAGTTTAAAAGTGTGTTTTGTTATTTCAAGTAGCGTTACATAGCTACACTGTCTTAGTGTTTTTTTGTTTTTTTTTTAACTGGTAGATTACTAATAAGGCATTGTGTATTTTTGCCATTTTTATTTAATTCATCCCCACCAATTTACTGACATTTTCATTGCAGGTTTGCGAAAATTTGGAGGAACACAATTCATTCCTAACTGGAGACCTGCATGTGTTTGCAGGTTTCCACTAAGTCATTATATTTGAATTGGTTCAAATGCATCTTTCCATTTGGGAATTCATCTTGCCTGCTAGTTCAGTTAAATCCAAAATGGCAGAATTTATATTGGTCAGTTATAATTAGTCTGGTCAGATTTTAAATTCAAATGAAAATCTGTAATCATGTCTGTTCTGTATAAGTAGAGACTTACCGCAGGCTTGCTGACTCAACAACTTATCTCTAAATTCTATGGCACTACACACGTGACTTAGCATTTGTCAGAACTTCTCTGGGAGGTTGCAATTTAAGGATTTTCTTTTCTTTGCAGCAAAGAAGTTTCCTCATTGCAGTTAGTGACATGGAGCTATGCCAATCCATCCATGGCGCCCCAGACCGAGGTTCTAAATATGAAGAGGGGTACTCTCTTGGAGGAGAGGAGATCTTGGCACTCAACCCTGCTCTCTCTGGAATGGATGTCAGGCCCCAGAGACCTGTCCAAATCAAGGAAGAGAACTGTGAGTTGGAGTTGGTGCACTTTAAACCGGTGCATCTCTACGTTAAACAGGAAAAAGTTGATCTGGGCACCCCCCTCATTAAAGAGGAGACTTCCAAGCAGGTATCCGTTAGACCTGAAATGCAGAACCAAAAAGCTGTGAACTGGCTTGACGATACAGCGGCAGAAAACCCTTTGCACTTCAGAAGATGTCTGGAACAGGAATCGGAGCAGAGCAGTTTAGACTCCAAACACAAGAAGACAAAGTCCTCCTTGCCAGATATTGTTAATTTGAATCTGGAATCCCTGAGGTCTGAAAAAAAGAGGACAAATGGAAGCTGTTGTAGACGAGAACAGAAGGAAAGGGAGTCCTGCACACTACAGCCGAATAAAAGTAAGTATTATAGCATTAAAGTCTGGAACATTGAGGTTTTTAGTGACAAACTTGTATGGGTTTTGGGAACTTTATGCATTTTCAGTCCTCTATGATACACAACTACTGCATGACACAAAGGAAGAGAAGTCATTTAGTGAAGGTGTTTTGGGCCCACTTGCCACTTTTATGAATTTCTCCTGCAGTTCTTCTAATGCTCCCTTTATGCTGGGTAGCCATTGTTAATAAAAGCCAATCTTAGAGAATCTGGCATCAGTCTGTAGTAGGAGGAGGTGTTTGGTCAAATCTGATTATCTGAAATTTACATTTCAATTAAAAATCATGATGGTTTTGGTAGCTACCATTACAATGATATCTATACTGTATATAAGTTTCAGACTGAAATGTATTTTTAACAAATGAAGTGCTGATTAATTGTTCAGATAGGAATTTCTGTTGTCTGTCAAATAGCTTGTTATCTCCATGCTACTGAAATGGATTCGCTAGCCGGTATTCACTTTTCTTTAGTCGATACAGCTTAGAATTTTACACTCACTTGGCTGCTCCTTCCTTGACTGCTGACAAGCAAATACAGCACCAGACACATCATCTTCCTGTCCTCCTTGCCAGTCAGGTGGTACCACACAGCACCCTAGGTCAGGGGTCCCCAAGTCCAGTCCTGGAGGACCACAGTGGCTGCAGGTTTTCATTCTGATCCTTTTGTTAGTTAGTGACCTTTTTTTTGCTGCTAATTAACTTCTTTTGAATTAATTTTAATTGATTTGTCTTTTTAAGATTTGTTCCTCTGAGTTGCTTCATTTCTTTCCATAAATGGCACCCAAACAGAACTGAAATGTGAAGTAAGTGAGCCAAAAGAAGTTCAACTAAGTCAGGGCCTCAAACTCCAACTAATTTCACTCCAACAATTTGCTTAATCAGGCACTTAGTCTTGTTGTTAATCAAACTCATTCTTTAATTCCATGGCTTGTTGCTGCTCTCATTGTGCAATAGTATACATTTCCAAAATGGTTGATTTTCTCTTTTCTAAGAGCACTGTTAAAGTGTGGGGACCTGAGCAGATCAACATTCCTGAGACCTTCATCTCTCTCTATTTTCAGATATTGTTTGATGGACACGCTTGCTGCTCATATTTTGGCTCATTTTGTATCATTACTGGTTTGCCAGCTAATTAAGGAAAAAGAAACAATAAAAGGGTCTGAGTCTTCAAGAGCATGTCAATTAAAACTAATTCAAAAGAAGTTAATTAGCAGCAAAAACAGGTCACTAATTAAGGAAAGGGTTCGAGTGAAAACCTGCAGCCACTGTGTCCTTCACAGCTCTAGATAATATTCTTAAGGAGGTGGCCTTAGTTAGGGCTGTTCGATATAACAATATATATCGGATGACAATATGAAAACGTCTATCGCTGCACATTACGCTATCGTTTGTTTCGTGGTGTCGCAAAATAAACTGTTTACGGCAATATTTTTTTCATTGTTTTGATGGCCACCACGTGGATGCAGACACACTAGCATGGCTGATGAAGACGAGGCAACACCAGGTAGCTCCACACAGAAGGACCTTGTTCCTAAACGAGGGGCTACCTCTGTAGTATGGAGATGGTTTGGATTTGAAGAGTCTGACACGGACCAGAAAACGGTACTGTGCAAATTATGCTGCAAACCGATCGCTACCACAGACTCCAACACGACAAACCTCTTCTACCACCTCCGCAAAAAGCACGTGAGCGAGCATGCAGAGAGTTTACAACTTAGAGGCAAAAAAGAGCCGTCAGGTGCTCAAAATACACCACGGACTCAAACCTTAGAACAGGCTTTTGCCCATGGGACGGCTTATAAGAAAGACTCGCGAAGATGGAAGGACATAACAGCGGCCATTACAACTTACATGTGCAAAGATATGGTCCCCTTTTACACCGTTGAGAAAGAGGGGTTTTGCGCATTAATAAAACTGCTCGACTCCAGGTACATAATTCCTGGCCGAAAACATTTCACACAAGTTGAGTTGCCTCGTTTATATTACGAGTGTAGGGCCAAAGTAGAGGATGAAGTCCATAACACTGCATACTACGCTGCAACAACGGATATGTGGACGAGCCGCACAACGCATCCTTATATGAGCTTGACAGTGCATTTCATCCGAGACTGGACACTCTACAGTCGATGTTTGCAGACAAGTTATTTTCCCGATGATCATACAGGAGAAATGATAGCCAGAGGCCTCAGGGAAGCTCTTGAGTCGTGGGGACTGCATGAGGATCGTCTAGTGTGTGTCACTACGGATAATGCTGCAAACGACATCCTTGCACTTCAGCTGAATGAGTGGACACGCTTACAGTGTTTTGGTCACCGTCTCCACCTAGCCATTGGTGAGTGTCTAAATGCAAAATCCTATTTCAGTAATAATAAACAATAGCAGGCCACGTAGGATATTACAGTTGTAAAGGTACTATTTAAACGAGCATGTTAAAAGCTTGGAAGATTAATTGCTACCAAAACAATTTGCTTAAGGCATAATTTTCCCTGCAGCGTTTGCTGTCAGCGTTAATCTTGTTAAAATTACGTTTACGCCACAACTGCATTAACACGGCAAATCTCCGTTAACGAGTTACCGCGGATCGCCCCGTGCTTGGGGCTGGACGGCATCAACACGTTAGCGCCGTCCAGTCCCACGCACGGGGCGATCAGCTGTAACTCATTAACGGAGATTTGCCACACTACGATGTGCAATTTAACATTTTACTAGAATGTAGCCTAAAAAAATGTTACTTCTGCCTAAAAGTGTAATCTAAAGATGATCCAGAGGTTTGTGCTAAGAGGCAAAGGAAGAGTTTGAGCAGCTACTTTAAAAAAACAACACAATGTCAAACAGCCCCTCTGTCAACTAGAGATTCAGTTGAAAAGGAGCTCAATCAATATCTCCGAACCTTGGAAGCTTGCCCAGAAACAAACCCTCTGGATTGGTGGAAGCAGCATGAGGCACATTTCCCACTATTGGCTAAGCTGGCTGAAAAAATACCTGTGTATTCCTGCCACAAGTGCACCCTCAGAGCGGGCATTCAGTACAAGTGGAAACACTGTAACATGCCTAAGGTCTGCACTTAAACCAGAAAGAGTTGACCAACTTGTATTCCTGGCTCTCAACCTTTAAAGGCAATTCCCTGAGATTCAGCAAGATGGGGCAAACGTTTTGAAGCACTGTTTTGCCAAGTTAATTTTTGTATGCTGTAATTCCTTCTTGGAATGTATTGTTTGCTTGTTATAGGTTTTATATATTTGTTTTGTCAACCTCAGTTTGCTGCTATAGTTTAAGCGTGAAAAAAAACATGTTTACATTTTGGGTTTTATACACTAATGTATATGACAGGCCTGTATTTTTGTTTGAATTGTCTTTACTGTTATTTTCATATAATGCTAAAATGCAAACCTGGAAATTTCTTTTATTTATATATTTAATATATTTTTGTCGTAAGCCTTATTGCTGCTACAGTTTGAAGTACAATGTTTACATTTGGTTTTGACAGTTAATGTTAGACTTGTATTTATTTTGTTTAAAGGGTTTATTGGCCTTATATAGTTTAGTTGTTAGTGCTTTGATCCTTTTATATTTAATATATGTTGTGAGAGTTATTGCTGCTACAGTTCACATTTTGTTTATGTCAGGCATTTTATATAGCAGTATTTTATATTGGGCCTTTAGTAATTTGTTTTTGAAAAGTGTTTTATATTTGATACATTAACATTTTATGTTTACATTCTATGTCAAACATTTGCTCAAATGTTCTAAATAAAAGAACAGAAATAATTACAAGTTGAGTACTTCTCATTTTTGATTTTTTTAATTTAAATGAAAAAAAAGGAGTGGTGATTATATAAACTATTCACTGAATACAAAGAAAATGTACTATATCGTGATATCGGGATATGAAATGAAATATCGGGATATAAGATTTTGGTCATATCGCACAGCCCTAGCCTTAGTTGTTGCACGCAGTTTGTATACAGATCCATATACCAAGACATTACTTTTAAGATTTTTATACACCTACTGAAAAATCACATTTCTTGTTTGTGTACAGGTTTGCATATCATATTTGCAAGCTTTAGCCTAATATTTAGCATACCAATTAAAACATTGTTTTGTAAAATTCTGATTTGGAAGAAGAATTTTATCTGGATTTCTAATCAATCTGCATATTGCCCACTTCTGGCCTGGTAGTTTTGTATGAGTTTCCATTCATTTAAATGTGGACCTCGCGTGCCTCTTCACCACGAGCCAGAACATTTATTAAATCCAAAAACATCGTTGTTAATTTTTTAAAGGGTACTATGGTATGCTGGCAAAATTTGCAGAACAATTGTTGTCCAGATTCATAAGTCACCAGGATATTGTTGTGCCCTCAATTTTGCAGTTCAGCTCGTGTTTCTTAGTTTTTTTTTTTCTCCATAGTTAGGGTATCTGATATTGCTCGCTTCAACATTTCTGTTTCGTGCAGCTAGCTATTTTGTGTGCCTTTAATGAGAAAACATGCAGGAACCACGTGCACAAACACACAGGGGTGCGGCTGGATTCCTACAAGAATTGCGTTCACTTGAAAACAACAAACTAGAAAATAGTATCTGAATGATAGAACTACAGATTAGTCAATTGTTTAATTTATTGGGAAGTTTTGTAACAGTCACCCCTTCAGTCTCTCAATTCTGCACATTTTGGTTTTTAAATCTAAAATCTGTTTTTATGTGTTAATTCCATGAATCCATCCGCGTTTTCCGCGTTGTGGAAATCATAGGGTCCTACTTAAACAACAGCTGATAACTGAGATGCAAAACATGGTTAGTCGGTTAACTCTGCAACTGTCTTTCTGATAGTCCACCATTTTCAGACCAACCAATTTCTTGGGAGCCTATTCTTTCTGTTAGTAGCACATATTTTTGACTGATTCCAGGACTTTTTGGGTCTTCCTTTGTATATAGAGACAATTATGCAGTCCTGTACTTTTAGCCAGATCAGGTCTGCCTCACATTTCAATCCAGACCCTTCATGTGTTGCTTCTGCCTCGCAGCATGAGCTGCCCATCTGCATCTGAATCTCTGACCCCAATGTGTTTTAGAAGGCTTGTGGGCCCTCCTTTGTTCTGTGAATTTCTGTCTAGCTGATAATGGCCTTGTTGATGGGCTCTTATAGCTAAGGAACTCTTAACTCGCTGGCATTTTCTTGTGAGATCTTCACTTGGTAATTTTGTCACCTTGTCCTGTAACACTTGTTTCAAAATGGTCCCCCAGACTGATGTTTACTTGGTTATGTTGACCTCTTTTGTATGCTGCTTTGGATAAAAGCATCTCCTAAGTGAATAAATATAATTATAAACTGAGACTACAAAGCAAAGGTTAGCTTGCCAAATACATTTTTGATTCAATTATATGAAATTTATGCTGCTTTGTCTTGCTACGTTATGCCACAGTGTTTTTACCTGTTTGCTTATGTTATTAATTATGTATTTTTTTTAATCTTTACACAGATTTAGAAGACAAAGGTAGCTGCTCATTGTCGCCAGTCTCTCTGGGCCATCTTCATCACCCAGCTCCACTGCACCAGCATTATGTACACTCTCACACTTTAAATGCTGACACTTTTTTCCCTGTGGTAAAACTAACAAGAATTGATGCTCATGCCTGTTGGACCCAGAAAGCAAATTTTTTGCCCTTAAATATAGGTCCGGATTCTAAAGAAGATTATAAATATAAACTGGACTACAACCAAAGTCACACTAGTAACAAGCATTTTACTTGTAGTGAGTGTGGGAAACAATTCAGAGCCAAAGCCAGGCTCCAAGTGCACACAAGATCTCACACTGGGGAGCGGCCATACTGTTGTACTCACTGTGGCAAGAGTTTTGCCGACAAGCAGCACCTAATTGTACACAACCGAATTCATACAGGAGAAAGGCCATACAGATGCAATGAATGTGGTAAGCGATTTTTACAGTTATCCTCTCTTCAAGTGCATAAAAGAAGCCATACTGGAGAGAGGCCATTTTCCTGTCGTTACTGTGGTAAGCAGTATATGCAAAACAGTTCCCTTCGAGAGCATGAACGAAATCACACTGGAGAGAAGCCATTTTGTTGTCGCGAGTGTGGAAAAAGATATACAGGCCAACGTAAACTTAGAGAGCACATGCGTGTTCATACAGGAGAGAGACCTTACTGTTGTGTTCAGTGTGGCAAGCAGTTCACATACAGCAACGTTCTACATGTGCACAAAAGACTTCATTCTGGAGAGAAGCCATATGGCTGTGCTCAGTGTGGCAAGCAGTTTGCACAAATTAGTTCTCTTCAAGCTCACGGTCGATCTCACAGTGGCGAGAAACCATTCTACTGTGCCGAATGTGGCAAGCGATTCTCGCATGGCTCTTTACTTGTGCGACACAAGAAAACTCACAGTGGGGAAAAACCTTATCACTGTACTGAATGTGATAAACGGTTTTCACGACTTGATTCTCTACACACTCATATGAAACATCACACTGGAGAAAGACCGTATGGCTGTTCTGAATGTGGCCAACACTTCAAACAGAAGGTACAGCTTTTAACTCATAAGCAAAATCACACTGGAGAGAAACCATACAGCTGTGCAGAGTGTGGCAAACGATTTCCCAGGAAAAACTCACTTGAGATGCACAAGAAAATCCACACTGGAGAAAAGCCGTTTTCCTGCAGTGAATGCGGTAAGCAGTTCACCCAGAGTAGCAATCTGAAAAAGCATATCCGCACTCACACAGGAGAGAAACCGTATGGCTGCACTGAATGTGGAAAGTGCTTCACTCGACGTGGCAGTCTTCTTGCACACCAGGTCCTTCACACAGGGAAGAAGCCGTACTGCTGAGTTCATTCAAAGAGCAAAACAGCTTCAGAGACACGCGAGGAGTCACACTGGAGAGAAGCCATATTCCTGTGGGGACTGTGGCATTCGGTTCTCTCAGAAATACCAGTTTTTTGAGACATTTAACAGAACCCACTAGTGCAAAGGAGAAGTGAAAAATAAATGTAGCCTCCTGTGTGCTGAGGTCTACTTTCCACTTTCCAAGTTGTATAGTTTGAAGCCAAGTGGAGATCAATAATTGACTGCCACATTTCCCTGTCAGAAACTAGTCCGAGGCTGATTACCCAGTTCCCAGTGTCTAATAGAGGCCGCTATGCAGTAATTACACCATGTTTAGTACCTTTCTACACTTGTTTTGTTTTATGACTTTTGTGTGTAGTTTCCCAAAATCAAACGTGGAAAATTAAAACCTAAGCTGTTAACCAGCAGCATGGAAAGCAATAAGGTTTCCAGGTTTTCATCTGCATTGTCGGCACCAGCTGTACCTATTCAGAGACTAGATGCCTCCACGTCCTCCTTGAAGCCTTATCAGATGGGCATGTGTTTCTCTTATAGATCAGAACCCTTGGCACAGCCTGCTGCAGGAACCTTATGAACTGCAATAAAAATAACACTTGGTTATTTGCTGCTACTGGAAAAGACCTAAGAATGGATCCACAGCTCTAAGAAGAGCGGATTTATTGTCACTTTTTACAACATGTGATTGATCTCCTGGATGACACTTTCAGTACTAGGTCAACAGTGTATCCATATGTTGTCCACCTTGTGCAATTTTTAACAGGGAGATGAATGTGGTATTAGCGCCTAAACACACTTAAACCTGTGTGCATTAAACCTTCTTTAAAACATATGGCAAAGATGAATGCAATTTTGTTCTGTTTACACCCAGAGACAATCTTGAACCCTGGGTATCTTGTACTTCATGAACTGAAATTGATTAGTGATAGAGAGTCTGAGACACATGTAAAAGTGAAAACCAATAAGTCCTATATTTACAGTGTTTTTATCAAAAAGACATTTACAAAATGAAAAACAAGGCTTTCTTTCTATGTTATCTGCTCAAGAGAAGTCAATGAAGAATCAACTAAGGATAAAATAATGCGTGTGCAATCACTGCACGTCAAACCAACACCAGTTTTGTACTCTAGGGTCTTCATTCTTATTATATTTCTGCTCTCTTCTCCAGAGACTTTTTCCTCTCTCATTCTCTTCCACAAGCTGGTCTGCCAGATGACAAACAGGGTTATTCACATCTTTTAAACTGTATCAGGAATTGGTTGTGAGGTGCTAAATTGAGCAGAAGAGTTCAAGTATCGCAGGGTTTTTTTCTTGAATGAGGCAAAGGAGGGAGCAGCAGCTGCAGTCATGGTGTTTCTGTAGTGGTCGGTCATGGTGAAGAGAGAGAGCTGAGCCTAATGGGCAGAGCTTTTGATTTACCAAATGATTTACGTTCTGTTTCTGACCTCACCTATGAAAGAAGTAGATTGGCTGGCAGCAGAAATGAGCTTCCTTTACAGGGGGTTTGGGAGAGCAGAATCTTAGCAGTAGCTTAAAGTAGAGTTGCTGTACCTCCCCGCTGAAAGGAGCCACTTGAGTTGATTGGAACATCTGACTGAATGCCTTTTATGTGGTGGTGTTTTAGGCATGGCCAACTGGCAAGAGACCTGAGGCAGTCCCAGGACCCTCTGGCGAGACATTATCCCCCAGCTAGCCTGGGACCGCCTTGGTATCCTGCTGGAGGAGGTGACAGGGGAAAGGGACACACTGGCATGTTTGCTTAGACTGCTGCTCCTGCACCTTGGCCTCTGAGGAGCAGATGAAAAGGGTGGATGGATGGGTGGAATCCCCCACTTCTTCCTATTAAGTCCCAACAATTGCACATGGCACCACTGGTTGGACATGAGTTTTCTGAAACTGGGACTCTACACTAAAGTGTGTCACACTTGCACAGAAGTCTCTGGCAGCTTTGCACTGTCCAGTAAACAAAAAAGGTAAACTTGAGCGCCCTTCTCATCTTCTGTGGCATTTCTCCATTCCAGCACTTCATTTATTCAAACTTTCCTTCCCCTGTAGCTGCCTGCCTCCTCCTCACTTGTTTTGGGTGCTTGCATTTATGCAGCAGCAGCAGCATTGGCTTTCTGGGGCATTTATCCTCCAAGGCTGAGTATTTCATCTACAATGACTATTACAGGGTGTTTAAAATAATCAAAATAGTCAAGGCTTTACTTAAAATAATTCTCAATATTCTCTTTGTCAGAGTGTTTCTTAATTCGACGAGTGGGAATTGTTCTTTAGATCAACTTGTGTTACGTTTGATAACAGGAAAGCAGCAGGAAGGTGATTTCTGCCAAAGTGTGAAGAAAGGGAACTGAGAAGAGAAAAAAACAAATTGGTGTAAAAATATGAAATGAAATCCCAAATGAGCACAGAAGTGAAAACACAAACATAAGATTAATGGGGGCGTTGTGCATGGGGTGATGCTGTTCGTATTTGTCATCTCATCAAATGGCCAAATAGTGGAGTCCAGTTTCTAAAATCTGAAAATTCCCATTCGCTTATTTTCGAGAGGCTTGTGATTTTCACCATAAAAATTTTTCAAATTACATTTCACGTGCTAGTTAAAGGGTGTAGCACAAGGACGTGCTGATTGTGGCCTAAAGGTTACAGCGAGCACTTATTTCATTGTTAACAACTGCGTAAAGTCAAGAACATAGCCATACAGCCTTGATTGACAAATAGAAAGGGTCGCACCGAGTGTGGTGTTGCGGGTCCACGGCTCCCATCAGGAAGGCCAGTTTTAAATCAATGATCACCGCACTGGCGGCTTAGCGAGGGGGTGTGGTGGTTGTGTGGCTGAAGCGGTTCCCGGGATGATTTGTGATGTGGCCGTTTCTTACCTAAGTGCACAGGTGAGAAATCGTCCGCATCTGTGATTGTTCTCGGGGCTGCTGATTTGCCACGTCCTCGTCATAAATAGAAGCGCGAGGCGGCTAGGGAGGAAGAAAAAGAAAGAAAGAAGGAGGGAGAAAGCCGGTAGAGAGTGAGAACGAGAGCAAACAAGTGCAGGCTCGCTCTGTATACGAGTAGCTGGGAGAGGCGAGCCCGAGTGAGGTATATGGCCAGCACCTTAGGGCCGACGGTAGTGGTCACTCCTGCTGAGCGATTGTTTGGAGCAGGAGTGACCGGGAGAAGGTTGGCTCGCCGCAGCGAAGGCAGGCAGTGGGAGTCTAAGACTGGGAAGAGAAGCCCCAGTGTGAGCGTCCTGGTCTCTGGGGAGCCCAAGTCTCGGTCTAGGTGAGCTGAACCGGAGCCAGGGATCGGAAGGCCACCAGATCAGTTGTGTAGGAGAAGAAGGTCAGCTGCAGGTATGGCGACTCTCCTGTTGCGGGGCCCAGATGGGAGAAACAGGGGAGCCGCCAGGTGAAAGAGGACACTGGGCTTGTTTTTAAGGGACTGCTTCCAGCATTGTTTTAACCTCGTCGTTTTAAAGAATTTTTTTTAATGTTTTTTTTTACCTCCACTTTTCACCCATTTTATTGGAATTATTTATTGGAGGATTTTTAAATCACTGCACTGTTTATTTGGACACTTTGTTTTTGGGTGCTGTTTTTAAATAAAAGCACTTTTGCACTTTTACACCATCCCCTTGCTCCATTGTAGTGCCTCACGGCCCTGGCTCATCGGTAACATTACCGATGGTGACGGGTTCAAGGGCTCCCGGACAGACGATGGGAGCATGCAGTGAATCCGCATCGTCACACTGAGATGTCAGTGAATTTAAATGTGGATACCACCTTTGCCTCAAGTCTGCTCTGCTAGATCTTCCCCACTCAACTGTCATTACTATTATTATGAAATGGAAGCATTGATGAGAAACAACAGCTCGACCATGAAGTGGTAGACCATGCAAAGTCCCAGAGCTGGGCCACCAAGTGCTGTAGTGCATAGAAATGGGCCCTCCTCTGTGGCATCACTCACAGTGATTTGAAGATTGCCTTTGGAAGCAACATCAACTCAACTGTGCATCAGTGTCTTCAAGAAATGGCTTCCCATTGCCAAGCATCTACACAAGTCCTAGACCACTGCGCGAGATGCCAGGCATTGGCTGTAGTGGTGAGAAGCACACCCGCCACCTTTGGACTTTGGCGCAGGGGTAATGTGATAAATCACACTTCATTATCTGGCAGTCTGATAGAGGAAGCTGGTTTTGGCAAATGCCCCAAGAATGCTACACCTTCCCGACTGCTTTGTTCCTTGATGAAGCCGGGATAACGGCCGGGTTTGGGCTGGGCCCCTTGGTTAATGCTGTGGCATACAAAGACGTTTGAGACTAGTGATTGGTCTGTAGAATATTTGTAGTGAATTTCCCAGACCTGTTTTTTTTAATCAAAGTGAACACATTTCAGGTAAAATTTTAAAAGAAAAATGACATCACATTCTGTCTGGACGCTCAAAACTCCAAGGAGGAGAAGTGCCTCAGATCTTTAGTAAACCTGAATGATCAAAACTTTGAAAGAAGTTCCACACCTGTAGCCTAATGGTAGTAAATCTTGATACTCAAAACTTCAATAGGCCCCCCACCTCACCTCTGCAATCTAATATCTGAAAATCTCCATACTATAAACTCGGAGGGCCTTTGCCGCCGATCTAATGCTATTAAATATGGAAACTTGAACGTTGCAGAGAAAAGCCAGCTCTGCCAATCTAACATTGGTACACCTGGATGGTAACATTTCCACTCTATTCCTTAAAGATTTCAACTTCAGGCACTGGTTGGATAAAGTGAGATGCAGAGTAAATAAGTTTACCATATTTTCCACCTCATTGACTTGTAAAGATTTTCTCAGTCTTTGGCCATTCCACATGTCAAAAAGGTTGAAGTCCGCTGTTTTAGACAATAGCAACAGGTCCTTTTCTGTTCCAGCATGACTGTGCCCCAGGTCTTTAAAATCACGAAGTAACTCAAGGGGCCTCCACAAAACACTGACCTCAACCCTGTGGAACACCTTGGGGACAAATTGAAATGTCAGTTATGATTCAGGTCTCCTCATCCAACATGAGTACCTTACAAAAGCTCTTTTGGCTGAATAGGCACAAATTCCCATAGATACAATCCCAAATCTTTTGGAAAGCCTTCCCAGATAAATGAAAGCTTTTATGGGGGGCCAACTCCATATTAATGCCCATGGTTTTGGAACTGTATGTCCAACAAGCTCACATAGGTGTAATGGCCAGGTGTCCACATACCGTTTTGGCTGTAGACTGCATGTAACCGAGATGTGGTCATATAGTTATGTGAGCAGTAGGTGGCACTGGTTTCCCAGAGAACAAAATGAGCAGAATATGGGACACAATAAAAAAAAACAAAAAAAACTAAGTGATGGACACACTATTAGTGTGAATATTATTTGCTTCATCCCTGGTAATAAATCCAAAGTTTGTGGGTTCAACCCCTTGCCTCTTGTTGAATCTCTTCCACATGCTACCCAGTGGGAATCTATACTAATAAACGGCAAAGCCCTCACTGACTGACTGACTGACTGACTGACTGACTCATCACTAATTCTCCAACTTCCCGTGTAGGTAGAAGGCTGAAATTTGGCAGGCTCATTCCTTACAGCTTCCTTACAAATGTTGGGCAGGTTTCATTTCGAAATTCTACGCGTAATGGTCATAACTGGAAGTTGTTTTTCTCCATTTACTGTAATGGAGATGAGCTTGAAACCCGTGGGGGCGGAGTTTCGTGTGACATCATCACGCCTCCCACGTAATCACGCAGTACGTAGAAAACCAGGAAGAGGCCCAAAAAGTGCTGAAGAAAACATGCATTATATAATTGAGAAAGCAGCGAAACAATAAGAAGCGAGCGAGTGACATATACAGCCATATTCATGAGTTCTGCTACTTCGGAAACAAAGCACAGTGTAAACCTAAACTTTAAATTAAGTTCATAGACAGGCTGCCGCTGGCGTTTGTAATTTAGTGCCTGCCCATATAAGACCGTCCGTCAGCGGCAATCCAATAGCAAACTGCCACGGGTAAATATTCACGGGTGAAGGACTGTGCTTATGCAGAGGAAGATGAGATGGTCAGGGTGGTGTTTGGCACAAACTCAGCGAAACTGCGAGAGAAACGTTTAAGTGCCGGGACTTCGAGCCATGGACATAGCACGACATGGCACCAGCACAGCTGGGAGACTTCGATACATGTACACCGAGCGGCTCACGTGAACTGACGCAGTGCACAGACAAAAAACAACAGTTCCAAAGAGCACTGAACAAAAACCGAATTACACAATTGAAAAGGCAGCAAAAAAATATGAAGCGTCTGATACATACAAGCATATTCATAAATGCAGCTACTGCGGAAACAAAGCACACGGTGGAAAAAGTCAATGTCCCGCTAAAGGAAGACAGTGTAAAAAAAAAAACCCCGTGCATGCAGTGTGTCAGGTCTCAGATAAAGAAGAAGACGAGCTGTTTATTGATGCAGTAAGAAACGAATCGATGAATGAAACCTGTCATCTTTACAACGATTGACAAACACGGAATGTAACTTGAACACATCCTACAAATACGAACCTGATTGAAAGAAATAATGATAATCAAATCCTTGATGACAGCAACACTCAGTAAAACTCACAAAACAATTAATGTATATTGACAGTCATCTTACGTTATTTTTAAAATGTTCCCTTTTCTTTTTCATAGCTTCTTTAACACACTACGTCTCCGCTGCGATACGCGGGTATATATATATGTATATGTATATATATACCCCGATCTACATACTCGAATAATGGATACTTTATTCGCAATCAATGATTGTTTTGGTAAAGCCATACTCAGTGTATTCATTAGATGAACGGTAAAAAAGTAAGAGCAGGGGAGGATGACTTATTGAGGCATGCAGGCTGTAGTGCACGTCAACTCTATCTGAATTGCGCGATCACATTTGAAAAAATATATCTTTTCAAGTTCTATTTAGTCCATATGTGTCAAACTCAAGGGCCGTGGGCCACATCCGGCCCGGCGTGTAATTATATCCGGCCCGCGAGATCATTTTATATACAGTAATCCCTCGCTATATCGCGCTTCGACTTTCGCGGCTTCACTGTATCGCGGATTTTATATGAAAGCATAACTAAATATATAACGCGGATTTTTCGCTGCTTCGCGGGTTCTGCGGACAATGTGTCTTTTTACGTCCTGTATATGCTTCCTCAGTTAGTTTGCCCAGTTGATTTCATACAAGGGACGCTATTGGCGGATGGCAGAGAAGCTAATCAATCAGAGCACGCAGTTGAGCTCCTGCGTGCTGAATGCAGTGTTAACCAGGAAGTCTCGTCTCGCTCATTCAGCATCAACGTGTTTCGCTGTGTAAAGAGTTGTGCTCTTTAGTGTTTATCTTTGTGCATAGTCAAGCCCTTCATTATCAAGCGCAAGAAGAAGATGTTAACGATTGCCTAAAAGGTAAACATTTTGGATTTGTTGAAGGCTACGATTCTTTTTATTTAAAAAGTAGGAAAGGAATATAAGATCTACGCCCGCAGTGTCCTTTTAACCAGGGTGCAAAACGAGTTGTAAGTGGATGTAATAAGGCAGTAGTCTGGATGGAATCTGCTTTAGGGATTTGGATTGAAGACTGCCAGAAGAAGAACAACGGCAGTGCTACACAATCGCCTGAAGTGGCTCCTTTACAAGGGCTGTAACGCTCTCCTTTGTTGTGCAGTAAAATTAAACTCATTGTTATCGGACAAGTCATCGTGTCATTGTTGGTGAGTAACCATAATTAATTTTCTTCTTACAGTGCTTAGTACATGTACGTACGTTTAGTGTCACTGTACACACATGTATACATACTGTATACTATTTTTCTTGCATTGTACGTATTTATTGCTGGTGGCCTGTCTATCGTAATGGCTGTAACATATGTGATATCGGAGACACTCAATATCTTTAAAATAATATTTAGGTTTTACTGTATATAAACAGTGTGTTTATATACATAATTTCAATGAATCTTACCTAATATCTAAGAGAATACAAAGGGATTATGCTGTATGTCTCTGCGGGGAATATTTATAAACAGTACGGGAGAGTTTATAAGGGCTTAAAATATATAAAAATAACCATACAAACATATGGTTTCTACTTCGTGGATTTTCACCTATCGCGGGGGGGTCTGGAACGCAACCCCCGCAATCGAGAAGGGATTACTGTACTGTATTATTGTTATTAATGGCCCGGGTATGTGAAGCGCTGGTAACACAATAAACTACAGATCCCATAATGCAGCGCTTCAGCTGCCTTGCCGAACACTTACCGCGTCCCCGCGGTCTCTTCAGTCGTTTCCTTACTTTGTGAAGGAAGCAGCTTTCTCACAGCTTCTGTACTGTTTTAAAAACAAACGACATATAAGAAGACAATGACAAAACAATTACATTGTCAATCATGTTACGTTATTATTAAAATGTTTCCTTTTCTTTTTACTTCTCCGCTGCCAAGCGCGGGTATTTTGCTATATATATATATATATATATATATATATATATATAGATATATATATATATATAGATAGATATGACAACAACACTCATATCAATGACAAAACAATTACATTAACAATCAAGTTATGTTATTTTTTAAATTTTTCCTTTTCTTTTTCATAACTTCTTTAACACAGTACTTCTCCGCTGCGAAGCGCGAGTATTCTGCTAGTAAAGAATAATGCAGTAGGTTTCTAGGGTGCTTCTCAAAACAACATGAACAATGGACAAAAAGAGATCATGTCGAGAAGATGCTGTCTTGAAAAGGGAAGTTGTAATGATAAAGGTAGTTAAAGGAACATCTCATCTTCCTGTCTACTTTTCTTGGATAAGGCTGCAGTAGTTAAGAAAAACAAAAATGGAAACACCAGAGCCCAGCAGGAAACAAGAGTTCTGGAATGCATGGCAATGTCACACCATAAGGAAGATGAGGACACAGTTGAGAGAGAGTGTTAGAGCTGTGGAAGGAGTCCAGTGCCCATGGAGGAAACCATTGTGAACGCGGGAAGAAAAACGCCACATCCACATTGAAGTTCCTAGTACCAGAGGTCAGTGGGGAAGTTCCAAGATGATGAAGGACTGCAGCAGGTGGTGAGGGTGGCACAGAATATAACCAGCAAACAACTGCAGTTTGTTCAGGTCATGTAGAAGAGAGGCCAAGGGGATTATTAGAGAGCTTGGCCATCCTGCTCAGCCGCTTTCCTCATTTCTCCTCTTTGCGACTCTCACCATTCAATTCAGAGGCAGTTTCTATCTGTCATAATGCCCATCGTATGAAGAAACCCTGAATCTGTGCTCATATTTATGAAGCATCTCACAGTAAGAAAATTGTCATAGCTGGTTCAAAATCCTGAGCATGATGCAAATCTGGTCTTTCTCTTAGGAGCTTGAGGAAACTACTCCTAAATTCACCAGGTCAGGTTGGAGAGCATGCACTGGTACAGCGCGTTGCTGCACCCACCACACAACGAAACAGCTGAGATTCCTGGTTCGCAACCCCGCAGGCAGACATGCCGTCCAGTCCCACCCTCCAAAAATGACCCTCTATCTGCTGCAGCCAGGTGTTACGTAGGCGACCCCTTGGCCTGGTCCAGTCATTCGGGTCCTCAGAGTCGGATCACCCTTGGGGAGTCACACCACATGGCCGTAGTGTCGTAACTGACGCTTCCTCACAATGCAGGTAATGTGCCTCATTTGGGACTCCATGAGCAACACAAATTCAAAGCAACGGTACCCAAGGATTCTCTAAAGAGACACAGGAGTCCAGTCTTTGTCTGAGGTCAGTGGACAGTGTCCATGTCTCCCAACCATACAGCAAACAGGAAGCACCAGGACTCTAAAGACTTGGACCTTCGTCCTTTTGCTGAGATATCAGGAGCGCCACACACCCCTTTCCAATGACCTCAGGACCCCCCAGTGCTCTCCCAAACCATCTACTGACTTCATAGGAAGAGTCACCAGAGACATGAATGTTGCTGCCGAGGTAAGTAAACCTCTCAACGAGGTCGACACTGTCTCCGCAGACAGACACACTGCTGATGGCCGTGCCTAAGATGTCCTTAAAGGCCTGATCTTGGTTTTTATCAGGACACTCACAAGCCCAGACACTCAGACTCCTTGCTCAGAGCCTCCATTGACTCCACGAAGATCACAGCAAAGTCAAGATCAGTGAATCTCTCTTCACCAACAGATGTCCCACATCTGCTGGACCCTACAACCCTGCTCAACACCCAGTCCATGCTAACATTAGGCTTAGGGTTAGAAGGAGCAGGAGCAGAACACACTGCTGTCGAACCCCAAAATCAACCGGAAAAAATGCAGAGGTTCTACCTCTACTTGGCACAACACTTACAGTACCAGTGTACAGGCCGGCCATGACATCCAGCAACTTTGGGGGATCCTGCAAGTCTCAGGATGTCCCACAGGGCAGTCGAACGCTTTATGAAAATCGACAAAGCCACCAAAGAAACTCTGCTGATATTCACATTTGTGCTCCATGAGAACCCTCAGTGCCAGGATGCGGTTGACAGTAGACTTCTTTGGCGTAAAACCAGACTGCTGTGATTGCTGGTAGGTGAGCATGTGATCATGGATCCTATTGAGGGTGACCCTAGCAAGGACCTTGCCCAGCACTGAGAGCAGTGTCATCCCCCTGTAGTTGGCGCAATCCAGCTGATCAGTTCTGCCCTTTCCAGATAGGAATGACGATTCCCGTTTTCCAGTCAGTTGGGGTGACGACCGTCTTCCAAATGGAAGCTAAGATTGCTTGCAATGCCAGGAGGACAGCCTTACCACCAGCCTGGAGAAGTTCGCCCCGGATACCACAGATCCCTGCAGCCTTCCCTACTTTTGGGTGGTTGGAGGAGCGGCCTGAAGAACCGTGGACCAGAGATGTCCAACGTCCTAGCCAGAGGATCAGCTTTAAACAGCACTGCAGGTCACAACTGCAGTGTCACCTGTAAGGACCGTTCTGTCAGTCGCCCTGGCTGTGACTCTCTGAGGAACACATTTGGATGTGCGTAATGCTTCAGTTCCTCTGTAAGCAGTGTAACGGTTGCTATATATTGTATTTGCTATGTCTGTTTCTGCCTCCTTGTTCCCTTTGTATTGTGCGTCCTAGGAATCGAGTATTTTAGGATATCTGTTTAAGGGGAGAAGGTGGCCAGCCAAACCACGCCTGTGGGTCTTGGCATAAACACGCTGCTGTACAACGTAAGGCAATGGTCAGTCTTCAAAAAGCAAAGGAGAAGGAGCTGGATGAGAGTGTTAAAGGGAGCGATCCGAAAAGCACACAAACTCTTCTCTGTGGATTGGTTTGGATGCCCACGAATATGAGTGCTTGCTGACCAGTGGAGGACGTCTGTGTGCACAGCATTAATGCTGGCATCTTCCAGTTGAGGAACGCACTAACGGCATTACACCCAGGTGAGGCAGACTTTGGCATCCAGGACAGAATTCAGAATTCATCTCTGAACTGGTGAGAGCGCTCCTTTGTAACGTACTGGGGAAGCATGCCCATTGTTGTATACCCAGCCGCTGGATTTAACAGTAAAATACCCAGGCAGGTTGGACTGTGAGAAACTCTGGCTAAAGAGTTCGGTCAAAATGGGACTGGGGAATGTGTATGGGGTGTATGTTTGACTTGTATATATGTATATAGGGCGGCACGGTGGTGCAGTGGGTAGCGCTGCTGCCTCGCAGTTCGGAGACCCGTCTGGGTTTGCTTCCCAGGTCCTCCCTGTGTGGAGTTTGCATGTTCTCCCTGTGTCTGTGTGGGTTTCCTCTCACAGTCCAAAGACTTGCAGGTTAGGTGGATTGGCGATTCTAAATTGTCCTTAATGTGTGCTTGGTTTGTGTGTGTGTGTGTGTGTGTGTGTGTGTGCCCTGTGGTGTGCTGGCACCATGCCCAGGGTTTGTTTCCTGCTTTGCACTTTGTGTTGGTTGGGATTGGCTCCAGCAGACCCCTGTGACCCTGTAGTTAGGATATAGCAAGTTGAATACTGGATGGATGAATATATATATACTGTATTTATATTTATATATGTATGTGTGATTTATATTTTTGTGCTTTCTGTAAGTAAGCATTTTCTTTTGTCTGTTTTCCTTTTCTGCTTTGACGTTTTTCTGTGCAGTTCATCATAAAGGAGGTGGTTCATGGGTACAGTATGTTCATATAAATGAGTATTTGTTTGTAGGATTTTCTTAGGGGAGTATGTATATAATTCTGTTTGTTTAGTTGACTTAATTAGTCTGCTGGTTATTTTTGCAGTTTATAAAAGACGCCTCCTTCAAAGGGGATCAAATTAGGGCTAAGGTTCTGTCCGTTTCCAAACATGTTAGAATGAATCTTTTACCAAGGCTAAGAGGTACTCATGTGTGTCGAGCTCCTCATATTGCATTTAGAGGAACTTGCTACAGCAGGACGTTGGTCACTAGACCATACACCATGGCGTGTCACCCGCTCACAGATTCCCCTAACAAACGCCTCCTTATCTTTTCTCAGAGCCCTCGCAGCCGTCCTTCTCAGTTCCCATTACACATCGGCGTTGCCATCAAGTTGTGTGCTGCGACTCGTCTCGATGAAATCCAGAGTGCCCTGTGAGATGAAAACACCTCTTTCTGGGAAGACTGGTAACACCAACACAACCCTCAGCAACCTTCAGGGTCTTGTCACCCACATCACATTAGGATTGACAGTCACACCCAAGTCTGCAGGTTCCTCACACAAACTGCGTCCTGATTCATTACCAACAGCCTTATCTAGGAGTCTGGCCAGGTCCAGCTTCATTTTCCTAGTAGGTTGTAGCCGACTGGACTTAAGTTGGATCTTCAGAGTAGCAACAACAAGTCTGTGGTCAGAATTCACAAACTGGACACTTCTGTAAACTCAGTTCTGGAGGAGACTCCCGCATCTACCCACAACATTAGAACACTCTAGACGAGAACCGGCCATTCAGCCCAACAAAGCTCGCCAGTCCTATCCACTTGTTTCTTCCAAGAAAACATCAAGTCGAGTTTTGAAAGTCCCTAACGTCTTAATGTCTGCCACACTACTTGGTCGCTTATTCCAAGTGTCTATCGTTCTTTGGGTAAAAAAAAAAAACTTCCTAATGTTTGTGCGAAATTTACCCTTCACAAGTTTCCAACTGTGCCCCCGTGTTCTTGATGAACTCATTTTAAAATAACAGTCTTGATCCACTGGACTAATTCCCTTCATAATTTTAAACACTTCAATCATGTCACCTCTTCATCTTCTTTTGATTAAACTGTAAAGGCTCAGCTCTTTTCATCTTTCCTCATAATTCAACCCCTGTAGCCCTGAATCAGCCTAGTCGCTCTTCTCTGGACCTTCTCCAGTGCTGCTATGTCTTTATGGAGACCCAAACTGCACCCAGGACTCCAGATGAGGCCTCACCAGTGAGTTATAAAGGTTGAGCAGAACCTCCTGTGACTTGTACTGCACACATCAAGGCGCTATATAACCTGACATTCTGTTAGACTTCTTAATGGCTTCTGAACACTGTCATGAAGTTGATACCTTAGAGTCCACCACGACTCCTAAATCCTCCTTATAAGGTGGACTCTCAATTTTCAGACCCCTCATTGTGTATTCAAACCTCACATTTTTACTTCCTATGTGTAATTCTTTACATTTACTGACATTAAATGTCATCGTCCACAAATCTGCCCAAGCCTGTCTGCTGTCCAAGTCCTTCTGTGATGATATAACGGATTCCAAATGATCTGCTAATCCACCTATCTTGGTATCATCAGCAAACTTAACCAGCTTGTTCCTTATATTCCTATCTAAATCATTTATATATATTAAAAAAAGTAGCAGCCCCAGCACTGCCCCCTGCTGGTCACCACTCTTAACATCGGCCAGTTCTGATGAGGTTTCTCTTCCTCGCACCATCACCCTCTGCTTCCTGTGTCTGAGCCAATTCTGCACCCATCTAAAAACATCACCCTGAACTGCCACTTCTTTTAATTTGATGCCCATCCTGTCATGTGGCACCTTATCAAATGCTTTCTGAAAGTCCAGATAAATAATTTCCTCTGCTCCACATTGTTTGTATCCTTTTGTTGTCTCCTCATAGAATTCCAGCCTGTTAGTAAAACATGACCTCCCTCTTCTGACCCCATGCTGACTGTTCCTAATAACTCCTGTCCTTGCCAGGTATTGCTCAATCTTATCCTTAATAATTCCTTCCATTCATTTTCCTGTGATGCCCGTTAAGCTTACTGGCCTATAGTTGCTTGGATCTGCCCTGTCACCCATTTTATATAATGGGATGATATTTGCCATTTTCCAGTCCTTCAGAATCTCTCCAGTGCGCAGTGACTTCTTAAAAATGTGTGTCAAGGGTTTATATCTGCACTCACTAGCCTCCTTAAGAATACGAGGATAAATATTATCTGGTCCTGGGGCCTTATGTATAAACAGTGCGTAAGAATGTTTCCACGTTCAAATCACGATGTATAAAACCTAAACTTGACGTAAAGCCGTGCACATTTCCACGGTACCTCATATCCTGTCGTACTCAAGTTCTCCGCTTGGTTTTGCAGACTGGCGGCACCCAGCATCAAAGCAGTGCTACTGTACCTGTGTGGTTATCCTTTCTTTTCCTGACGTAGCTTTATAAATACACTGAAATTAACCGCATATTGTTTATTAGTTTAATGCATCTGATTGTGATTAACTTGTAACAATATAATGGTCCACAGAATGGCCAAACTATTCCAAATACCAGAACTGCTTTAGCGTTGTTACTCTCACTGCACCTTCGTCTTCTTCTTTCAGCTACTCCCGTTAGGAGTTGCCACAGCGGATCATCTTTTTCTATATTACTATCACTGCACTACTCGGAGCAGCTGATCGGAAAGAGAATTATCGGGATACAGCATCAAGCACACACTGCCTCAGCCATACACACAGTCTATTTGAACTTCTCTCATACGACAAACACTTCAGAGCCTTTCCTGTGCGGACCTCGTGGTTCACAAACAGTCAGTCAGCCCAACAGGTGCTCCTTGTAGATCTGTTAGGACTTATCAGTCCAATCACCTCACTGTAAACTGGCACTACAGTTAGAATATTACACAACCTGAGCCACTTTATGAAGCGCGTATTTACATATGACGACAATATAATTTGTAAGATGAAATGCAGCAAAATATGTTGATTATATTATACAGATAAAACTTTAACTTCATTTAAATAATCTATATTGTTAATAATTAAAGATGTGAGGACACGGTGCTGCTGCGCTAGCGAGGATCTGATGCTCCGCTGTTCCTGCCTCGCGCTGTATGCTTCACTGGGACTGGCGTGAAGGATAGGATAATTAAACACGTACTACGAAGATATTTCAATGTTCCTTAAAAGTTCTGAAGAATTGTCGTTCTCAGCTTACAGATGGCTTAACATCCATCACAGAGCTGATTGTGTGGCGATTGGTTACTTGGAGAAAGAAAAGCAAGGACAGGAATTGGTGGTCAGTACGTTTGAAAGAGACAGGACTGCAGGGGCGGCCTTAGGCATGTCATGTGCAAACTGGGCACCTGCACAGGGCCGCCAAATCCCAGGGGCCGCCACGCCGATATATATCTATACTAATAAAAGGCAAAGCCCTCACTGACTCACTCACTCACTCACTCACTCATCACAAATTCTCCAACTTCCCGTGTAGGTAGAAGGCTGAAATTTGGCAGGCTTATTCCTAACAGCTCACTTACAAAAGTTAAGCAGGTTTCATTTCGAAATTCTACACGTAATGGTCGATAACGGTCAACAACGTCCGCGAAATTTGGTAGGCGGCTTCCCTGCGCTAACCGAAACCAATGTACATACTTATTTCGGTGGTATGACGCCACTGTCAGCCGCCATATTGAACTTTCCAACATCACTAATTCTCCGACTTCCCGTGTAGGTAGAAGGCTGACCCCATCTTCAAGAAATTTGGTACGTGGGTTCCCAACGCTAACTGAATCCTACTTACGTACATATATACGTCCATAGCCTGCAGCTCGGTCACCGTGTGAGGCGGCGTTGGGTCCCCCATCCCAACGCCTCTCATGTGGTTGGCTGCCTGCCTATATAAGGCCGACTGTCGCTCCGGTCTCTACATTCCCTTCCTTGCTACGCCACGGGATTCACGTCTCCCTGCTGATAACTACAGCCTTTTTATTTAATCCACGGCATCTCTGCTGTTTTATTGTTCATTTATTACGATTATAGTTATTGTGTAGGTATTTTAGACTTACTTTACATTGTTCAGGTACCCATTTCCTTTATCATTCCAACCGTACCCCCATTAACATGTCTATCGAGGTGATCACCATCGATCAAAGAACTGTCACTTACTGAGTGGTTTCCATGCCCGGAGATGGCACCTGCCTTTTCCATTCTCTGTGTTACATATTGCACAGCCATATCAGGCTCACTCTTGATATCCAGAGGAACATTGTGTCTTATGTATTGAATGACTGGGACAGGTTCAAGGTGTGGACTGATGACGGTACAGGAGATAATTATACTACACAGGAGCACTAGAAGAGTGAAATGCTTAAGCCCTTCACCTATGGTTCTGCATGTGAGTTGATGGCTGCCGCTGAATTGTTCAGTTGTCGCTTTCAAGTGTACCGAAATGGCCAAATATTTTACACCTTTCGACAACCGCCAATGCCTCTTAAACATCTTAGATTCACAGGTGACGATTTCAGTAGTGGACACTTTGATGTTTATGAATGTTTAAACTCTCAAAAGCTGGATGTGATTTTATCAATGAAACTGGTTGTAAGCTTACAACGCTTGACAGATGCCGAATGTCACTACAACACAACAAGTCCTGTAAATACTGTCGTAATTGAAACAAACCATGAAACTCAAACCGATTGTGACAGCAGCAATCCAAGCTGTGAGATTTGAGGCAAGATTACTGTTCACATGGCCAACAGTACGTTACATGCTCAAGAGTAAGCTCAGCGCACAGCTTGGTCATATTACAACCGGGGGGCCGAACTGACAACGTGGCATACAAAGAGATCCTTAACAAATCATTATTGGTATATTTTCCCTCAGTTTTAAAAAGGTTTAATTGTCTTCTTAATAAAAATTTTAAGGCAGTACTTCGCCGCTGTGAAGCACGGGTATTTTGCTAGTTGAATATAAAACAGAAAGAGAAAATAACGACACTGCTAAAAATGCAGCGGCAAACTTTGGCAAAAGTTAAACGGTCATGTCATGAGCACAAGGCGGCTATGCAGTGTCTGCAAAGGACGTGGCCATCCGCCGTGCATAAGACACCATATTGACACTGGCGGGCGTAGGAGCCACCGATTCTTCCCCTGCCCAGGGCCGCCACGAGCCTAGAGCTGCCCCTGAGTGCTGCTGCAATAAATAATTTCATCAAAGGTCGCGCACAATCACTGTGCCACCGTGTTCCCAAGTTTAATAACGTGCTGTAACTCCTATCATCATGAAAATGATATCACGTATACATCTCAGTATTTTAGTTATTCAGAGAGCTGGAATATCACGATTGTCATGGACTCTGTGTCCTGTCGGAGAGAAAGCCGGTTTAAGAAGCAAGTAGTGATTGACACACACAGAGAGCACACAGAAGATCAAATACAAAACAAATCATTTAACGTGTGACTTTACTTACAATGTGATTTGAGAAACTGGTTAATTAAACAATTTTAAGATGACGTTCTACTTTAATGACAAAATAAACTACGTGATGTTTCCTTAGGAAGCATTCGCTCTCCAGAAATGTGTTCTTTTGATATTGCGGCATGTTAAGTAACCGAAGAATCTAGAAATATGACAGAAAAGGCGATATCCCTCCCACTGTGATTACAGCAGTACAGACATTACATGAGAGTCAAAGACATACTTTGGCTTACTTTACTGACAGTTTTACGCGGTTACAGACGGGACGCTTATGACAGACTCTATCAAGGTGTGGGAGGCTTGATCTACGCAGTCTGCCATCTTTCGTCACCACGCTAAAAGGGTTTTCCGGACGGATGACATAATCTTCCGCCCGACAGCTTCAAAGGGTTTGACTGCTCGTTCCATGTATTTCTACTGTCTTCTCCATGTGCAGGGCCCTCTCTGGTCTCCAAACAAGGACAGTAAACTCAAACCCCACCTCCAACAAGAACAGCACAATGCCCACACTGCAGGTTGTCCCATTCTCCAAACTAGGAAAGAAGATTTTTGTGCTGGCAGAGGACAGAAGTATACTATTCTGTCTTTTAGGCCGACTATACAATCCTCCAGTCGTCTTTGGCTATCTCGTCCAATGCTTGGCTGTCAATTCTAAATGCTGAGCCCCCGAGTTCCATACTTGGTCTGCCTGTATGAATGTATCCATAACAGTGTGCATAGAGACAGTGACATTAAAACTTCGTATTATAACAAACATATTATAACATGTGAATAAAGTGGAAACTTCGAGATTAAAGTTGACATTTTGTGCTTTTTCCCCACTGTGTGCCTATTTTTTTTCTCTGTACCGTAATAATCTTTCATATGACACTCAGACGGTGAGCTATGACCCCCGTTTTCACGGCGACTTTGATATGTGACTTGTTTTTTATTTTGGCACTGTGTGACTTTGTGAACTTGAGCTTTCGAGTTTCTCCAACACGCTATGTCACTCGATCAGCTTCCTTTTGTTGTTTATTCCATTGTTTAAATCAACAAATAGTACGTTTTTCTTTGCCTCCACTTGGTATTTGCTGAAATTCTTCTATTTCCCCCGTGCTTTTCCATTGTCTTTTCCAGAACGCTGAGCTTAAGGGCTATTTATACTGATTTGCATATTCAAGCAGGCGTAATTCTGGGAGGAGTTGGGGTGGGACAGCAGGCGCGTGCTCGTGCGTTCATTTTCACGCTGACCGGGATTTATGGAGCAGAAGAACATGGAAGTTGGCGAACGCACAGATTCCTGCATCTGGATTTTTCTGTGCGTAAGCACATTTCGGCTTTTGTGTTTACGTCGTGTTTTAGTGCGAATTCTACACCCGCCGTTATGCATGAGGCCCCTGGTGATTTGTTTGATTTCATCTTATTTAATCTCAGCAGCTCTTCTCTCTTTACAATTTCCAAATCCCTCAATACCTCCTTAGTAGTCCCTGTTACTGCTCTGAGGTTATCCACTGGCTCACTTGTGAACACCTCAGAAATATGAAAGTTTAGGTCATCCGCTATTTCACTGTCTGTATCTTTTAATTCCCCTTCCCTATTCCTGATGCTCTTCACCTCCTCCTTGACTGTTCTCTTGCTATTTAAAGAATCTCTTATGGTCGTCTCTCTCCTTATCTGCTCAATTCCTCTTTATTTGTCTTTTAGCCTCCCTGATATCCTTCTTAATGGTTGCTCTCATATTTTCATACGCTCTACGATTCACGTTGCAGTCATTAGTCTTATATGCCTTATAAAGCAGTTTTTTCCTTTGCAACTTCTTTTTTAAATCTTTATTAATCCACCATGGAGTTTTTTGTAGTTTCCTATTAATTCCAAATTTAGGTCTGTATCTGTCCTGCATGACATGTAAAACATTTTTAAACCTTTTAAACTCATGAGGATGTGATCGATCTCCTTCACCGCACCTCCAGTATTGGAGTACCACATCCAACGATGCAGCTCAGGGCACCGGCCCCAAGGTCCAGCGATGCAAAGTCAAGGAACATGGTACCACTTTTACCACGGTCACCAGGATTGAGAAGAATTCCAAGCTCATTGGGAGCTGCCAGAGGATGGTGTTCAGGCAGAGCGAAATGGAAGGAGGGGATGTTTTGGAAGCACTGGTCAGGTCAAAGTAGGACTCATAGGAAGATATTGATTTGACGGGGTGGAATCATATTTGTAGCAAATCTTTTGTAATCGCTCCCTCTACACAGAGAAGCCGGGAGCTGTCAGCCAGAATCAAAGTGGAAACGTTTTTGGCCAGGAGGACAATGCAGCTCTGCAGTAGCGATGACTTGTGTATGTCACAACCAACCATTTCTTGAATTTTGCACTAAACCTTAAATGTCCTTGTGACTCTTGAGGTAATACACAGATACGTACATTTAGCCAGCACTCCACGTGAGGTAATGTTAAAACGAGCTCCATTCATGTGAATTGGGACGCCCACAAAGGTTGTTGCCCCCAGTGTAGGTGAACACACACGCACATGTGACATCACAAGTGACATCACAGTATTAACACGCAGGTGCTCATTAATGCTAAGTGAACCCAGAAGACAGGTGGGGCTGGATGGTTAATTGACAGCAAAGTGCCACACCGTTATGCTGAGATTTTCATTTGCCCTTCACACTTTACCAGTGGGAGGCAAGAAGGTTCAAGATGGCAGGTGGAGCTTCTTGGCAATTGAGCCTTTCAGAAGATAGGAGGGGATCATGGAGTGACACATGGCATGCAGCTACGGAAGATGACTGAGAACACAACAGGAGTGAATATGCAACTTCAGAAACAGCACAAGAGTAGCCATGGCTGCTTTCAGTAACTGTTACCTTGTGAGGCACCTCCTGTGGCCATAACAGCGAGAAGATGATTCTTCTGAAAGTTGGCTGTGGGTCACTCATTGATAAATAAGCGTGTCCGTTATCAGCCTTTCCATCTCGGTGCTCTTTACTGTAATTCTTGATGTTGTAGCCTTGTGATGAGTCCTCAGTGTTAGCATCAGGAAAGTCCAAAATGTCGTCATGAGTGACAATTTGCAGTAAGGGATGCCATAATATGGTGACGTCATTCCTTCTCAAATGTCTACTCGTCATTGGGAGTGGGTGTAGGAGGCTTCATGACTACACATCTTGTCCTACTCTGAGGTTCTTATTGTAGTCACACTTCCAATGCAATTCCAAGGAGTCATTCTGACATGCGAGATCCATTTGGACGGTGTTTGTGTATTTATGGTGTAACAGAGGCCACGGGTGGGCTGATTTCCACGCCAGGATGGCTGGTGCATTTTTCATGGTTAGGAGGTCCAAACTATGGAAGGACAGTGGGAGTCTGCCCCTAAAAAGTTGGGTGGCAGCATCTGTCTGGTAGTGCTACTGTGTGGGCAGCTGCAGGGCTTCATAGGGGGTGCAGGTTGGTGGGCCCATTGGAGATTTTAGGAGGGGGTCTCCTGCTGACTCAGAAGTGCTTCCTGGTGACAACACTGACCTACCAGAAGTACCACCGGCTATGGGTAGAGAAGGAGACAAACAGGTGGGTGTTGGGAATAGAGGAGGACAACTCTCACCAAGAGAGGAAGAAGAAAAGATGATGGCAAGTACTGTGTTTATTCTGATGTTCTTTGGAGCCTCTTATGAAGGCACTGCATTTAATAAATGAGTCTTTTTGAAGCACGCTTTGTGTGTTGTGTGCAGCGTAGAGCTGCGTGTCACTGCATGTTTATGATGGTCTGAATGGTCTGTTCTTGTCCAAACTCTATGATGTTCTGTGGTTTTTGTTGGTGTTTTGAGTAGACAATAAGGAATTTCAGAGTGCTGTTTACTCATGACAGTGACTTGAACTTGATGCTTTCAGTTCTAGACAATGCCCTGTACCGCTGACAAATAGGAGAAGATGAAGAAAGGTGATGAAGACTCGCCTGTATCTGCAGAAGTTGGATGAAATACCAGCTTCATTCTGTGCACTCGGGCCTCAGTCACTGGCTTGTGACGCTGTCTTGAGTCACACACTGGCATGTTACTCCCCTCTGTGTGGCGCACACTTGGTATCTCCCAGAGTCTCAACAAAACCTCGCGCCTCACCCTCTGGCGTGACATTCTTTGCTCAGATTGTCTGTCGCATGCAGCTCCTCGTTGTGCCATTGCAGAGGTAACGGAGTCTTGTGTATAACTGTCATATATGAATAAGGACAGTTACCACCATAGGCTTTCAGATGATTCTTGATGCGGTACAATGGCCACCTGACTGAAACACAGTGGCTCAGAAAGTGCTAGTGAGAAATAACAGGCCAAAATACCACAATGTGGATGAGCCCTGACTGGCCAAAGAATTACAGATCAGTAGTGGCATAGAGAACGTCCCCATTCCTAACCCCTTGTTACTATCTTCTTGTATGTATCTGTGTGTCTGCATTAGCTTGTCACGTTATTCTTGTACAGGACACGTCTCCATTTTCTAACCTGTTTAATCCAGTTTAGGGTCATGGAGCTGAAATCAGCACTGGACGGGGCACCAGTTTGTTGTAAGACACACTTGGAAGAACAGCAGCAATATGTGATTTCTGTCAAATAAAATGAAGTTCTGCTCAGCAACAACTCCGTTAGGAAAGCAGACACGTTCTTGGATTTTAGTTTGTTGTAAGAAACTTCATTTTGGGAAGTAGAATTGAAATTGGAGGAACAAGGACACAGACTGCAGATTCAGAAGGTAAGTAAGTGGACAGATAAGGTACTGTACAAAATGTAGATAGATAGATGGAGTGAAAGACACTATATGATAGATAGATAGATAGAGTGAAAGACACTATATAATAGAGTGAAAGACACTATAGATAGATAGAGTGAAAGGTGCTATATGATAGATAGATAGAGTGAAAGGCGCTATAAGATAGAGTGAAAGACACTATATAATAGATAGATAGAGTGAAAGACACTATAGATAGATAGAGTGAAAGGCGCTATATGATAGATAGATAGATAGAGTAAAAGACACTATAGATAGATAGAGTGAAAGGCGCTATATGATAAATAGATAGAGTGAAAGACACTATAGATAGATAGAGTGAAAGGTGCTATAAGATAGATAGAGTGAAAGGCGCTATATAATAGATAGATAGAGTGAAAGGCGCTATATAATAGATAGATAGAGTGAAAGACACTATAGATAGATAGATAGAGTGAAAGGTGCTATATGATAGATAGATAGATAGATAGGCGCTATATGATAGATAGATAGAGTGAAAGGCACTATATAATAGATAGATAGAGTGAAAGGCGCTATATAATAGATAGATAGATAGATAGACTTCAACTTTAAAAAGGAAGACAATTTCAATGAAAGGAGCCTTCAGTCCCAGTAAGGCGCTATACAGACGTATTGCTGTTGGTATGAAGGAGCCCCCATCATGTTTCTCGACACACACTTGGCTGAAAGTCCTCAGTGTTGTTGTGTCACAGAGAGATTTGTCAGCTTTGTTCATAATGGCACTCAGTTTTGTCGACATTCTCCAGGGGTCCAGAGTGCGTCCCATAACTGAACCTGCCCTGAAATGAGCCTGTTGATTCAGTGCGCCTCTCTTGAAGTGATGTTACCAGCCCAGCACACTATACTGGCCATCACAGAATTATAGAAGATGTGAAGGATGTCAACAGAGTCTCCTAGTCTGTTCTGCTCTTCCTTGTGTAGTTCCTCTGTGTTCTGAGACCAGTCCAACCTGTCAGTAATGTGGACCACCTCTACGTTCACTCCTTGAGTGGTGACCGGACACACAGACTCTTGGGTGTTGTGAAGCCAATAAGCAGTTTGCTCCTCTTGCTGGTGTTGAGTTGCATACGATTCTCTTTGCACCCACAGATGTTTCCACCTGACTCCTCTCATCTGTCACATCCCCTTCATCAACACACACCATAAGTGCGGATTCATCTGAGAATCTCTGCAAGTGATATGACTTGGTCTTATATTTCTAGTCGCAGGTGTACAGAGTGAAGAGAAAAGCAGACAGGCCTGTTCCTTGTGGTGCTCCAGTGCTGCTCACACAGTCCTTGAGCCTCACAAACTGACAAGTTGTCCATTATCCTGGACACCACTGGCTCATCCACCTGCATATCTCTGAGTTTTCCACTTGACGCTGATGGCTGGATGGTATTGAAGGCAAGGAAGAAATCAAAACACAGCATCTTTGCAGTGCTGCCAGATTTGTCCAGGTGACAAGAAGCCTTGTGGAGCAGATGGATCATTGCATCCTCCACTCCAATCTTTGTCTGATAGGCAAACGACAGAGGGTCCAGGTCCAAAGCACTCTCAGCAGGTTCTCATTGAGGATATGTCTGTACTTTGCTCTGTCCTGCTTTCCCTCAACCCAGTCTACCTCCCAGTCCCAGATGTTGCCACCACCAGGCTTCACTACCGGAACATTTCTATGCAGCTGATGAGCAATGTCTGGTTTTATGCTGATGCAATGCTTCGAATTGAGGCCAAACAATTCAGTTTTGGTTTCATCACATCACAGAATCTTGTGTTCCACAGTCTGTGAGCCCATTCGGTGCCTTTTTGCAAATTCCAAGTGGGCATTCATGTTTTTTTTATTTATTCCCCTGGTAAAGCTCAGATTAATGGAGTGTTGGAGTGATGCTTGTCCTTCTGGAAGGTTCTCCCATCTCCCCACTCAGCCAGAGTGATCATTGGGTCACCTTTCTTACCAAGGCCCTTCTCCCACCATTGCTCCAAAAGAGTCATAGTTGTCCAAGACTTACTACATTTTAGAATTATGAAGGCCACTGTGCTCTTGGGAATCTTCAGTGCTGCGGACATTTTGTGTGGCCTTCGACACAATCCTGTCTCTGAACTCTGCAGGCAATTCCTTTGACTTTGTGGCTCGGTGTTTGCTCAGTTGTGTGATGTGTGCCTGTCCTAATCAGTCCTGTCAATTGAATTGACGACAGGTGGACTCCAAACAAACATCTCAATGATGACTGATAGAATGGGATGCACCTGAGCCAAATGGTCGGTGTCTCAGCAAAGGGTCTGAATTCTTGTGTCAAAGGGATATTTCAGGTTTTCACTTTTGATAAATTTCCCAAAAAAAGTTTAAATTCCTTTTTTCAGTTTTTCACTCTGGAATGTTGAGTGTTTCTTTAAGAGAGGAAAAATGAATGTAATCGTTTTAGCACAAGGCTGCGACATGACAAACACGTTAAAAGTGAAGTGTCTGAAGACTTTATGAAGACAGCATCACCCCTTCAAGCCAAGCTGGTCACTAGCTGCCAAAACACTGAGCATCCGCATCATCTACAGCCTTTGTGTTCCCACCACCCGTGTATCAGCATGACAGCAGTTTCCTTCTTGAATTTGTTTTTGAGGATTTGGTGAATCACTTTGATGACCTCCAACAGCCTCCTTAGGTCCTTGTCATGTTGACCATGTGGGACTGAGCCTGCATTGCCGTGACCTGAGACCTCAAGCCATCTCACTTTGTAGAGATACACCGTGTAACCACCTGTGGTTTGCTGCAATCCTGCAACATCTAAATTATGGAAAGAGTTGTGGGATTCTGGAAGCTGCAAAAAATGTAGTTGAAGCAGATACCTTCAGAACCTTTAAGAAAGATGTGGATGAGATATTAGGACATCTTAACTAAACACACAAATGGCAAATGGACTGAATAGTCTCCTCTCATTTATCAAATGTCTTAAGTTCTCAGAAGAAGCTGGTCTGTCTCCTGTGCCACCATACTGTGCAGCTCCACTGCATTCTCCACCCACCCACCCACTCACAGTGCAGAGGCTGAGGACTGTGCCAAGTGTATTGGGCATATTTACGAACCGGTAATTATAAAGGTGTAGACCTCCTCCTCCATCTTGTTGCCTGGTGTTCTAGATATAAAACAAAGGGTGTGTCATATTTAGCTATAGTAGCAGTCAACCCTCACAATGACCAGTCTGTGAAGAATCAAACCTCATGTAGTCACAAAAAGGGCAAACAAAGTATCTTTTATAAATGAAATATTTATTTTTCAAAACGCTCTGTGAACAAAGAAGCTGCAATGGGCAAAAAAAGGCAAAGAAAGTGTTGCCTAAACTAGACAATCCCCTCGCCTCACAACACAAAAATCCAAAGAGTAGTTGAAAAAACAGAACAATTGGTCAAAATCCAGAACAACAAATTATAAACAAGGAATAAACACCCCACACAACAAGTGTATTCAATGAACCGCAAAGGACTGCATGTCTGCTCTGCCTTTACAGGGCTGAGAGAGTCCCCACTCGCAAAACACGTGGAACATAACAGAACAAGTAGAGACACATAAAGCGTATATAATGCACAGAATAATACATGGAGGGAGTTCGCTAACACACTCCTAAAATAAAGCCTGTTTCTTTAATGCTTTCCAGATGAATACAGATGTTCTCACTAAGATGGGGCTCAATGTCCAGTTGAAGAGGACTTGACAGAAACGGCAGCCTCTCCCCTTTTCTGTTTTCTCTATCCTTTCTATAAAACGTGTATCCGTCTGTGTTCTACTCATCCCCATTTTTGCTGTTTAGGCAGCTTTCTGTTATTGTTATAATTTGATGATTATGCTCCTCTACACACAACTCCGACTCACTTGTTTTATTTTTGATACTTGTAGCATTAAGGTGAGCTATTTTAATGTGCTACTCATTTTACTTTTGCATTCGAATTTCCATTTCCATTACTATGTGTTCATATTTTTACATTATTCTTTGTTCCTCCATGTACATTTCTAAATTCCAATTTAAACAATCCTCCTTATCTCCTTACATGCATTGGTGCCCCTCCAATTCGGATGTAACCCGTCACGGTTGAACAGGTCCCATCTTTTCCAAAAGGAGTCCCAATGCCCCATAAACCTATGCCCTTCTAGCCTATACCATGATTTGAGCCACACGTTAAGCCTTCTGATCTCCTCAGTCTTACCTGGACTGGCAGAACGTCGGAGAAGACCACCTTGTCAGTTCTGCTCCTCCAGCTGTCACCTAACTCTTGAAGTCTGGACTGCAAGTTTGACGTGATTGTCCGCAGATCTCTGTTTTGAAGTGACTAATGTCGTGTCTCCCTCTTCAAGCTGTCTTATGCAGATGATTTATGAAGATTCACCTGGAGGAACAGCGGCCTCGGAGGTGCAGCAAGTGAGAGATACTGTAACATTGACAATGACCATTGCATCCACCCCCGCTCTGGCCAAGAGCCTATCCACCCTTCCAGGGAGGTCCCCCACCTGTGCACCTGGAACACACTGTGTGAGATTCTCCGTCTCTGCAACAAATCCCCTTAATGACTGAGTCCCCAACTGTCACTGCCTCTTTCTTTCTGGTTTTGTGGTGGCACCTGCCAACCAACCAGGATGTTGTTAGGAGTAAAATGTATCTGTTAATGACCCTTACACTGCAGAACACAAAACTCTCAGCAGTTCCTCTCCGCTAACTTTGATGACGTCAGTACATCTCAGTCTCCACCTCACATTTTGCTCCAAGGCCTTCAGTGAAGCAAACGGCCACAATGGTTTGGAGCAGCCTGGGGCCTCTGGGTCTACGGAGAAGATGCAACCTCTGAGATGACCACTGCTTCTGATCTCTGCCAGTCAGCTGGACTGTGTGAGTCAAACTTGACCTGACTCCCATGATAGCAGGATCATCTCCTTCAGGTGTGCTGCCCTCTGCTGGCCATGAGTTGCCAACAACCATCCCAAGACTCACCACCTCATGCACTGGTGTGGTTTTTGTCCATTTTGGTTCTGGTCGGGTATGCCCACTTTTACTTGCAGTATTTGAGTACGTCCTCCTCATGCTTGCTGATTCTGTCTGCTGGTTTATGTAGCGCCGTTCATGCTTTGAAATGCCTTACATATAACAGTGAGTTCTTAAACTGCATGTGGCACAGAAGAGAGAACTGTTGATTATAGTGGCATGGCACATTAAGGTGGGAAGGTGTGGTGGCCAAGTAGGATGCCCATTTGTCATCTGGCATTTATGGGTGGCTCTTAAGGGTAGGCCAGGTGCTTCATGTGCCTTTGCTAACTCATCTCTTGGATTCTTGACAGGGGGACAGTGGGGGTCCGCTCCAGTGCTCCAACAAGATAGGCAACTACTACTTGGTGGGGATCACCAGCTTTGGAAGAGGCTGTGCAGAAAAAGGCTTGCCGGGCGTTTACACCAGAGTGTCCAATTATAAGGATTGGGTCGATGACTTTATGAAGTGATGTTGAACGGCTTCCAGCCTGAGAGTGGCACTGCAGCTCTGGGCCAGGGGAAGCTGGGGATCCTCACCATGCAGATGCTGGCACAGCTGCTGCTACTGGATTTTGTTTTCTGACTTGGGACACCTGGCATTTGGGATGGACCTCATTGTCAAATTGAGTGATTCGAGTCAGTGTCATCTGTGTGGAGGAAGTCAAGCAGCAGTTGTGTCCCAATGTCCACTTCACACAGATGTTTGCTACCAGCACACTGTAGGAGATGTTGTCGAGAGCTGCCATTTAGCCCAATGTATTTCATTGTTTCTCTTTCACTGAGTGTGCAAAACTGTCATTGAGTCTGTCAATGTGTCACTCATTTAGTTGTCCCAAAATCTCCTCCTGTCAACTTTTAACTACTGAAATGCTATAATTGCACATGATCTTGAAGAGCTGCTTCTTCTGTTTATAACAGTCCAGTGTCACTCTGGTAATGTTCTGTGATTGGGTCGTAAGCACAAAGTTTACAGCCAATTTTCTAATCCTCCTCTTCCTCACCACCATCACTGCCTCAGTGACCTCTTACTTTACATCTTAAGATGCAGGCCTTCTTAACTAGGGGTCAATAAAACTTAAGTGGGTGACCAGATCACCTGAGCAGCACTTGCTATCATCATTTGAGCCCCACGTCATGTCATGATCTTACCCCTTAAGGACCCCCTGGCACTGTGGTCTCGAGGTACTCTGAAACAATTACCAAAGCCACTTCTTTCCATTGGCTTTGAACTATTTGTGTTTACTCAAAACAATACAATCCAAATCGTCATTTACACCATAGCCAATAGATCATTAGGGCCCCCAAAACCACCCAAATGTGGGACCATGGGTCTCATCTGGGAACATTTTAATTGAATATGTGGTATGATAAAAATAAATTGAACATGGATGTCACCCTTATGCCCAGTGCACAGTTTGGCCCGCGAGGACAGGCCCAAGTTCAGCTCGGCTTCTGATTTACTTCTTGTGGCCGACTGTCCCCCTCTGGATTGCTCTTGAGGAGCCCCCTGGTGACCCTTGGCTTGCAGCGCCAAACTGTCAATGAATAATAAACACAAGAGGACCAGCAATTCATCCAGGCACTTCAGTTTATCGACAAGTATGGGGAGCACAAGTCACCAAAGGGAACAGGATACCCCATCTGTATGAGGCTCTTTGTGACAGAAAGAGGCAAATCCAAAATACAATCACAAGGCTTTAACCTTCAATCCATGATGTACTGGAAATATGAAATAAATGTCAAGAACACTCCTGTCTTGTAAATACGTCTGGAGGATGCACACTGTACAAAGCGACCTTTCAAATGGCCAAATAGATGAATGACTCCAGAACTTGGAAATGAAAGCTGCTCCTAATATTATGTTTGATCTTAGCATAACTGGCAGCTGCTTATCATCTCAAACACTAAACAACTCTTCAAGGAGGACATCAAGTAAGACTTCGCTGCACACGATTGATGTTTGTTGAACTCCGAATGTTTCTGATGTCGTCAGTAGGAGACACCTGACAGTAAATGTGAACTTGAAGAACCCAACATCCTCAACTGTAAGAAATGAAGAGGTGGCCCATCAGTAAGAGTGGGTCCCCCAAGTGCCCAGGTCACTCAGAGGTCTCTGATGCAGTAGTCGGGCAAAGCAGTGGTGGCATCAAAGTCAAGACAAAGAGAACCCAGCAGTGATGGCCACAAGTTCATTTGTCAGGGCACCAACAGCAGAAAAGTCTTCAGCCTAAGCTGATGGGGTCCCCACGTCATGAGCTGGCAGATCATTCCATCACCAGCCAAAGGCTTGAGCTCTTATGGGAGTTTTGTTTACCTCCATTTTGTGATTTTAGCACCTGGTTGGACTGGAGGCTGGGAGTGTGGCACTCACAGTGGTCCCATTGGCAGGGCGGCAGGAATTCTCCTATGGTCCTCAGCAACGTGAAGCTTCACATTCAATTTCTGTAACCTGAAGGTTGTCGGTTTAGCTCTGAGTAGCAATGTTTGGGCAATTAGGGTGACAGGATGAAATGTCGTGCATGCCCTTCCAGAAGTACAGTATAGTTAAACTCATTGAAGGAATTTAATGTTAAGTGGATTTAAAAATTTGTGCCAAACTTGACTGGAAGCTGAAGGGCTCTTCTCGTTCATCATCTTTGAAGCATACTTGAGTGTTTTACTGTTTAACCGACCCGACATTAAATAAAGGTGTGGAGAAGACAACCAAAGAACCCAGATGGTGCTTTAGGCATGGTGGTCATAGTGGACTCGAGTCACTTCTTTACTGGGAAATTGCCAAAATTTTGGACAAAAAATGTCATTTTGATTAACAGACTATTGGCGTTTACAGAATGGTGGCCGTTGATTGAAGTGTGAGGAGATGAAATATGCACTCAATGCGGGGTCACTACTCGTTTCACTATAGCATCTTTAGAGACCTGGCTGACCAGCACTTGAGGAATGATGACTGCTGAAGCTCCATTGAAGGAGATCTGGGTGTCAAAATGGTCTCCTCTCATTTATTCTAAAGCATCTCCATAACGCTCCTCACATCTCATTCCGACTGCCTTATTTCTTCTCTTGTAGGTCACTTGAGTCAGTTTGCATTTTTCAAATGGACTCCTCATGTGTGAATTGTGGTCACCAGCCTTCACTTCTTGACCGACACCAATGACAGCCCCACACCTTCATCTCCTCGCTACCTCTCTTAATCCAAACATTTCTAGATTTAAGGACAGTCTTTCCCTTAATTATAAATCTATCATATGTAAGTGTGTATTATTTATTTCTTGTACATTATTTTATTATTATCCATCCATCCATCCATTATCCAACCCGCTATATCCTAACTACAGGGTCACAGGGGTCTGCTGGAGCCAATCCCAGCCAGCACAGGGCACAAGGCAGGAAACAAACCCCAGGCAGGGTGCCAGCCCACCACAGGACACACACACACACGGGACAATTTAGGATCGCCAATGCACATAACCCGGCATGGCTTTGGACTGTGGGAGGAAACCCACGTAGACACGCAGAGAACATACAAACTCCGTGCAGGGAGGACCTGGGAAGCAAACCCAGGTCTCCTAACTGTGCTACCCACTGCGCCACCGTGCCGCCCTTATTATTATTCTTGTCTAATTTGAATTTGTTTTTCTTTACTTGTTACTGTTTCTTTGATATCTTGTAAAGCACTCTGAGCTCCATCCTTTGTATGAAAATGTTCATCACAAGGGTACACCATGACCATGTGGACAGATTACATGTGCCTCTCAGAGCGAAGTCTTAAGGAAGGCCATGGTCACCAAAGTCCTGTTTGGATACGGTGCCCAGAGTAGAACAGACCAGGTGGGACACTACCAGAGGTGCTTCTGTGCTATGGCACAACAGTCTTCCAGCCAGTGACACCATCATGCCTGCTGAGGTGTCACAATAAGCAAATCATTTGTGAATTTCATAATGAGACATCTTCATGATGCCCTTCATCAAGACCATGTGCTGCTGCCATCTTCAGAGATGAAGTCAGCGTGTTCGTTGAAGGCTCCTCAACATACAGGGAGCCGGTGGTCTCTTCTGATCTGAAATTCTGACGAGTCTGTGACTCAGGACCTCCACCCACGACCCGGCGGTTTCCATCTTCATGTTCTTTCATAAGGCTGTCCTGCAGTGTAAACACGTCTGATAACAGAGTCACAAGTCAAAGAGGTTTTCAGTATGGCATCCATTTGTGGGCTCACATAAAGTAACGTCCATCTTTCTTCTGGTCACTCAGTTGGTTTTCAATGCAGATGATGGCTTTCTCTACTAAAGAAAAAGAAAAGTTGAACGAGCAGGAGAATCATGGCAGTGGAGCGTTTGAGCTCGTAGGCTGTAGTGCTCCCTACATGGTCACACGGCCATCACGGGATGTACACAAGTCCTGAGGCAGCGTCCCATTGCCGCCATTATCCTGCATACGTCATCACACAGAGGAATAAAGTCACCGTTATGTCGTTGAGAAGGGACGTGAAACGCATTTCAGTGGTGAAGACATCACGTGAATGAAGACAGAGAATCTCTTTAGGGGGCCAGGGTGACATCCAATTAGCGCAGCAGTGATTGACGCTAACAGTTCTGCCACCGTATATCTCGGTCATACGCCCCCTTCCTACATTTGCTGGTGTCCTGCACACATTTTAGATACACAGGCGTCCGCATAGACAGCGAAATCCACAGAGCGGGACGTTGAGAAGCAGGCTGGAGAAACGTCATCGCCATCGCTGTCCACGTGCATCTCGCCGGACAACTTCAGAAGCTGTCCTGATGAAGCTGTCAAGATGTGGTCGCGTCGTGACCCTCGGCTTCATTCACTCACAGCTGATTTGGCCAACACCCCGCTCTGCAGACAAGCAGCTCTGACCTGTGATCGTCGTAAACTGCGCTGTGAGGGTTATTAACGGTTTGAATTGTTTCGTGTTTACCTTCCATAACCTGAGAGGGCCGCATGTTCTCTCGCACACAGCAGATAACGTGTGGAGGAAGGCTAATTGACAAGCTTGTACAGCAGTGGCGGTCAGCAATTAATCTGTCGTGGATTTAATGTGAGGGGCGTACAGCTAGAGGAAGAGAAAACAAATCACGGGAAGTGGAAAGGGGATCAGGAGTCGATGGAGCAACAGGATGAGAAGGCAAGAGACAAAGAAAGGGTCTCCTCTCCGATAGAGCGGCGCGTCAAAACCCGCTGTGCTTCAGCTAGGAACGGGGAAGATGGCCGACACGGGGCGCTCTCTGCATGTGGCAGAGAGAGTGAAAGGATAAACCGTGTGTACGCAGTAAAATGCTGCGCACGCCAGCTTCCACACTCAATCGAGATGTATTAAAACGGAACTCGGCATAAAGTCATGGCTGCCGCACGTTTCCCTTTCTTTTTTAGATTCACATCCATGACGTGGGCCTTATCAAATACACCGAGATGAACTGCATATCATTTACAAACTTGGTGCAGCCCTGGATGATGGATGGAATAATTAAACAGGAATAACAACGATTTGTCAATGTTCCGTCAAGGTTTTGAAGTTCTAAGCTTACAGCTGGTTTCACATTTATTACAGGCACTTATTGTGTGACGACTGGTGAAGAAAGGACAGGAATTGTGGGTCGGTACGTTTGACAGAGACGGCACTACTGCAATAAAGAAAGCCCATCCGGGAGAACATCCATTCAATTCCCAGGACAGGCTGTCAAAAAGTGGCTACAAAAGTAGCTGCGCTCAATGAGAGAACATTCATGGCAGTGTGATGAAGCTCCAAGAGGTCAGGCGTATCCCACTGGTTTCATTGAAGCAATGTGTGAAGGCTGGGATTGTGAACTGGCGGTCAGAGACACAGACACTGAACTCAATGGATGTTCTTTTTTGCAGTCGTGCCGTCTTTATGTCAATCACCACACAAGAAATGTCTTCGTGATGGCAGACGTAGCTACAAACGTATAACACTGAGTGTTCAGAAATCGTAAGGAACATTGAAAAATCTCCATTATACATGTTTAATGATTCCATGCAGGAACGCTCTCATCCCAGCAAGCACCATGCACAAGGCAGGAAGAACCCCTGGGGGATTGCCAGCTCATTTCAGGCTGAATACAATACAACGTTTATTTCTATAGCACATTTTCATACAAACAGTAGCTCAAAGTGCTTTACATAATGAATTGAAAAATAAAAGACATAGTAGGAAATGAAAATAAGTCAACATTAATTAACATGGAATAAGAGTGAGGGGGTCCGAAGGCCAGGGAGGACAGAAAAAACAAAAAAAAACTCCAGACAGCCGGAGAAAAAAATAAAATGCAGGGGGTCCAAGGCCAGGAGACCACCCAGTCCACTCTGGGCATTCGACCTCACATGAATGAAACAGTCCTAGTCCTCTTTATATTTAGGGTTCTCACGGACGGACTTGATGATGATGATGGTCACGTGGACTTCTGGCTTTTAGTCCATCAATGCTGGAGCATCAGGATGCTTTGAGTAGGTGGTGGTGGCGCAGGCCGGAAAAAGAAACAGAAGAGAGAGTCGGGGTCAGTACGGACTTTAGAGCCACCATGAATAGTTATTATGATGAATTGAACACACCGAGTATCAGGATTTTAATTACAGTGAGGTTATGAGAGGCCATGTTACAGTAATGTGTTGTCAGCCGTGAGCTCCACCGTATCAGCCTGGTGAATTCCTACTGGCAGGCTACTCCAGATTTAAGGTGCATAGCAGCAGATGGCCGCCTGTCCGCCTCACCACTTCTTTTAAGTTTTGTTCTTGGAATTGTAAGGAGACACTCATTTGAGGATCTGAGGTTACGATTTGGAATATAAGGTGTCAGACATTCTGATATATAAGATGGGGCGAGATTATTTAAGGCTTCATAAACCATAAGCAGAATTTTAAAGTCAATCCTGAAAGACACGAGTGCACACTTACACTAGTAGCGCCAATTCAGCATCACCAGATCCCGTAACCTGCACTTCTTTGGAAGGAAACTGAAGCATGCCCAGGAAACCCTCCCGGAAAGCATACACACCTCTGGCAGAGGATACCCAGGATGTGACCCCCTTACTGTGAAGCTGCAGCGCTACCACTGTGCCACCATGCCCGCACATGTTTTAGTACACATCTTAGTATTGTGAAATGTTCAGAAAGCTGTAACGTGTTGTGTGTGGCGATCACTGCCTGTGCGCTCCTGTCGGACCGTTTAAGAAGCACGTGGCGAATAACGACTGGGTCAGGGAACACTTAGAACACGAAGCATTCAATGTGCTGCTTTAGTTACAATGGGGTTGGAGAAACAATAGCAAACCAAACAGCGATTTCTAGATGAAGATTATAATGTTCTGTTTTATTGACAAAATGAACTACGAGATTAAAATGGAAATTTCGAGATGAAAGTTGCTCGTCTTGGACCTTTTTTCTTCTTCACTCTCTTCCTATTTTTTCTCTGTGGGTCTAATTCACTTGTGTATGACACTCAGACGGTGGGCTGTGACTCGTCTTTTCAAGTCAACTTTGACATCTGACCACATAATCTTTTATTTCAGGTGCTGTGCAGCTTTCTGAACGTGAACTTCTGAGCGCCTTCGCCAGGCTCTACCACTCCACCAGTTTCCTTTTGTTGCCTTCACCTCTGCTATCAAATTCTGCGTTTTGCTTTGAATGAGCAGGACCATCATTTTGCATTTGCTGAAATTCTTCTTTTTTACGTGTGCTTTTGCCATTGTCTTTAAACAAAACACTGAATGGTAGACTATTTACATTGATTTGCATATTCAAATAGGTGAAATTCTGGAAGGAGTTGTGGTGAGGCCGAAACTTCACGTTGATTACGATATATAAAGGGAAAGCGCGTAGAGCTTTGCTTACATACTGTTTTATGCGTCTGATTTTTTGTGTGTACTCACATTTCTAGTCCTGTCTGTACACCATGTTGTAGTGTGAATTCTAAGCAAGACATTATACGTGCGGCCCCAGGAGTCCACGTTTAGGGACTGCACAGTCGAGTCTGCCGACGGTGATGGCATCGGCTGGCTGGAGTGTCTGGAATGATCCAACAGTCACACGTGGCATCACCTGCTACGCGGCTATGGAGAATGACGGGGCTCTGGCACAGACTGACTTCATGCCATCACCTACATAAACGCGCCATCCTTTTCTTCATTCGCAGCTGCATGCACTTGCACTGTGAAGTCGTCACTGAGTGGAAGCCTGATGATCTTCAGCAATTATCAAAGATGGTTCATTGACACTCTCAGGACCTGCTTGTGAGCCCACAATTAAAGACTAACCAGCTGTGTCTGTGGATCCCACCTTTGAAATTAGGCCCTATGCCCCAAGCCCTCGAGTTAGGTCCTTGAGTAATGAAGGATATTAACAGGAATGCCGACCAATAGCTGCAGACATCCTCCATCTGATATGCTGTTGGTCCTCAAGAGAGATCACATGGACCCAATCATTAGCCATGTGAGAGCCTCCCACCATCCAGTGGCCTTGTGTCTTCACATAACGCCCAGTGAAGTCCATCTTGAGCTCCATGATGTTCTGAATGCTCTGTCCTGCCTTCACCATAAGCAGAAGATGACATAAAGCATCAAGTCTGAGAAACATTGTGAAAAGAACAGGCCATTCGGCCCAACAAGCTTGTCCACCCAGTACACCTTAATTGTCCAAAATAACAGCAAGCTGAGATTAGGAGGTCCGCCATACTACTTGGTAATTTATGTCTCAGGCTTCTTGTTGCAGAATTAATTATAAAGTAATAACTGGGGTTGACGGTATTGATCCCTTTCACACTTCAATCACGTCTCCTCTTTATCTCCATTGGATTAAACTGAAAAGGTTCAATTTGTTCAATCTCTGCTCATAGTTTAGACTTCTCATTCCCAGCATCAGCCTAGTCGCTCTTCTCTGGACCTTCTCTAGCGCTGCTATGTCCTTTTTGAGGCCTGGGAACCAAACTGCACCAGGACTCCAGATGAGGCCTCACCACATCAAGGCGCTATATAACCTGGCATTCTTAATGGCTTCTGAACACTGACTGACAGTTGCTAGTGTAGAGTCCATTATCACTCCTAAATCCTTCTCATAAGATGGACTTTCAATTTCCAGACCTTCCATTGTGTATTCAGACCTCACATGTGTACTTCCTGCTAGACCTGTAAATCTGTCAAAGACAAGTCATAGAATAAATGTCAGAATAGTTCATATGTGATATCTTTTGCCCTACACCTTTCCTTGGTATCCTTGTGTTCCTTCTCTTGAACATATTCCAGTAAAGCCTGCTTTTCAAACTTCATCATTTCAAGGCATCTTGTTCAACTCCTGTGTGGTTTCTGACTACAACCAAAAGTTGGATGAGCCCCCATTACCTGTTCTGAAAACATCATTTGTACTCTCATCTTTGAAGGTGATTCTCAATATGCTTTCTACCCCTGTACTCCTCCTCATGTGCCGCCTCAATGTCTCCTGCCCAGAACTTCCTCTGTCGATTGTGTCACCAAAGTCAAATTGACCAATCAGATTGTCCAAAAGAGCCGACACACACAGAGAGACAGTAGCAGTTTATCATACAGATAGATAGATAGATAGATAGATAGATAGATAGATAGATAGATAGATAGATAGATAGATAGATAGATATGAAAGGCACTATATAATAGATAGATAGATAGATAGATAGATAGATAGATAGATAGATAGATAGATAGATAGATAGATAGATAGATAGA
>JANRMT010027041.1:6677488-6720664 GCA_026402145.1 Polypterus bichir lapradei | reverse complement strand
AGATAGATAGATAGATAGATAGATAGATAGATAGATAGATAGATAGACAGAGAGGAAGGAAGGAGAACCGGAGTTCTTTTCATGGAATTCTGCACCCTTTATTCTTTAAAACTACTCTACCTTTGTACATTGTGGCCAAAACGTTCTGTTTCAACTTCATTGGCCCACAGGACTTGTTTCCAGAATGCACCAGGCTTGTTTAGATGTTCATTTGCAAACTTGTGACGTTGAGTTTTGTGGTGCATGATACAGGAAAGATTTTCATCTGACGACTTTTCTTCCAAGAAGGTCACATTTGTGCACAATAGAACTTTGCAGCAGCACTCCAGAGTTTGCTCAACCTTCCTGAAGATCTTTTTCAGACAAATGGGGCTTTGATTTGCCTGTTTAGCATTCCTATGAGCAGATCTCTTGGGAAATCTTCTTGGTCTTCCTCTTAACTGTCATTTTTTGTGATATGAACTGAGAAAATGGCTTTGCTATCTTCTTGTTGCCTTCTCCTGCTTTGTGAGCATCAATTCTTTTATTTTTCAGCAGTGCAGTTCTAGGCAGCTGCTTAGAGGAGCCGATGCTCGCTGATTGTTGGACCAAAGTCTGAGTGTTCATGCAGCTTTGACATTTGCATCACCAGCCCTTCCTAATGGAGACTGAGAACAAACCACAGCCCTGAGGAGCTCATGAAGGTCTGAGAGCTCAGACGTCTTGGAGTGCACAAACGTTTGCATGGTCCTCTTTTCCTTTATTTTACTGTATATTTGCCCAAAACAGAAATAACACAGTAATCTTTTTTTAAAATGCTGAAAAGAAGGTTTCATCTTCAACTTCATGCCTTTTCGGAGGAGATCAGTTCAACTTCTACTCACTTCACAATTCACGGTTTTGGAAATTTCGACCGGTAGCCTAGACTTTTGCATGGCACTGTAGATATGAAAGGCGCTATATAAAGGAAACCATTTATTTTTAATGTTTTAAATGATGAGCGGGTGTGAATAACGCATAAGCTGGAACTTCCCGTCCACGGCTGACGTCTTCAATCACCTTTTGTATTACGAGAGGGTGAAGTAGCACCACGTGAGTATCGATTAGCACAGAACACACGTCTGCGCAGCAATTCAACAACGAGGGGGAGAGCTCGGCACGGTAAAAGTCGGCAGCAGTTCACAAAAGCTACAGGGCACCTGAAGAAAAGGCGTGCAGACAGACAGCTTAAGGGGAACAGACGTATGGGGTTCTGATTGGGTCTCCAGAGTCAAGTGAAAGTCAAACTGGCATGTGCCCATCAACATGTGCCACACGTCTCAGTGAGTAGAACCTCATAGTGAAACTTCTCACAACATGTCAGCGCTGCTAGAAATGAGTTGTTTGTGGTTAAGTACCGTTTGTTGGTGTCTCATTAATTATTTCATTTTATTTCACTTTGTTGTGTTGTTCAATCACATGTGCATTATGTTAATTAGGGGCGGGGTTTCAAAGCAACAAGCAATTAGACCTCCGAAGACACACTCCCAGAGACAGCACAAAATGAGCCGCCCATTGTGGTGGAAGAATGAGCAGAAGTCTCAGTTAGATGAACTAGCAGTCGATTCATAACCTACAGCCCTCAGAAGGCCCACAAAGGTATGAAAAGACATCAGCTGAACTCGGAAAGGATGACATCAAATCATCAACGAGGGCGTCAATGTAACAGCAGATACCCAAGTCACCTGTGGCCACAGCTCCAGTGCCATGGTGTTGGCTCCACACTCTTCGGCTTCCTCTCCCCAGTCTCCGGATTCTCTGTTTATGACTTCATTCTGGTCATTTGGATTTAGAATCTTGGTCGTTTGGCTCTACTGTAGGCTCCCGATTCATTTAGCTCATGTTTTACCAGTTTTCAATTAGAGAGTTAGTTTCTCTGCGGTGGGCTGGCGCCCTGTGTTGGCCGGGATTGGCTCCAGCAGACCCCCGTGACCCTGTAGTTAGGGTATAGCGGGTTGGATGATGGATGGATGGATGGATGGAGTTAGTTTCTTTGCTTCCTGGGTGTTGTTGAAGTTTGCCAGTTGATTGGTTCTCGACACTTGTGCCCTCTCAGATGAGCTCAAATTGGGCCAGTGTAGCTCATAAGGATTCACACAGCGCCCACTTGTGTCCAGTCCTGGGTAGTGAACTCATTCCGGGAAAGAAACAAAGTCATCAGCTTCTGTAGCCTAAAGTTCAACAAGAGGCTGCACAAAACACCCAAGGAAAAACTTACCAAAAGGGCCGAGGACATTGGTCTTCAGCATCTCCCCCTCCATCTGGACAGTGTAGAGGAGCGATTAGGAAGGCCGAAAGATGTTCGAGTGTGTGATGTGTGGAGTACAAGTTAAAGGAAGGCTGTGCTGAACTCATATGACGCAGTAGGGAGGTGTCACCTGGAGTGCCGTGTCCAGTTTACAAAACAGACATAGCAGCACTGGAGAAAGTCCAGAGGAGAAAAGAAGGACTGAGAGTTTCGAGATACGAGGAGAGACAGAAGGAGTTGAACCTTTAAGAAGGCTAACAGCATGTCAGGTCATATTGCACTCCCAAGTGTCAAGGAGGGTCACGCTAAAGCTATACATTGTACATGAAACAGAGCGACAGCACATGATGGCTGGGGTCTCAGTACGTACCCCCATTTAGTTACACTTAGTGTAGGAAGAGCATAAATTACAGTCAACAAGAGTGAAGACCACGGGGATACTGGAGTAACAAAGTCCATCACCACCAGTTGCTACTTCATACTTGGTGGTGGCCACCAGGGGGAGCTGTTGGGAATTAACTACTGAGCGACCAGCCTGGTCCGGCCGAACCCAGAAATGGCAACCAGAAGAACTCCAGGGTTGATAGCGGGGAAGGATTTGGAGACACCCCTGAAGGCTGGACGTCCTGTTTCAGACGTCATTTGCATAATCGGCTTTTTTGAAAGGATGAGAGGACAGCAATGGAGAATAAAGACCAGCAAACTAATAAAACACATGAGCATCTGCCTTGGCCATGTAAAAGGAACCGCGGGTAAAGAGCAGTCTAGAAAGGCGAGGGTCAGCGAACGTCTCCGGGGACGTGAATCCTGCGGCGCTCTCGGTGACGACTGGCGGACCCAGGGGAGCTCCCATTTAAAACTACAGATGCTTTCGTTGGCCGGCTTCTCCAATTCATCCACCCAGTATAAGACTGTGAACGTCACGAGGCGCTGGGCTGCACACTTCATTGGATGTTTTCTCGTTCACGCTTACAGGGCCGTTGTGTCTTTCTTTTTTAAACATCTTTATCATGTACACTGTAGATATCCATGTGACTGTTTGAAGCAGATATGGCGGGACACTTCAGGGGGTCACATTGGTCTCTTCTTTAGCTTAGGAATGTGAGTGGTGTGATCGGCCCGTTTCAGCGTATCGGGTCTGACACGTCACATCATCATCCACAGTCTCTTACAGCAATGAAGGTGGAAGTGCTGATCTCAGAGACCAAGTGCCCTACATGTAAAAATGTCTTTGTGATACCAGAGACCCACAGCCACGGTCACCTTCTGGGGACACGGATACTGGGAATGGACCAGGGTTAAGTAAGGAGGACAAGTGAGACTTTAAGATCTGAACGCTGGCACAGAATGCAAGTGTGCCAGACATGAATCCATCAATAAAGAGAATCCAAAAATAAAACCCTTAACTGCGTCCCTTAAAACTAATTGGTGTCTTTGGGTGTTCAAGAAATCGAAAATCCAGCAGGTGGAGAAGTAAAACCCTCTGTCTGTCTCTGTCTCTTTGGGACACCAGGAGGCGCCCTTATGCAACCATCCATCTGCCAGCTCAGTATGCTTAGCGGGAATCCAACTTGCCATCTTTGCCAGTCACCACAGCTCCCAGGGTGGCAGGCTCTTCCATGGATGCCACTGCATTTCAGCTCCATCTTTCTACTCGTAATGGTGGTCTCTCTCTGTCCTGCCTGCTCAGCATAGGAGATCATGGCCACGACCCAGAGCCTGCACGCAGCCCTCGGTTTTTGTTTTTTAGTTTGTGCCACCCTTCCCATCTTCAATTCTCTATCAAGTGATCATGTCTTCCAAGCCAATTCTCTCTTAACAGACGTTCTTCATCAGAAACATTTTTCTTTCCTTCTTTGTGCCAACCTGCTCCACTTTATTCCAGCTGACCTGCAGCCAGCGCCGCACAGCAATCATCACATTAAGCCGACGTATGGAAGTGAATTCCACCCATTGTCTTATATCAAAACCCAACGGTGACAGAAACGGCACAGGATCATTTGTACAGAATCTTAAAGTCCTCACACCCACAACCACAAAACATCCTTCAAAAATGTAATGGACAAGCACACTCATAACAAGAAAAAGGAAAATTAGATGGGAATGAACGGGGGTGGCGGCACGGTGGCGCAGTGGGTAGCACTCCTGCCTTGCAGTTAGGAGACCCGGGTCTGCCTTGGTTTCCTCCCACAGTCCAAAGACATGCAGGTCAGGAGCATTGGCGATCCTAAATTGGCCCTGGTGTGTGCTTGGTGTTTAGGTGTGGAGGTGTGTGTGTGCCCTGTGGTGGGCTGGCGCCCTGCTTCCTGCCTTGCGCCCTGTGTTGGCTCAGATTGGCTCCAGCAGACCCCCGTGACCCTGTAGTTAGGATATAGCGGGTTGGATAATGGATGGATGGATGGATGGGGGAAGCACACCACAGCAGCTCTTACTCAACATAACGACAGGAGACGCCTGGATCTGAATGTTCGAGTGCATTTTATTCAGTGAAGTGTAAATTCTCCTGGAATCGGCCATCGTCTCCGCTGTTTGCAGTTGCTTTGTCAGTTGGGGAAGTGCCAAGTTATGAAGACCCCGCCCACATCTTCTCAGGCCACACCCCGCCAGTGCTTTGGGGCAGCCATTTGTGAACTCCTTCCTGTAGACGCCTCGCCTGACTAAGGTACGACAGCAACGCCTGATGTCATTTACTTTGATTCTTTCTCTACTGGTAATTCGCTCTTCTCACCATAAAGGATCTTTAAATTGCCTAATGTGCCCTGGGCTCTTTCGTTGTTGTTCACGTTGCTATTTTTCACTGTTAATGTTTTGTCACTTGCTGTTCTTCTAATGAGCTGACGGTCCCTGTGTCCAAGACTTCAGATACCTTAGCATCGTCACGAAGGTGTTCGCTGAATTACGGCTGCAGTTGTGTGGCTCTCCTGTCTTGGATTCTTCTTGATGTTTGTTTCTGGTTATTGAATTCCCTGCCCTCGTCTACAGTTTTGATTTTGGTTGCTTCATCAAGGCTTCCTTTCTGAATTTTACAAACGTTTTCTTTTCCTTGTTCAAAATCAATTCTAAACAAGCAGCAATCATAGAGAAGCAAATTGTAAGAGCAGATTAAGAGGGGATTACAGATTACGGGTTCGTAGATGACGTCTTTCACTTCTTTCAGGAAATTCCCATCAGATTCAGGGGTTTTATTAGTCTTGACGCACATCGGACTCTTCTGGTTTAACATTTATGAACTGGGAGTTTGTCTTATTTCTTCATTCCATTGTTTCTTCTTTTATAAATGCTTGGGTGAAATGTTTGTCCAGTTTGTTTGCCGTTTCCTTCTCATTTTCAGCGATTTCCCCTTTTGTGTCCCTGAAGCCCCTTAAATTCACTCGACTTTGCAGTTCCTCTTTTGACCTTTCAGAAGCTTTTTTTGATCTCTTGCTGTCATTTCCAGATTTTTTATTTGGCTCACATCACTCCCTGGTTTTTATCAGAGCCCATTCCTCCTCCTCCTCCTCCTCCTCCTCAGTCAGCAAGCCCAATGCAGACAGCCCATAGCTTTTGCCCCTCTTCCAGATCGTGCAGCCAGCAGACATGCCACCTCCGTTCTGAATTGGGGGACACGCTGGCGGAGCCACAGAGGGCACTTGAGATAAGCCACTCATGCCCCAGCATGTCACCCTCTTTCTTCAGTTATAATGATTATATTTTTCTAATTTTTCCTCAATACCAATAGACTTTAAGGTGCTTGAGGATGGGTTCTGCCATTTTGGCTCCCAACCTAAAGTGGTGAGTGTCACGTTGGCAGGCCCTTTCAAGTGTAAGCAGTGATCTCAAGAGGGTTGTCATGCTTTGGCTCAGCCTCGATTTTTGGTCAACGTTTCATTAACACACACTTTGCTGGAGTTTGGCCCAGGACTGTTTTTTGACTTTCATTTCTGTTTCATCCTCTCATTGCATCAAAACGAGCAGAACATCTCCGCCGTCTCAGGTGCAGCGGGTTACGAAGCAGACCGACCGCACATCGAAAACAGAAGGGCTCATTCCTGGCGGCTCACTGGAGTTCGCTGACAATCTGGTCGACCTTCCGCAGCTGCCAGTCCTCTTTCCACTTCTGCCGCTCCGCCTCCCATCGCTGCCAGGCCTCTTCCCACTGCTGCCTCTCCTCGTCCCAGTGGTGGCGCTCCAGCTGGCACTGCTGGGGATTCACCCCCTGGCGCTCCCGCAGACTCTCCCACTGCTGCCGGAGCTCCTCCAGCTGCTGCCAGATCTCATCGGTCAACGGATGGGATTTGCTGACTTCCTCCTCGTCCTCCTCCTCCTCCTCCTCCTCATTGAGCCACCGTGTCTGCTCCTGGTGCTCCAGCTCCTGCACCTCCTGCAGTTGCTCCTTGACCCTGCGCAGGTGCTCCTTCTCTTTCAGCCATTGCTCCTCTTCCCTCAGTCGCTTGTCCTCCTCCCTCAGGCGCCGTTCTTTCTCCTTCAGCTCGTCTCTCTTCTTCAGCAGCTGCAGGCCCCATTCCACCAGCTCCTTCACCACATCCATGTTGTTGTTGTTGTTGTCCTTCTCCATCAACTCTGGGCCATCAGGGGATAAAAGAACAAAGAAGATTAGAGAAGGAAACCAGAGAAGAGCCCCAGAAAATGTTAATGAATCACTGATATGGTAGCCAGATGGAGAAATAAACGACCAAAAGTGATAGCAAGGCAGCGAGAGATGAACGTTAACAAGGAAGAAGACAAAAGAGGAGTTGATCTGAAAGGGCACAAGACGAACAATCATTAACCGAAACCCAAATGAAGGAGGCCATTAACGGGATTAGGAGTTTTATTGTTTGTGACAGATGTTTGTCTGATTTATTGTATCCCGTAAATGTAAATGTTGCTTACGCTCACCAGATGAGGCTGACTCTCAGTACTTGATTCAGCTTGAAAGCACGGTGATTTATTGTAGCGGGATCTACCGCTCTGCTATACACGGACACAGCAATCAGACAGGGTCGTGGCCAAGTGATGCTGTTCTGCACTTACGAGTGTGCTTTGGGACTCACAAGCTTCTTAACACATCATCTGAGAAGGCTTTCTTAAACACAGAGAGCGAGAGCTGAAATTTCAAGTGGAGGTGGGTGGCTCAGCCAGGAGCGAAACGTGAAAGATGTCTGGAGGGAGATTGGATACCAGGTGGAGGTGGCATCACCAATCGGCATTCAGCAGTAGGCCTGAGTGGTTGAGAAGGAGCAGAGAACCTCCATATGTGGAGGTGCCGACCATCGAGTGCTCTGTAGACATTTATCAAGGGTTAAAGTGTGATGCTACATGGAGCCAATTCTCAGAGATTATTTTTATGGTTTTCACTATTTTTTTTAATACACCCCTCATATTGAATGACTTCTGTTATTATTGACTGCTAGCTTTTGCACTTCAAACTCCTAGAAAGCCTTTTAATCAGAGCCTCTTGATCTTTGACCCCATTCTGCTGCTACTCCATGTATAAGACTAAGAATCAATCAAAGGACCAATGTAAGCCAGAGTAGCAGACATTACGACTCCAAGGGTCCATTCATCAGTAACTTGCAAGGATGCAAGAAGTGCCCACTAATCACACACTCATTTAATTTAAAGTGTGTAGTTCAGTCATCTCATTCCTGGTGCTGTGGTGGCACCATATGTGTGACAGTAAAGGTATTCTCCCCATCCTGAACTGGCTCTGTGAATTTTGTGACCTGAAAAGAGGAGTGACATGTGCCCACCACCTTGGCTGAGTCAACACCAGTTGGGTGGCGGCATGTTGAATCATCAGTACCAGCTTTGTGGCACGTGCTGGTCATCCTGCCAGCAGAGAGCTGTAGTGGCCCAGCCATGATAAGACCAAAGCCTGGACCAGGAGTTGTGCTGTATACTCTGTCTGATCTATAGAGAGTGAACCTGCAGGACTGAGAGACCGTAGGAACATGGCCCACCACCCCAAGGACCATGTGGCTACAGTCTCTTGGCCTTGCAGAATCCACATTTGCAGATAAAACCCCGTATTGTAGAAGTCTAAAAGACTTCTTGTCTGATTTCCCAGTTCTCCAGTTTGAGCTCTTGTTTCTGACCCTTGACTTTTGCCTCGCGGTTCTGACGTCTGCCTGTTCGGACTCCCCATATCTCCCTGTACTCCAGTCCCTTGCATGTCATTTCACCTACAAGAATCCACAAATGTGGACAAGGGCTGGCGTGTCATGGCAGTTCAGATATTGTCACTATGTGACTTCCAGGTCCAAAAGCCTTCACAATGAAGCATAAGTTGTATCACAGCAACCATTCGCCAATAAAAAAGGCATTGAGGTATTTTCAGAATAAAACAGAATTTCAAATTGTTCAAAATCCAAGTAAAGAAGATCAAACAAAGACATTCTAAGGGCTGGAAGTCATTCGGAAAAGGAGGGTAACTCCACACCAGCAGGCCTGAATATGCCAAAGCCAGAAGGAAGTCAACGACCTGTGGCTTCTGCGGCCTTCAAATGGGGGATCTGATGGTCGTCGTCCTACCTGCACACCTGCACGCCGCCCCCTTGTTGAGCATAAACACCAAACTAAATCAAACGGCTAACAGCGCTGATGGAGTCCACCGCTAACCTTGAGTTCTTTCCTTGGTTCGCTGTTGTTTTGGTCTACTTATCTGTATCTTCGGACCTCCAGTTTTATTTCTTGGTTCGGCTTTGGGAAGTGGTCTAGTTTTTGAGTCTTTTTCTAAGTTTTGCCTGCGTCTCTTCTCCCGGATACGATTAACATCGATTTGCTAGCTGCCGAACGTAAAAACAAACCCTCAAATAAATGATCATTTTAAACAACAGAACGTTCAGATCAACCAAAGGTTACGTCCCACTGTTGGTCCTAAGCGACTGCGCCATCTGGCTTGCATTTCTTATTCTCGTTTCGACTTCACGTCCCACACTCAAAACTTTTGGAAGGCCTTGCAGGAATCATAAAGCCGGCTGGTGTTGTGCTATCACGTCTGTTCATATATCGGGTCAATCTTGCACTCAATTTTAGGGTGTTTGAGCCCACAGATTTGAATTCTGGGTGAATCCCCTGCAAGTTGCATTATTTCTGATGATGTATTGAACCCCATTTTTATTCACAATGGCCACTGCTATTTTGTTTTCAGGACACGATGACAGGGGGGTTGTGACCTGTCAGTTGACGTGAGGGGTTGAAAGTTCACTTCACTATCCGAACTGCGGATTCCAACCCTAAATTTTGTCTTCAATTTGTGTCTCTTGCTTTGGTGTTTTGCTTGGTGTTCTTTGACCCCCCAGTTCTGACCCTTCTTTTTGGCCACCGTGCATCTCCTGGTTTATCCCATTAAAGGTTTCTTGCCTTTTTGCTGACTAATGACAGTCAAGGCAGGTCTTGGCCTACACTCTCCAAAGACCAGGAGTGAAAATGGGAGAGGAGAACCGTTAAAGCCCCTGGCTCACTCAAATTGTCATAAAGCAGCTTTATTTTGTCATTTTTTTCTGGGAAGGATAACTTTTTCCTTAAAAGAAGTTATTTATGGTCATGGAGTTTTTTGGTTACGTATTTCAACTGTATGTAGTGCCTTGTGAAAGTTAGGCTTAGGGTTAGGGTTATTTTCGTGTTGGTATTTGAAGATATCATTGATGCCACTTTGTTCTATTTGAACATTGCCATTTTGTCCTCTGTCGGGGTCATGCCCATGCAGAGGTCATTTCCTATGTCAATTCCACAATGGTCTAAGTAGTGTCCAAGGAGGAAAACTGGGAGAAGAGCGTAGTCAGAGCCATAAAAAGGTACAAACCTTAAGGTCAAGCCAAAATCAAATGTAAAACACCACAAGCAAGAGTCCGAACCAAAATGGAACAAAGCAGAATGACTGACTGTGACAAAACTGAGGATCACAAACGCAGATAGAGAAATGAACTCATAGGTGGAATTTTAACCCCTTCATGTTGTAAACATGGCTCATGACCCCTAATGACACAGGTGTTGCTCTAACGACGGGATGACAAAATATTGTCATTTGTAAATAACCAAGGTGGCGCTTATATCAACAAACTAAGAGAGGGAGGTTCAGAATCTGGGACAAAAGCACCCGGAGCAAGAGCAGGAAGAATGTCTGGACCGGCCATAACAACAAGAGCAAGCCCACATGGGTCGAAAGTAAAGGGAAGCATAAAAAAACATCACGACAGAGGACCTCAAAAGGAGAGCTGATTCACGAGAGGCAGGCAGCAACACCATTAGGCAGCACACAGAGGGCATGGTGGTCAAGGCTTTGGATGTCAGACTCTGAGGTCTGTGGGTTCAAATCCCACTGATGACATAACCGTGTGACCAAGTGACCTCATCTGTGAAATGGAACCAATCGCATCTCAAATTGTAAAGGCATCGGCCAAATAAAAAAACAAATTTAAATCAAGTCACACGCAAAAGCCACAGCAGACACTCATAGCACATGACAAGACGAAAAGTGTGAACAAGGAATAAGCCATCGGGCGAAAGATTCACAAACACAGTGACAATCGTGACAAGAGGTGGCTGGGAGGCTTGGTAAGCAAAAGAGGTGGCAGGGATTTGATGCCTTGCTGTAAGAAGGATGGATGTCTGAAGTGCCAAAGTTTATTCTGCCATCCTGCAGATAAAACCAATCGATCCACAGAAGAAGTCAAGGGTCAAGGGTTAAAAACAGAGCTTAATATCGACACCCACCTTGAAAGAACAAATCTTCTGTATAACAAAAGAGCACAGGGTGCCAGGCTGACTCTCACTCCGGGACGTCTCAAAACGATCGGCGTGGCCGCTGCTCCTCGTCTTGTGCTCTCAGCTGACACGACTCCTCCGACACTCAAACACCAGCTGCTATTGGGTGAAATCAACACGTGCCACTTCTTACATACAACTTCAGAATAAGCTCCGCCTGCCACGGTGGGTGTGGCCTTCACAGATGGGTGTGTCTCAGATGCATCCATGCATTCACATTGGCTTACAATCGTCCTTAAGAAGACGTCCTGTGACTTCCTGTCATGGCAGGACTGAACCAATTGGCTGGAGTGGGGTGGGCAGATTTGAACATTGGATCGATTTTGACATGGACAGGCCACTTCAGCCGAACAAGCTGACAGACTTCAAGTCAAGAATGAAGGTCCCTAAAGTCCTGCTCTCCGATTCCGTGTGTCTTAGTTAACAGGTTTACGGAGGGTCTCCATGTTCATGTTGAGCTATTCTTTGAAACTGAAAGCCAAGACTGGGCAACACGGCAGAGGACTCAAAGCTGTGGCAGTCCTAAAACAGATCTACATGCCCAGGCCCTCGTGCCCATGTCGTGGGGGGGATATTCATGGTGGTCTTGTAAGGCTGGCCGAGTCGGGAGGTCACTCAGCTTGGAGACCCAATCTGGGATTGCACACCCACTGATGCCACTGCCACTTTCTCAGTCATTTGTCTCTGCTCCTTCCTCCTCTTTGCATTGCCATTCCTCCCTCTGCGTCCTTCTGCTGTGACCGGCTCTTCTTCTCGCCCAGCCATTTCTCTTCACTGGTCTCTCTTGCCTGGATGCTGTCTGCCCCCTCTCCACTGGGCCTGCACCCTCCTGCCCATGCCTTTCTGAAGCTCCACATGTCATGTTTCATCCAGGGTTCCTTCCCGACTGGGGTTCAAAGTCTTGTTTTACATTTCTGTGTCATTTATTTATGTTAATGTGGCCCTTGGTGACTATGTGAATTATTCTTTGATTTTGATCTTGTCACGTGTCACGTGTTTTGTGTGGCGGGCCACCTGCCAATCACTACCCTATAAATCCAGAGGGTGTCCCCCTCAGTGACTCTTTTTGGTAAGTTTACTTGTGCTTTATTGTACATTTTGTGATTTATGGATTTTTTGACCTTGTGCTCCATTCCTTTTGATTGCATTTTTTGGATTTTTCTTTTAGGACCTTTATAGCGGGTTGGATAATGGATGGATGGATGGATGGATGGATGGACCTTGTTCACCTGGATTGTCTTTTGTTTTACCCAACTCCATTTTGTGCTTTACAGAGCTTCATTCTTGTTACAATCATTTCTGTGGAAATACATTTTTTTTTTATTTTTATGAAGATTCTGTGTTGCCCTTATATCTAAGTTGGTGTTTAGCAGTATACCTACCTCTAGTCCATGACACTATACAGACTATGGACTACGCTTAGGACAACTGAAAAGGAAATCTGGATAAATGTCAATCTCTCTTCTGCCACTACCAATGCTAAGGTAAGGCTCTTTCAAAATAGGATTAGCAACCCCCCTGATATTCACGGCTCATTCTCGCCTTTCACTTCTCTCCTCAACCCCTCCACCACGTGCACCCTCACCCTCCTTGACTGTTGATGACCTTCAGACCCTTTGTCTGTCATCAGCAGTCAAATCTCTCTGGCCAGCCCCGCTCCCTCGTGAACACACCACAGCCTTCTCCTCTTACTCTCTTCCCTCCAGCACTGAGGTTTCCGAGCTCCTCTCTAGTCGTCCTACCTCCTCTTCCCTTGCCCTGTCAAGGGCTCACTCATTTCTGTACTTACACACGTCATCAGCACCTCACTCAGCTGGGCCACTTTCCTCCCAATGATCAAACGGGCCCTGGTAACTCCTCTCCTCAAGAAGCCCACTCTCGACCCATCTCAGCTAGACAGACCAGTGTATCTCCACTCCTTTCTATGAAAAACACTGGAAGGCGTTGTCTCTAATCGCGTCCCTTACTTTCTTGTACAGAACAGACTGTAATAAGTCAGGAGTCATGAAGGGCCACTCCACCGAGACTGCTCTGTTTGTCATTGTTGCCATGTTATGGCAGGTCAGAGCCACCAAGAAGTCATCTGTGCTCATCCTGCTAGATCTCCCCTCTGCCTTTGACACGGTCAACAATCAGATTCTCCTTGCCACCCTCCCTGACCTTGGCATCACTGGAACTGCCCGAAGGTGGTTTCAATCTTACTTTTTGGGCATCACCTGCTGTGTGTCTTGGCGTGGCAAGATATCAAGGGTGCACCAGACAAGCACAGGGGTGCCCCAAGTATCAGTGCGGGACCCTGTCTTGCTCTATATACACATACCCTCACTAGGCCCTATCATCCAGTCCTGTGGTTTCTTTTATTAATGCAAAGATAACGATGATGATATGCAGCTGTACCTGTCATTCCTTCCAGGGTACCACATGGCATCAGCTGGAATCTCTGCATGTCTCACTGATATTGCAACCTGGATAAAAGAAGACCACCTCCAGCTCAACCTGGCAAAGGTAAACCTTCTTTTTATCCCAGCTCATCCTTCTATTCAACGCTCCATCTCCGTTCAGCTCTGCTCATTGTCACTAACACATGCCAAGTCGTACAGAGGCGTCTGAGCTCCTATGTTCCTTCTTGACCACTCATGTCTGCTGTTGATGCCAACTCTGTATGATTTCAAATCTCAACCTGCCCAGCCTGTTTTCATGTGTAGCTCCTAGCCAGCTGTCTGTTTTCCAATAAGAAATGTGGGATGTATGTGAAAACTGTGGGATTTAATGCAAACAAAAAAAGCCATTAAAAACCACACAAGTTCGTATGAACTCAAGGCTTTTGTATGTTTACAGTGCAGAAGCAAATTATGATAAAGAGGCATACACTTTCTTTCTTTCTTTCTTTCTTTCAAGCAGTGATAGGCCTGCAGTTCGAGCCGCTGCTTGACGGGCTCGCTCATCTCCTCGACTAAGCGACTCAACGCCTCCACAGCCACAGCCCCCATTGCGCAGCTTCAGCATCCCCGTTTCGGCGCCCAAGTTACAGACATGCGCATGCGTGCGGCCAGAACGCACTAATCTACTCAGAGCCGGATATTCATCGCGAGACATCAGTGCGCCGTCCATTTTGAAATAGAAGAAGAGCAGGCAAAAAAAAAAAAAAAGGTGGAAGGAGAAAAGGAGCAAAACCAAACCGACTTGACAAGCGGGGGCTGAGCTGCATGAAGGCGGCGGTGAGCCGAGCATGAGAACGGCGTCTGCCGGGAGTGACACCTTAAACTTCGCGGCCGTCTCGTTCATCTGTGAAGAGGCGGCGGTGCGACCGGACGATAACAAACGCTGATGTAGCTGTCAGCTCAGGTGGACTCGGAACCTCAGGGTTTTGCTTCGATTGTCAGGTAACTCCACGTTAAAGACGCGACGGGGGAGCGAATGAGTGCCGTCCGTTCCCTCAAAGGCAGAGGGATGGGGCGGCAACAAGTAAGCTGGGCCATTTCAAAGACATCAGACATTCCCGTTAATTCCGGGTGGGTCTCGGCATCGTGTCAGGCTAACGGAGGATCAGGGACATTCTGAGCAGGCGACCTCGATAAGGTGGAAAGGCGGCTCGCCTGTCTACGGGTGGCGGGTATTTAAACAAGCGGGCCGCTCGCGGTTCTCCTTCCCAGTTGCAGAGGACCGAGTGGATTTGTTTACGTCACTGGGAAAGCGGAAAATCCCGGCGGAGTCTGACAAACTACCAAAAACGAGGCACACGTGTACTGCTGCATATTTACATTCCGTCCCAAATCAGAAATCATAACTTAGAATCCACATTTAACTTACTGCTTTTTATGACATGTTAGTATATCTTTGTGCAAGGCGACTTGCAACATTTGAGACACAATTAGTTACGTTTCTTTTTGTTTTGGTGAACCGACTGTGGGATTTAAACCCACAAGCACAATTTATAATTAAACGTTCTGAAAAGGTACACATGTTCCGTTAATAAGATTGAAATGACAATTTATGGACTTCTTATGGTACAAGTGTCAAAATCATTCTTATTTTTTAAACAAATTAAAAATGTATGCATAGCGTCAGGATTTCTGGGATTTTTTATTCAGGGAAATCAGAAAACAATTACACCTGCAATTTCTATCAGCTCAATTTAAAGCAATAAGAATAATAACATAATTAATATAGTAATTTCAAATAGCTATAAGCAGAGCAAAATGACGAGGACATGAAGAAATGGAAACAGATGCTCAGTTGTGGTGACCCCGAATGGGAGCAGCCGAAAGTAGAAGAAGAAGAAGAATATACAGGAGCTTTGTGTTCACTGCAAATGGGTTCATTATTAGTGGATTTTTCTTTCCAAAGAATCGAATAGTTTTCACATACTCTTCAACAATAAAGAGAGAAAACAGGATTCTTACTGGAAAATTAATAGACGGGTAGAACTTTATTTGTCCACAGAAGGAAATTCGACTTTTTACAGAAGCTCTTTAAATAAATACATATATAAATAGGCAGAGAAATGTCTGAACACACACACACACACACACACACACACACACACCTGAGTCATCACAATGCAAGAAAAATTCAAAAGAAAGAAACGTTTGGACCTGGCAGTCCCAGTGCCAGCGAGGCGTTATGCAGATGTATTGCAGTTGGTATGAAGAAGCCCCAGTTGTGAGCTTTATGGGGTAACTCTTAAGTGTAATCTTAAAGAAATGTAACTTTGTTTGTTTGTTTTAAGATATTTTGAGGCAATAACATAACTTTTTAACAGAGGTAATAATGGTAACAAAGTTGCTGCAACCTTCAGGCACTGAAACCTCGTGATTTTGAGACAATGAGCGGACAGGCAGCTCGGTTATTTCTGTTCTTAACGGAGTGTCAGAAACACATTTTTCCACAAACTGCAATACCCCAGTGCTGTCTTTATGGTGAAGAAACACCTTTATTTCAAATTGCATACCTATCAGCCTTAGCCCCCATTACTGTGGCAGATTCTTTAGGTGTAGCAGGAGAATTTCTCCTTCTATATAATTTGATACTCTCCGTATGTTTGGTGTTCGCGTCAATACCTCGACTCCATACAAGTTAGAACCATCCAATGGGACTCTGTTCTAGTTAGAACATCACATGGCACACGCGGACGCAGTATTGCATGATTGGCTACGAATGTTCGAATACTTCAGTGACGCCGCTGGACGGCCGAGTATAGTAAGTCGGTGTTGGTTTGAGCAGATAACAGTAAGTTCGGTTGGTTTTTGGAACGTTGGTTTGGTGGGGTGTACTTTGCAGGACTAACATCGTCGACTGACTTAAACCCTTCGACAGCTCCGGAACCGTAAGTAATTTAGAACGTATCGCCATTTACTTTGTACGTCAAAATCTATCTATGAGCAGTTTGGTTTTGGCATCCGTCCTTCTGACATCTAGTACGGCTGGGTATTAACAACGGTCATTTGTTTAAATTTTAGCCGAGCTCAGATCTAAAATGAGTGACAATCGTAACGCAGCCAGAAGAGCAGCGGCCGTGGAAAGGATGCGTAGGAGACAAAGTCACATGACTGACGAGGACACCAATCCTTTTGATAATCCGATGTATATGGATTGGGATTCTATAGAAACGGTCGTTGAACCAAATGTCAACATTGTGGTTGACGTTAATCAACCATGCACCTGTCGGGGACTGGCAGGACATGATCCGCCACGCCAACATAATTATTACTCCGACTCTGATTAGGGTCGTAAAATACGGGTTGTTTTGAAAAATCAAATGAGCCGAGTTCACGTCTCGCAGCCCCGTTTAAACGGGAAGCTCTTCATTACATCGGCCGAAAAGATCTATTTTAAGCACAAATCAGTGCCATTATAACTGAATCATTTCAAGGACTTAAAAAAACAAGTAATTCTTTGCAGAGAAAGTATGGATTTCACAAATGTAGAATTTGTAGCCCGATTCGATTGGCTCCCAGTCAATGTGTGTATGTATGTCACTTCCAAATGGCTGGTGCCATTTTCATGAAACTTGGCACACGTGTTCCTCATTGGTCGACTAAAAATACTATGGGGTGAAATCGGGCCGAACCCACGCCCTTCTGGGTAGAGTGAGGGGTGATCCTGCGGTCTTGTATGCAGGTTATCATCCAGTGGACACTCAGAATGACCACCAGAGGGCCAACTGGAGGCGACTGCCAGCATTCTTTGTTTGAGCGCCACCGCCTGCCCGCACCTGCGCCCACCTGTTGCTTTTGAAATTAAAGAGAGTTAGCCATTTCAGAGCATCAACTGGATGATAACAAACCTACAAAATCACAAGACGAGCACATTAGTGAGTCTTTATTGTTTGTTAATTTATTTTTAAAGTTGTGTTTTTTTTAATTACGTTTCTGTCAAGCAATTAAAAAAAAAAAAAAAAAACACTTTATTTTCCTCCTGGGCAACGCTGGGTATTTCAGCTGGTTTAAAATAAGAGTGAAGCTGCAGACTGCAAGACCTCTGACGTTAAAGACGGGACGCCCTTGACAGCGCACTCCATGTAATGACGCGATTATCATAACGCCGTTCCCCAGCGTCACTGGCATCATGCCCTCTGTGCGACAGTATTGGCCGCTCGTTGCACGGTATGCTGTACTTGTACAAATGACAGCAGTTTTCTGTTTGGACAAACATAAATGACTTCCAGTCTCGCACTCGGGCTATCCAGCCATTCTAAGCACTTTGCCGATGTAAAGTCGTTTTTTTTTTTAATTTTAAATGGCTGTTTATTACGTTTTCTCCTGACGCCTTACATGATCGTAATCTTATTACCATTTAGTGTTTCAAACAGAATGTACCTCATGAAACTCATACCTAGAGATTTTCAATCTAGAAATGTATTTCATATTCTCACATGGGAAACAATAGTAAGCTTAATTAATTTTTAAAGGTTTGCAAAAACAGCGCTACGCACTCCTAGATGGTCCTGCCGCATCCACCCTGGCACTCGAAGCATACACACCGCCTGGTCATGTGCCCGGTCGCTCGCAAGAGAAACTCACGGAGACCCGCCCGCCAGCTGCCAGTGTGTGTGCCTCTGTCTGTCTCTGGCGCTGCCTGTGTGTGAACCGGTCAGGCACAGAGAAGGTCAGCTGCCAAGAGAGCGTCTCGACTGTTGCAGGGCCTGCATTGTTGAAGCAGGTGAGACGGTAATGAAACAGGGCACAGGGCGTATTGGTTTTTAAGGACTGCTTCCTTCATTGTGTTTTAACCTCAGTTTTAAAGGATTGTTTTCTCATGTGATACCCCTCGCAAACTGTTTTACACGCTGCATATAGCGATTCACTTCCGTGAGAAACATGCCGCTATGAAGAGTCAACGTGGCTCAGAGGTGCATGTGGACTCTACGACAGACGAACATAAATGACGCTGTTTTTCCTGTGTCATCGCGTCCGAGTTGGTGGGCGTGGTTCTGCGAGTTGTCGTCGTATCCAATGGTCTTAGAGTTGGTGGGCGTGGCTCCTTCCTGCGTACGCCATGGGCGTCTTACTTGTTGGCAGCTTAGTGAATCCACGCCCCTTCTGGCGTGCTTTCCATGGGTGTCTTGCCTTAGTGAATTATATATAGAGATAATAATAAATAGTGTGCATTCAGCAGGGAATCATCCTGAGGTGATCTCATCATTAAACATGCAGTATTTATTGACCTGTGCATACAGTAAGTAGAGTTATATTGTTACTTACATGTCTCTCCAGAACATCCGTCCAGTATCCAATCCGCTATATCCTAACTACAGGGTCACGGGGGTCTGCTGGAGCCAATCCCAGTTAACACAGGGCGCAAGGCAGGAAACAAACCCCGGGCAGGGCGGCAGCCCACCACAGGGCACACACACACACACACACACACACACACACACACACACACTGGGGACAAGTTAGAATCGCCAATGCACCTAACTTGCACGTCTTTGGACAGTGGGAGGAAGCCCATGCAGACTGGGGGAGAACCTCTCCAGAACAGTGATAATATAATAAAACATAAAACTTATACATACAGTAGAATACAATGTACAGTATAGATATATATATTCAGTTAGATTTCAGGTATTTATACCTCGTCTTTTTCTTACAATGTTTCTTATTACGATTGGCTCTTCAGTAACTAAAACACTTTCTCTGAAGCCATACTGAGGGCCACTGGCTCTTTACTATTTGCCAGACGGCAGGATGAAGACAAACAGCCGTGCAGGATGGCCAAGTGTGTAATAATCTTAGCAGAACGTCTTCTAGATACCCTGGACAGAAGGCAGCTGGGTGCCAGTAATATTTTGTGGCTTTCACCACCCTGTGCAGTGACCCAAGCATGTGTGCCCTACCAAGATGTGATGCCGCCAGTGAAGATGGGCATTGGTGAACTTGGCAATAAACAAAACGTGCTGCTCCCTCCTCAATTATTCAACGATTGTTACTGTATGCAATTTAAACAAGCTCACCATTTCCACGGCACCCACAAAAACAAACCACAGCGTAATCCGCCCCCTGAAGTTTATGACCTGCTCCTTCATTTTTGGGCATGAAAGGTCAGATTGTCCTGGGACCGCTGAGTCAGCAGGTAGACCTCTTGTCTGCAAGCCATTTCATTACTGTTGGTGATCAGGCCTATGGCGGTGATGTCAGTAGCATTTTTAATGATGGAGCTGGTGTGGTGTCCGGACACAAAGTCACACTGGGGGATTAGCACCCTACCCCATAGTGTGCCTGGGTTGTGGGTGAGCATAGAGGATATGATGCTCTGCAAAGCTGAGGTCTGCTGGCTATGAAGTCCAAAATCCAGTTCTGTTGGCACCGCAGTGTTGAATGCTAAGCTGTTGTCTATAAACATACGTCTGTAAGAGCAGCTTTTACATTATCCAGATGTGCCAAGATGGTGTGGAGTGTAAGACTTAACTGCTGTACCAGTAGGCATCACGGAGATGGTGAAGGGGAGCAAAGTTCAGCACTGAGTTGAAAGTTAGTAAGAAGTGTGAGTGAGTGAAGTTAGTAATAAAATGAGTTCTCACATACGACACACAGACTGTTATGGACAAGAAAAGGAGGAATAAAGAGATGAGCACATTTTGAACATTCCAGGAGATGTCAGTCATGAGGCACACATACAGTATATTCCCTCTCTCTCATACTCTCTATACATACATACGCACACACACGCACACAGTATATATTAATAATTCTGATTTCTAACATGGCATTGTTTCATACAGTGGTTCTCGTATTCAGTCCCAGGGGCTGCAGATTTTTGTCCCAACTAATTTTTTGCTTTTAATTCGACTCCCATCTTGAACTTGCAAGCCAGCAGTCTCGGTCTTGAAAGTTAGTGATGTATCAAAACACAAAGGTCATTGTTTTAACTACCACATAGGGGAGTGTAACCTGTGGGGGGCATTTTAGCACCCACACCCTGGACACAACCACACACATACACGTTCCAGGTTAAATATGAATATAATTTAAAGAAACAAAGCACACAATCCCAGTCAGGACATCCACCCGTGTCCTCCATCCACTATGCAGGTCTTTTGAGTAGACGAGGAACTCCTGAGCCAGGTCAGCGAGCCAGTCCGTCCCCACCTGTCTTTACAGTGGACATTGTGAAGGTTGACAAAATTAAAACAGAACATGACAACCTAACTGGCAGGAGAGCAGCAAGTGATGGGAACTTTTTTTTTACTTGACTTCTTCAATATCTTCAGCGTCTCCCCTTCGTCTGACTTTCCACTCGTGTGTGTTACTTCATCCTCATCCATATCCAGAATTCCTGAACTGAGTTCTGTCCCAACAAGTCGGTCACAAGCAGTCAGGATGTTTTTGATCAGTGAAGACTTTTTTGTGAAAAAGAAAACAATACGGAGTGTGAAGAATTTTATTAGGAATATCAACACTAAATTAACTCCACGTTCACTCAAAGTACATCACGTTGGCTTATGACAGAAACCCACCAGTATGACCACAGCTTGTCCTCGGAGTGCTGAGCTCGATTGATTTCTCTGCCTTTGTGCCTCTGCTGTACTCCCTGTGTATTCACGAGGCGGAGTAAAAAAGAGAAAAGAAAGAAACTCCAGCGTACAACCAGGGGAGCGTCGCGTCACGTTGGAAACCATTCAGAAAGGGCACAAATAATTCAAAAGGACTGAGTGCTGTCACGTGAGAAAAGCGTCCATTTTTATTTACTAGTACACTGCTGTAAGACAATCTGTCCGTCTACAGGAATTGTACTGAAGTGAGAACCTCAGAGACAAAGAGAGTCCGATTACCACAATGCAGTCACTTGTGAAGGCCAAATTCATCATTCAAAGCAGAGGTCATCTCATTGTTAACAATTTAGAAAGAATACTTTAAGAACTACTAAAACAGTCACCTGAACATATTACAATAGAAATGCTACATGTAAAACGTTACACATAATTTAAAGTGTTTACCTGAATCAAACAATCACTCCTTTCTAGACTGACTGATGACTGAATGATATCGAGAAGGAAAAAGAGAATTGTTACCTTTAAAAGATTTGAGCCGTAAGAATCGGTTCACCACACACAGGGTACCTGACAGGCTGTCTGTGCCTTCGTGTGAACCGCACTTTCAATGTTACAAGGCACAGCAATACAGATTATTAAATACTAGCAAAATACCCGCGCTTCGTTGCGGAAAAGTCGTGTGTTAAAGAAGTTATGAAAAAGAAAAGGAAACATTTTAAAAAGAACGTAACCTGATTGTCAATGTAAGTGTTTTGTGAGTGTTATGAGTGTTGCTGTCATCAAGGATTTGATTATCATGATTTCTGTCAATCAGGTTCATATTTGGAGGACGTGTTGTGTTCAAGTTATATTCCGTGTTTGTCAGCCGTTGTAAAGATAACAGGCTTCATTCATCGAAGTGTTCACCACCCAAATCGCTACTCGTGAATAAGATGTTTAACAGGCATTCCCGGTATTACGTTGTGGATTTGCCTGTGACTATTTAGTGACAGCATGTCTATTAACTTGTAGATTTTTTTGGCGGCAGCGTCACGAAGTTGTTTTCGTCTCGCCGCATCAGAAAATGTACCACGACATCTGACACGCCTCCTTTTTACTGTTTTCTCACAGCTTGGATTGCTGCTGTCATAATCGGTTTGAGTTTCATGGTTTGTTTCAATTACGTTAGTATTTGCAGGACTTGTTGTGTTGAAGTGACATTCGGCATCTGTCAAGCGTTGTAAGCATACAACCGCCTTCATCGATAACTTCACATCGTAATAAGCTAACAATAAAACAGCGGAGAAGCCATGGATTAAATAAAAAGGCTGCAGTTATCAGCAGGGAGACGTGAATACCGTGGCAAAGCAAAGATGGGAATAAAGAGACCGGAGCGACGGACGGCCTTATATAGGCAGGCAGCCAACTATGTGGGAGGCGTGGAGATGGGGGACGCAACTCTGCCTCACACGGTGACCGAGCTGCAGGCTATGGCCGTATATATGAATGTAAGTAGGTTCCAGTTATGACCGTTACGTGTAGAATTTCAAAATGAAACCTGCTTAACTTTTGTAAGTGAGCTGTAAGGAATGAGCCTGCCAAATTTCAGCCTTCCACCTACACGGGAAGTTTAAGAATTAGTGATGAGTGAGTGAGTGAGTGAGGGCTTTGCCTTTTATTAGTATAGATTATGCATTTTGATAGTAGATTTAATTATATTGTACTGGCAGAAATAATTCAGTCAACATTTTCAAAAATAGATGCATTTTTTATAAAAGTCTGGGTATTTGTAGGTGAAAACACTTGACTTTCTACTGTATTCCAGTTCAATAGTCTCATACCACTTTATACTTGTACAAAAGATATTTTACATGATCACATATTGGTAAGGATACACAATATCAAGCCCTTGAGAAACGAGTGAGAAATGCAGCATGTGCTTCAGTAATGGAAAAGGAGGGACGGAGAGGGAAATGTCCTTGCTGTTCTCTGTCTTGTCTAGAATTACTGGAAGCAGAAATAATTGCCATTTAATGAATCAGTTTGAGCACACAAACCCCCCATATTTAAGACCACCATTCTCTGCCCCCATAATGCCATTGGCATGACACAGGGCTGAAGAAAGACACAAGTCGCTGGAGACCTGCAGTGTGACCTGTTGGTCAAAGACTGTTTGTGAAGTTCTGATTTATAAAATGAGAGTCGAAGAACATTTCAACTGAGAATTAGGACTCACTACCTGCGGCACACAGACGGCCGTCTTGGCTGGAAGAAAAACAAAATTCAGAAGTACTGTAGGTGACAAATTCTGAGAACTTAAAAAAAGCTTGAAAGGTTACACACCTTTCCAAAGTAAGAGAAGACACCTAAGAAATGTAAATCGGGAAACTGCAATAAATTCTATGAATAAAAAATAACATTCTATTTTTTTTAATCAGAACGAGCATTATAATAAAAGACACAGCCAATGATGCTTTTAAACATTTATGAATATATGTTGCCAGTCATTTGTAGGGTAATGTAACTCCACGTTTACGTTCCTAAAAATGAAAGTATTTGTACTATGATCTTTGTCATATCCTACTAAATCTTTTAAAAGAGAAAATTGTGTTAATAAACAGTCATGAATTCAGGAATCTAAAAGGTGGAAAGGTACACCGTATCCTGCGGAGCTGTGGATAAGGTGGAGCTCAAGCTGTGTTGAAAGTGATCACAGTTTACAAGTTCAGAGAGCGTCACATCCTCTACCTCCACGGACCACCAGGGTCCTCCTGTGGCCTGCAGAATCTCCTGAGCAGCAAACACAACTGGAGGCTCCTCTGTGGACTTGAATATACTGAAGAGTCTCTGGTGAGTGTGAAGTAGATATGAAGTTCTTAAAACTGACAAATATGCACAAGAACAAACGTTTCACTTGATTTAAATTGAAAAAAAAAACCTTCTAAAGCAGTATTTTGGAAGAATGCAGCAGAGGTCAGCATGAGACGTTGAATATCATTTTGAGGGTTTAAACAAACTGTACTATCATTGAAAGAATTTTACAAAATCCTAATAATAAATAACCGGTTGTTCTTTTCCCCTATACTGTATTGTCTAGTTTCTAATTTGAACTTTCTCGAACAGGAGGTCATTGAATATCGCTTTAACACTTGACCTTTGTTTGTAGCTACTTGTTACAATTTTCCGTTATGTACTGTAAATACATACAGAACTATGATTTACTGTCGATTTACTACTCCGAATTGAGTTTTCCGAACAGCCCTGTAACAATACGCTACACAAACGGACCTGCTTGTTGTTTAATGCTCACAAGAGCGCTTAGAACGGCACGGCACCTGAAAGTCGATTCAACTGACATCTTTAATACACTCTGGTATAATTCGTACCCTGCCAGTAAAGTGTGATATTATCTAATATTAATAAAACATGCAACCAACTCACTGCCATCTGGATTTCAATCTCTGTCTTATTCTTCTTTCCTCAAAGAGCTTTCATAAAGGTTTATTCAAAGTCCACCATTCCTTTGAGTGCCGACAAAAATAATGATTGGCGTATCGAAAATGACATCAAAGGGCGTTCCGTGATATGAAGGGCGTTCCGTGTCTAACGTCATAGGTATTGCGGGCTGCAGCCAGACCCGTCTCAACTCACTAGAACTCATGAGAGGACCCCAAAATGTCAAATTGGATCTCCTTATCAAACCAACTCTTTAGGTGGGGTGGCAAAGTGGTTAAGGCTTTGTGGATTGAGATGTGTGTGACCATGAGGAAGTCGCCTCACCTGTCTCTGCTCCTGTTGGAATACACAAACAAAAGAATAAATGGAGCCAATTGCGTCTCAGAGATTGTAGGTCACCATGAATAAAGGCGTCAGTCAATTAAATTATATATTTTCACAAAATATCACCTCTGTTCCAAATATAACAACGTTGTGGAAATAAAACTGTGCTGTCGATGGTCCTTCGTGCCAATAATAATTGTTTATGAAATTGTGATGCTTAATAGGGTTTTTTCTATCAGAGGGACGGAGAGTGTTCTGAGATTGGGTTAACTTGGTTTTGAAAGACGTGCAGGTTAGGTGGATTGGCGATGCCACATTGACCCTTTGTGAGTCAATGAGTGAGTGTGAGCACACGTGTTTGTTGGCATTGTGTCGAGGGAGTGTTTCTGCGTTGCACCCAGTGAGCTTCCCTGCTCTGGATAAGTGGGTTTAGAAAAATGGATGGAAAGTTGAAATTAATATTAAATTTAAAAATGCTTCATGAGAGATATTTTTGTTCATGAAATACTTTGTGGTGGTGGTGGTGTGTGTTACATGTGGCTGAGGTTTACCCAGACCACGTTCAAGCACATGGCGCACACACACCATTTAAATTGCTGCCTGAGGGTCTCTTTGCTGTCGGGAACGGCCGTCTGACATGTAAAAGTACACAAAACAGAGACGTTGAGTGACGCCTCTGCAGCAAAGTCTGAAACGGTAAGCAAATCCGTAACCGCGTAGTGCAGAATGTGTCTCCGCTTGTTGTAAGGATGGGAGATGTGCGAGTTACAGTGGCTTAGGTAGGATGGATTTAATTGTCATATTCGTTGATCATCAATATATTTACATCAGCTGTGGCCTTAAAAAACAATAAACATTTGAGGACCAACAACAACCGTTGTTTTGTAGCGTAGTGTATCCATTTGGGGGCCGTGCCTCCCCTTAAAGTCTGCCTAAGCCTAAAACTTCCTTTTTAATGGAACAATTGTGTTTGTCGGGGTATTTGTAGCAACTTCTATGACCTGATAAAGTGTTGGTGGCAGCTGCTTGTGCCCAGTCAGCTCAAGTCCAGTCAGGTGTCAAAACAGAAAGCCAGCAGCGGGTTTGATTTTTTTGATCCCTATAAACATTATTGGTGGTCTTTGTGCTGTCTTAGTTAAAACTGTAATGTGACCCCCATGGGTCTCTGAAGGGACAAACGCAATGACCAGCTTCTTATTTGGAAGCTTCTGTATGTCATTAGCCATTTCAGCGTTTATTGAAGTCCAGGGCAGGCTCAGTTAGGAAGTGTGGGGTCTCACTAAATAAAAGCCTTTCAATCCTTAAAAAAAGCATCTGACTAGCAGGCCAGGAATGAATGCACGCCAGGCCATCACGTTTTCATATGCCAGTTGATTTGATTCAAACCTAGTTTTGTTCAACTGACTTGCTTGTATGGAATGTTATTTGATTTTAACACAATCAATAAAATGCCAAAAAAGAATCTGAAAAGGAAGTGGGCTAACTGTTCGAAGGAGTGGTGAGCCTACTTGCACCCTTTTTGAATGGCCACCACTCTTCCAGCCTGCATCTCTGGTCTCTTGTATGTTCACGTCAATCAGGAGTGGCTGGATGTTTCAAACAAGCTGTCCATTCTGGTGTCACTTCTATGCAGCCATTTCCAGTTACAAGCCACACTCGTACCATTTCAGACCCACATTGTCCATTCTCGGATGGCAGGGATGCTGACCTTACTTTGGCACGTATCACTGACCTGTGCAGAAATTTCATAAAAGTGAAACTGAACTGATTTTGTCTTTTGTCCTTCATGTGGTTCTCCTGTAGTGGCTGACTGCATTTTTCCAATGTGCAGAGTTTATGAGTTTTGTGATTGTCTTCATGTCAGGCTCTTCCTAGTCCCCTGTGTCTGTCTGTCATTTTATTTGGCATGTCTGAAGTCAGCCTCCCTGTTGTTCTCTTTCAGAGCCATGGAGAGGTGCACCTTACAGTGAAGTACAGTCTGAGGACAGAGTGAGTGGAAAGCTCAAGGGAAGTAAGCAGAACTGTGAGGATGGAGGAGATGCCTGTGTGTGTTAAAGACGAGCCATCTCTCCACATTAAGGACGAACCCTGTGAGCTGCCATTCCTCCATGTGAAGACAGAGCCGCATGAGGAGGAGACTGTTGACTTTGGGCAGATCTGTCAAGAAGATTTGAAAGACCTGGCTGTTAAGGTGGAGTATGTGACCGAGGACTGCTGTCCAGATGTGGAAGACTCGGCTCTAGCGACTGATGCGTCTCTCCAGAGGCCGTCTGCACACGTCAAGGCTCCTGGTCTCGATTTGGACTCTTCCTGTTGGGAATGTCATGAAGACTGCTCTGCATCTTCTAGCCAGCTGGAAAACGGTAGGTGAAAGTGAGCGACCATAACGAGGGCGGCAGATTTGTCGCTGAATCTGTTAGTTAGCAAGAACATCGAGAACTATAGAAACATGGAATAAGTGACCAAGTAGTGTGGTGGACTGCAGGGACCTTCAAAACTCGACTTGATGCTGTTTTGGGAGGATTTAGTTGAAAGCACTAATGTGCGTTGTTGGGCTGAATGGCCTGTTCTCGTCCAGATTGCTCTAATGTTCCAGCAGTCATTCTGGACAATATGGTGAAGCATTAAAAGAAGATGGAGATGACAAATTGATGACAAGCTGTGCACCAACCACATATTGTGATGGCAGAGTGAGAAAAAAGCATTTTTTTATGTATAAAGTAAGTTTAATTTATAACCCTTTAGATTGAATTAAATACAAATTTGAATACAGTAATCCCTCCTCGATCGCGGAGGTTTCGTTCCAGACCCCGCCGCGATAGGTGAAAATCCGCGAAGTAGAAACCATATGTTTGTATGGTTATTTTTATATATTTTAAGCCCTTAGAAACTCTCCCACACTGTTTATAAATATTCTCCGCACAGTTATACAGTAAACTCTCGTTTATCGCGGTTAATCCGCTCCAGTCAGATAAATGAATTTCCACGAAGTAGGATTCTTTATTTATAAATATTTTCACAGTTAGAGCATAGAATACCTGTTTACGACCTTCTAGATACGTTTTTTTAACATTATTAGAGCCCTCTAGACATGAAATAACACCCTTTAGTCAAAAGTTTAAACTGTGCTCCATGACAAGACAGAGATGACAGTTCTTTCTCACAATTAAAAGAATGCAAACATATCCTCCTCTTCAAAGGAGTGTGCGTCAGGAGCAGAGAATGTCAGAGAGAGAGTAAAGTAAACAATCAAAAATCAATAGGGCTGTTGGGCTTTGAAGTGTGCGAAGCATATCGTATATCATTTAATAAGTAATACGTGCTCTGATTGGGTAGCTTCTCAGCCATCTGCCAATAGCGTCCCTTGTATGAAATCAACTGGGCAAAGCAACTGATGAAGCATATACCATAAATTAAAAGACCCATTGTCTGCAGAAATCCGCGAACCAGCGAAAAATCCGTGATATATATTTAGATATGCTTACATTTAAAATCCGCAATAGAGTGAAGCCGCGAAAGTCGAAGCGCGATATAGCGAGGGATCACTGTAACCGTATAGCCATGTGTGAATACTAAACCACAAAGGGCTGTGATTCATGTGCTATATGTTGTTCTTTGTCATTTTTCATAGCACAACATTTCAAGTTGACGTAACCGTGTTCTCAGTACGGCAGTTCTTGCCACATTTCACACGCATGCGTCTTTAAACTTCACAGGCTGAGCTTCTACTTCCCAAATGCTTGTCTGCTGCACCTCCACTGGTGCTCCAAAGAGCGTCATCGGCCGAGGATCAGCATTCCTAGGTGTGGTGGTGGTGAACACCATCTGCAACTACGCTGTCTTGAGAGTTGATTGCTACCCAAGTCTTATCCACCTTCTCTCAACCACAGCCAGAAGTTTGCCTTCTCTGCTTCTTCTACGATCTCATCGATTGCTTTACAGAGATCTGCATAACCCAAAGTCCCTAAACATTTGCGCTGTTGACTTGCCGTTGAATCCTCTGATCCTGCCTGGCACTCCATTCGTCCTCTCGTCACTCCGCAGCCAGATCAGCGTACTTTGCTGCGTTCCTTTAGAGGGCCGCCCTCACTCCCATGGTTCTGGAAGTTCATTCAGCCATGCAGATTTCTTGGCTACAGTACATAGCTCCCTGTCTGGCCACAATATTGTACCTTTTTGCTGTCTAAATAATTGTTTTTAACTAATAATGACATAAATAAATATTTTTATGCATAGCATTAAACTCATAAAAATAAAACACATCAGTTTGTTGTGGAAGATTAATAATTCCAAATTAAATGCAGTCCATTTTATGAACTGCATTGAAATCTAGGTTTATCGTGTCATAATTAAAAATGTTACCAGTCAAATGATAGATTGCTTTTCATGGATCTCATGTCTTATGAATACTTAAATTAAACATTTAATATTAAAAATGCAAAATGTAAAAAGCAATGTTGCTGCTTTAAACATGCACAAAACTCGTAGTTCATTTTTGATTCCTGCAATATGAACGAGTACTGCAGACTTTAGCAATAGAAGACGCTGAAAGCACTCTTGCCAATTTGAGTGGGTAAAATGCCATATATGGTGTCACAAACTCGACAAAGAGCCATAGCAAGGTTTGGGGCGGCCACCCGTATGTTACTCCCTGGCTGCAAGATTGAAACAAGTGATAGCCCTGATGTGCCCAAATCGGAGTGCAAAACAGAACTGAGGGGATACGGGGAAGGTGGAGCCTTTTAAAGGCCAGTATAGGAAGTGACGTCAAGGGGGTCGGGACCGGAAGGGTCTTCATCCATAGACTCGGGCACGGAAGTGACGTCAGCAGGGCCAGGCGGGATTTCCCACAAACGGTCTGCAGAAAAGCGAGAAAAAGAATCGGTGAACTCTACCACATCCCAGTCTGGCTCGGAAATGCCCTCATTCTGACCCGTTAGCTGCCTTCCATGCGCACGTGTGTGGCACAGGTCAACGCTTGGCACACATGCCAGTGCTAAAGGGCAGCTCTTGGCTTTGTCTGCATATGCTACACAGAACGCCTCATATTAAGAATATCTTGTCAGAAGCCTCCTTGATCATTTGTCACTTAATTTTTTTAGTGACCGTAGGGATGTGAATAAAAAAGCAATTTAAAAATTTAGCTGATCTGAGATTGCAAACCTTCTAGAAAGTGAAAAAAAAATGGTAGCAACTAAACCCGAACCTCTGCTACCACAATGCACTGAAGATAGCCGTCTTGACAAATTTACCCACTGCAGATTTTTTTTTTTATTTTATTCAAATTTTCTACTAATTTCTAATTTGGGGACAGGCACGCCTCAATATTAGGAATTATTAGGAAATTAAAAACTCTGGAGTGGCTGAGTAAAGAGATAAAGTAGCCACAAACGAAGAAAACAGCTTTATAAGGCACATAAGACTAATAACTCCGATGTGAATCGTAGGGCATATGAGAACATACGGGCAACCATTAAGAAGGATACTGGGGAGGCTAAAAGGAATAGCAGATAAGGCGAAAGACGACTCGAAGAAACTCTTTGAGTATTTTAATATTAAAAGAACAATCGAGGAGGAGGTAAAATAAAGGGGAATTAAAAATAGAGACAGTGGCACAGCAGATACTTTAAAGCAGGGGTGCCCACACTTTTTTGGCTTACTTTTAAAATAACCAGGTTGAAATAATCTATCTACATTAAAAATTATATATATATATGCTGAGTATACTTTATACATAAAATATATGTTGTCGTACCTTGCATAACTGAATGACCTTCATGGTTAAATAACAATTCAATACATTTACGGACACTACAGTATTTGGATTTAATAATCTTCATGTGGGAAAAGGCTGACTCACATAAATGAGTAGAGCCGAATAATGCAGTCAAGGAGCTTCTGAATTCAGCCGAGTGAAAAATGACGGCTGCCCGATTAACTGCCATTTTAGTTTGCTCTCCTTTCTCTTTCTCAGATCGCTTTTCGGAAGGAAGTCAATTTTGTAGTTTTTATGAACAGTTTGAAAGTGCCTAGCAATGATAGATTGACAGATCAGACAGACGCACTTCGATTGTGACATTGTGAGAGAAAATAAATCCTCTTTCAATTCCACATCCAGCCCATAAACAACAATTTTTTTTAAATCCCTTCTTTAGTCGATATAAATTGGAAGGCTAACTAGATCACAGCCGGAGTTTTACAGTAGCTTGCGCGTTTGATTGTGCGTGCAGGATGACCAGCGAGTTACAAGAAAAGAGATCTCAGACTGGCCGCCCTGTATGTCAATCAAGTGGCAAATGCCATAGGGAGGATATACTGTATGATAGACTAACATTTAAAATTTTTTTTTTTGGAATGCGACGCGATCGACCTGCACTACCTTTGTGATCTACCGGTCGATCGCGATCGACGTATTGGGCACCCCTGCTCTAAACCGAGGTCTTCGCATGTGAGGGACTGAGGGATTTAGAAATTGTAGAAGGAGAAGTGCTGCTTAGATTGAATAGGCTGAAATCTAACAAAACGCCTGGACCAGGTCATATGTATCACAGGAGGTTAGAGAGTACCGATAGGGACTCTTGGCACATATTTTTCTCAAGTCTCTGTGCACTGGGGAAATTCCAAAGGACTGCAGAATGGTAAGTGTTATATAAAAAGTGTGAGCGGGCAGAGCCAAGCAACTGTAGGCCAGTAAGCTTAACATGCATCACAGGAAAATTAATGGAAGGAATTATTACGGATAGGATTGAGCAACACCTGGCAAGGACAGGACAGTCAGCGTGGGGTCAGAAGAGGGAGGTCGTGTTTTACCAACATGCTGGAATTCTATGAGGAGGAAACAAAAGGATACGAGCAAAGTGAAGCATGTGATACTATTTACCTTGACCTTCAGAAAGCATTGGATAAGGTGCCAACTGAGAGGCTGGGCATCAAACTTGAAGTTAAGTGGCAGTTCAGGGTGTGGTTTGTAGATGGGTGCAGAATTGGCTTAGACACAGGAAGCAGACGGTGACGATGGTGTGAGGAACTTCATCACAACTGGCCGATGTTAAGAGTGGTGACCAGTAGGGGGCAGTGCTAGGGCTGCTGCTATTCTTAATATCTATAAATGAATTAGATAGGAATATAAGGAACAAGCTGGTGAAGTTTGCAGAAGATACCAAGATAGGTGGATTGGCAGATCATCTCAAATCTGTTGCTCAGCAGATATGAAGTCCTGCTGATGATCTCTTTGCTTCCCTCAAGCCCTTCGGCTCTGCATGCCTTTTACGTTTCTCGGGTTCGGCACACTCTTCAGACTCCTCTGTTTAACTCCTCATGCTGTGCACACTGAGGCTTGAGATACCCATCCAGACCCACCTCACCCAATCCCTACACCTTAATTACAGCACACTCCAGAATCTTCACCTTTCGCCGTGTCTCTCAGTAGTAACAGTCGCCCAGCTCCCACCTTGTTTGCACGTATGGCGATCCTGCTCAGCTCCGTGATGGCACTCTGCTCTACTCCTCAGGCCCCTCTAAACAGCGGTGCCCCCTAAAGTGCGTCACACCCACTTGTCACCTGCCCCATTCCCCTCCTACTCATTTTTGCGTTATCTGTAAATGGTAAGCCTTTCCATCCCGATTCTGGAGTTGCACTGTAACATCATGTCAGAGTCTCATTCCACTATTGGCCTAAAGCACTATTCCAACATGGCAGACATTTATACTCTTGTGTTACTCTCGGTGACAATTCCACATCACCATCAGTCCAAACAAAGCCAGTATGTGTTTTTTTTTCATATTCTCCATTGCTGTTCTGCATGTGTGAACAAACGCTAGACATGATGGCACGTGGAGACACTTCTTCATTCTGTTTCTACAGATGCACGCATGCCCACTACAGGTAAAGGTCTGTGTCATTTTGTGTGGTCACAGATAAGTTTGTAAGTGACGTGAAGACGCCAGTGTGGTCAGAGATCATTTCTGGTTCTAAGTGCCATTTTTAGTTAATGTTGTAAATGTAGTGAAACTGCGTGCAGTGCAGTGGCATACAGACTTCAGTACCGAAACCAGCCTTCGCACTCTCATGACCACTTCCAAACAACGTGCCCCCCCGTCCCACCTCAGTCTTTGCAGCTGGCACATAAGTGACTATGCCACACGGTTCTGGTGCATTTCACTCACTATAACAAGGAGTAGTTTGCCCCTCGACTATGCTGTGCCCATCGGTGTCCATTTGGGTTTTTGAGTCTGTGAATTTCCACGTATTGCCCCTTCAAGGTTTGAGCTGCCAGTTCATAACCATTAAGTTGCAGGGTATTGAATTTGGCCTGCTGGTATGGCACCATTTTAGAATTTAGAAGTTTGGTTTGTTTTTTAATACCAGCGTATCGCTCAGCACCAGCGCAGTTTTAAACTTTAACTGGTAGTACTGGTGAGCTGATCTATCAATCTCTGGATCGCCTGGGAACTGTGGTGTTGGCACATAAACTGGGAATGCTGTGCTGCTTGGAAGAGAGAGCTGTGCTTTTCATTTAAAACCTCTTTTTCTGATTTTTAGTGAAGCCAGTCTGGGAATACCCTGAGAAAACCCCAGAGAAGGCCGACGCTACCGAGGGCCCCTCTGATAATTCTGAAGTGGACGATGACTTAATAAAAGTGGAAGTTCTGAAATTGAATCCACCCAGCAAACCAAGAAAGGATCAAGAGGGCAAGGATACAAGTGGGAATTGCCTTGGCATTGACCGCAGCGTGAAGCCGTACACATGTGACCAATGCGGGCAGAGGTCTGCACAGAAAAGCGGCTTTCGGCCTCACGCCGGCGGGACTTCGTTTTGCTGCATTAACTGTGAAAATGCATTGAAATTAAACGAGCCACTGCTGAGCCATGCGGGTGTTCAAGCGTATTGCTGCCAACATTGTGGCAAGTCATTCAGACAGAAGTGGTACCTTCAGTGTCACTTGAGAATGCACACCGGAGACCGGCCTTACTGCTGCTTAGAGTGCGGAAAGAGCTTCATAATGAACGCCCACCTAAAACGCCACTTAAGAATTCACTCCGGAGAGAAACCCTTCTCCTGCAAGCACTGCGGAAAGAAGTTTGGTGGACAGTCCGATCTTCAGTGCCATCTCCGGTATCATACCGGAGAAAAGCGCTTTTCCTGCAGAGAATGTGGAAAGACGTTTAAGCAGATCTGGGATCTCCAATGCCATCTGCGAATCCACACCGGTGAGAGGCCGTACAGTTGCTCGGACTGTGGAAAGAGCTTTGTAATGAATGCTCATCTCAAACGACATTTAAGAGTTCACACTGGCGAGAAGCCCTACTTCTGTAAAGAGTGCGGAAAGAGCTTTGCAGGACAGTCAGGTCTCCAGTGGCACCTCCGAAGTCACACCAGGGACCATCCATATTGCTGTAAGCACTGCGGAAAGACGTTCGCAGAGAAGTCCGATCTCCAATTCCATCTTCAGTTGCACACTGGAGAGAAGGCTTATAGCTGCACAGAATGTGGAAAGCGGTTCAAACAGGTGTGGTACCTCCAGTGCCACTTGAGAACTCACACGGGCGAGAGGCCTTACCGCTGCACGGACTGTGGAAAGAGCTTCAGAATGAATGCCCATCTGAAACGCCATTTAAGAATTCACACCGGGGAGAAGCCCTATTGCTGTAGTCACTGCGGAAAGAAATTTGCCGGCCAGTCGGATCTCCAGTATCATCTCCGGTTTCACACTGGGGAGAAGCCATATTCCTGTACGGACTGTGGAAAGAGGTTTAGGGTGAGGATCTCCCTTACGCGGCACCTGAGAATTCATACTGGGGAGAAACCGTACAGCTGCTCGGACTGTGAGATGAAGTTCAAAACGAAAGAAGCTCTGCAGAGCCATGCGACCGTTCACACTGGACAGAAGCCTCATTGCTGCACAGTCTGTGGAAAGGCGTTCAGGCAGAAGTGGTGCCTACGATACCACCTCCGAATTCACACGGGGGAGACCCCCTACTCCTGCACAGAATGTGAAAAAACATTTCAGAAGGAAACGGACCTTCAGAAGCACACGAGAAATCACTCTGCAGCGAGCCCCATTTGTGACGTAGACTCGGAAAACAATTCTAAGGAAGAAGAAGAAGAAGAAGGAGTTTTGCATATCCACCAGTCCAGTGAAAACCCTTAAAAAGTATTCACAGATTCTCCTGATACTTCCTGTTAGCAGAGCAATCATTCACGGCCTGTGACAACGAACGTTAGAGTGAAACCATTAATATGGAAACGAGTTACCCAGAGAATCTAAATAGACAAAAGGTAAGAGAAGAGCTTCAGGGGGCCGCTGCACAAGGGGTCTTAAAGCCTGCGAGCTGTAGGGACTTCTTTAGACCCAAACCACAGACGCGAGTCTTAATCACAACAGTGTCACCACAGACTCGATGCACTCGCCAATTCCTTTTCTCCTCCTCCACTCCTCTCCAGCCGGGTTTGTCCACTGACTCCCAGCTCTTTGAGTGAGGTGGAGCAGCTGGACCCAGGATCACTTCTGGAAGGGACAGGCAAACATCTAGAAAACGGAAGTGGCCTCTGTTGTATACGATTGTTCAGTGATGCCTTTGTCCATTGCTTTATGTTCGGGTGTTGATTGCTATGGTCTGCGTCTTTTGAGACGTATGGCGGCCGGAGGGAGGGGTGTGGTTAAAAGGGCACGCTGTATGGAGAGTTGGTTAAAGAGGGTTAACAATAAACAGCATTCGAAACGTTACTCTGAGTGTGTCGCTACTTCCATCTAGAAAACACTACAATTGGCGACGAGGATGGGATGAAAATGTTCACTGCCACCCCGAGCCTTTCTTGCCTCAGCCGGGCGAAGCGCCTGTTCCGTCGGACAGGTGGAAGTCTTCATTTCGAACGTACCTGCTTGCGGTGGGTTTAGACACAGTTGCTAGTGCTAGAAAAAGAGCTATTCTCCTGCATTGCCTCGGCTCAGAAGCACTCCGCGTCTTCCAGACTCTCGGCGACGCTGACACGTACAAAGCCGCTATTGGGCTCCTTGACGGGCACTTAACAAAAAAATGGAGTGTCCTTTTGAAACGGCTACAGTTCCGTCAGCAGACACAACGTGCTGGTGAGTGTATTTCGCAGTACGTGGCTGACTTAAAGGGTTTAGCCGAGTCTTGTTAATTTGACCTTCTTCGTGATGAAATGATTAGTGACCAACTGATTGAAAAAACTACTCATCCTCTGGCGCGTGAGATCCTTCTTCTGGACGATGATGACTTGACGCTCTGTAAAGCGTTGACTATTGCGTGTCAAATAGAATCGGCTTCTCAATGTGCACATAAAATAAGTGAAATAGAGAAAGATGCCTTCTGCGAATCCCTTAACTGCCGTTCAGACAGTGAATGAGCCGCAGGGCGCGGAGTGTAACTGTGCATCTGACTGTCAGTACAGCGGGTGAGACCTCATACAGCTCAGTCTCGCCAGCGCTGTGGCAGTTGTGGTTCTACGAGACTTGTGTCTTGTGCCATGGACTTCCCTGGGTGTTGAACACTCAATCATTTCGCAAAATGGTGTAGGTCAGCGCCAGAGCCTGGAAGTAGTAACCGTACACAGCAAAAACGACGCTCGGCTGAGTCTTCCCCTGCAGTTATTCACACCACCCGTCTGTTCCTCTCTACCCGGGTTTCGTTCCTGTGCCGTGTACCTGGATGATGTTTGCACTCCTCTTCTGCTGGACACAGGAGCTAAAGTGTCACTTCTAAAGATGGCCACCTATACAACATTCTTATCACACTTACCACTTCAGCCACCTAACTTGTCCCTCTACGGATACGGCAGCTCAGGAATTGATGTGATGGGTATTGCGTGCTGCACTGTAACGTATGTCTGATTTTCCTTTCCATGTCACAAGACAAGGTAGCAATATTTTGGGCCTGGACTTGTTCACCAGTCTAGGGTTCACACTACTGGACAATGATGGGTTAACTATTCTGAATGTGACATCACGGTGGCATCAGAAATGGCCTACCCTGTTCACTGGCTTAGGACATCTCAACACATTTACGCACAAGCCCCTGCTTAATACAAGTGTCACTCCTGTTATTCTGCCACTGCGGCCTGTGCCCCATGCCCTGCGGGACACTGTCACAACAGGACTACAACATCTCCTGACAGATGGCATTATAGAGCCCATCCACGCCTCCCTCGGATATCGAATTTGGTCAGGAGGGCTGCGGTTATGTGTGATGTGAGGGCAGTAAATCTGGTCATCATCTCTGATCGTTACTCCTTACCAGCCATCGAAGAGCTCACCACTCACTTCCATGGCTCAAAGGTTATCTTCACGTTCCTCTGCACGAGGACAGCAGGGACTTGACTGCATTCACCACCCACGTTGGAATTTTTCGTTATACCAGAATGCCATTTGGCCGGTGCTCCGCTCCCAGTTGTTTCCAAAAAGTAATGTCTACTATCCTGGCAGGAATTCCAGGGGTGGTTGTTTACTTGGATGACATTGTAGTCCATGGGCCAGATCATGCTGTCCATGATGAACGTCTGCAAGCAGCCTTTGCAGCTCTTAGTCACCACAACCTTACCTTAAATGCAGAGAAGTGCCTGTCTGCTGCACGTGAAGTGGACTTTATTGGGTTCCGCTTGTCACCCCTTCAGTCGAATGCGGAGGCCATTCAGCGTCTTCCAGCACCTACTTCAGCTTCACAGCTGGCCTCATTCCTGGGGATGACTACACGAGATTCATGCCACAATGCCCTGCACTCACTGCGCCCCTTCGGCAGCTGCTTATAAAAGAGGCATCCTGTGACTGTGCAGAAGCCTTTTGCAGACGTAAAGAGTTGCTTACTACTTCACCAGCCTTGGCACATTTTAATGTGGACGGCCCAACTATTGTGACTTGTGATGCATCTTCTTCTTCAGCAGGAGGTGCAGTTCTTTCACAGATACAAGATGGAGTGGAGAAGCCTGTGGCCTGCTGAACAGAAATACTCGGTAGGGGAGAGAGAGGGAGGCACTCGCATGTGTGTGGGCCTGTGAAACGTGGCATACCTACCTGTACGGGCGTCCATTTACTTTAAGACCTGACCACCAGACCCTGCCATCTCTGATGTCCTCTGCTGGTTCAGGTCACAGGCTGCTGCGCGTGCACCGCTGGGGTGAGCATCTCCAGAGGTACCATTTTAAGTTACGGTTTACCCCCGGGACGAGACAATGCGGTGGCTGATTTATTGTCACGTTCCGTTGTTCATCCCCCTACCACCATGCAAATTGGTCATGAGGAGGATCTGATTCACTTGCTGCACTCGGTGTCACTCCAGGAACTTACAAAAGAATCTGTATTGTCCTACGTCGGTACATTGCTAATGGCTGGCCATCGGAAGTGCCCCCTCACCTCCAGTCCTACATCTGATGTAAAGATGAGCTTTCATGTTGGAATGAGACTTGTCTAGCTCGTGGACATCACACGGTTGTGCCCAGCAGCCTCAGGGGTCGGGTCCTGGCCTTGGCTCATCAGGGCCACCTCGGAATTGTGAAACTAAAGCAACGCTGCAGGGACCTGGTCTGGTGGCCTGGCATTGACCGTGACTTTGAGGAGCTGTGCCCCATGCTTAATAAGTGGCCAATGCCTCCTCTCCAACCCTTGGCCTGGCCTGGTCAGCCTTGGCAACACATTCAAGTTGACATCTGTGGCGAATTAAAAGGTGTGCCACATCACCAGCACTTCTTGGCAGTCGCATATAAGTGGCCAGAGGTCATTCGCATGGGCTCAGTCGCAGCAGAGCCCCTCATCGGTTTCCTGGACACACTGTTTGCTCGCTGGGGTTAACCCCATTACCGCAGTAAACGCATTACAACGGATAATGGTCTGCATTTCACATCTGCCGTGTTCACTGATTTTGTCCAAAACCGGGGTGTACGCCATATGAAAACATCCTTTTACAATACAATACAATACAGTTTATTGTTGTGTAGCCCAAAATCACACAGGAAGTGCCGCAATGGGCTTTAACAGGTCCTGCCTCTTGACAGCCCCCCAGCCTTGACTCTCTGAGAAGACAAGGAAAAACTCCCAAAAAAACCTTGTAGGGAAAAATGGAAGAAACCTCGGGAAAGGCAGTTCAAAGAGAGACCCCTTACCAGGTAGGCTGGGCGTGCAGTGGGTGTCAAAAGAAGGGGGTCAATACAATACAATACAACAGAATACAATACAACAGAATACAATACAATACAATACAATACACAGAACAGAACAAATCCTTAATACAGCATAAAAATAACAATTTTAGACGTACGGAGCAGAATTTAACAGTAGATGATATCACATAATAAGATTTTGATATTTTTAGAGTCCTGGAGACCTCATCCGTCAAGCTGCCTCCCCATTTGGCCATTTCACGGCTGAAACGTTGCTCGGCCAGCCAATCCGATGAAAGGACCCCTCTTTCCCATGATTCCTGCGATCCTCCATCAGAGATGACTTTACCACAGGCAGGCAAACAACTTGGCAGGTGGGTCGTGGCACCAATTGCCACATTTGAGTACCGAGAACAGAAACAGAATAGGTGAGGGTTAGTATTCAATTATAACAATCATGTTACTTCTGTTTTAGTGCTAATGACTAACAACAGAGATGCAGTCTGTACAGTTAATCAGCAGCTCTAGTCAGGGTGTGCTAAACTGAAGTCGTGAGTCTTCAGCCGAGATTTAAAGGCTGAGACCGAAGGGGCATCTCTTATAGAAGCAGGAAGACCAGTCCACAGTTTAGGGGTCCTGTAACTAAAAGCTCAACCTCCCACTGTTATTTTATTAATCCTTGGAATCCTAAGCAGACCGGCATCTTGAGATCTTAATGTGCGCTCAGGTTTGTAAGTCATGATAAGTTCAGACAAGTAAGCCGGACCTCGGCCATTTAATGCTTTATATGTTAAAAGGAGGATTTTGAAATCTGCCCTAAACTTAACCGGGAGCCAGTGTAAGGATTTAAGAACTGGAGTTATGTGTTCATATTTTCTTGTTCTTGTAATAATTCTTGCAGCCGCATTTTGGATTAACTGGAGGCTGAATAAAGAACAGTTTGAACAGCCAGTGAACACCGCATTGCAGTCGTCAATCCTACTAGAGATAAACGCATGAATTAATTTCTCACAATCCTGTTTATTTAGAAAGCGCCTTAATTTCCTAACATTTTTAAGATGGAAGAAACATGTTTTGGACAACTTTGTAATATGCGCTTTAAATAACATGCTAGAGTCAAAGATAACTCCAAGATTGCAGGCTGATTCAGTAAAATGAATTGAGATTCCAACAGAGTTAAATGATGACAGAATATTGCTGTGATCAGCGTCATTCCCTCCAATAATTAACATCTCTGATTTATCTGTATTTAAAGACAAGTAGTTCTCATTCATCCATTCCTTTAATTCACTAACACAACTAATTAAAGACAACATCGGAGAAACTTCATTTGATTTAAATGAAAGGTATAACTGGGTGTCATCTGCATACGAGTGAAAGTTAACATTATGTTTCCTAATGAGAGATCCCAGTGGAAGCATGTAAAGTGAAAACAGTGAAGGTCCCAGTACTGAGCCCTGTGGGACACCATATTGAACTTCTGTGTATAATGATGGAGTCCTGTCAGCACATTTCTGTACATATTGGAATCGATTTGATAAATAAGAACTAAACCAAGCGAGCACGGGGCCTGTAAGCCCAACATCGTTTTCTAGCCTGTGCAGTAAAATCGAAAGGTCAATGGTGTCAAACGCTGCACTTAAATCTAACAACATAATTACAGTGGAGTTTCCTTCATCAGAGGATATCAGAATGTCTCGTTAGTGCCGTTTCTGTACTATGACCAGTGCGAAAACCAGACTGGAATTTCTCAAATAAATTGTAATGCGTAACGTGTGACTGAAGCCGACTGGCAACTACTTTTTCTAGTATTTTAGAGAGAAATGGTAAATTTGAAACAGGCCTATAATTATTTAGTATGTGTGTGTCTAGGTCTGACTTTTTAAGTAATGGTTTAATGACTGACACTTTTAGTGCATCAGGTACGGTGCCATGCAGTAATGAACTATTGATAACGGTTAGAATAGGCGCTGCAAGAACATCCATGGCACTTTTTACTAGTTTTGTTGGCACTGGATCAGGGAACAAGTAGTGGGCTTCATTTTAGTAATTAAAGTTAAGACTTCCTGCTCAGTTACAGGATTAAAATGACTAAAGTGCTGAATGCAATGTGCGGCAGGGTCTGCTAAGCTAGTATGTGGTTTGTACTGTGATGCTGAGATCTGGGATCTTATATTTTTAATTTTCTCATTGAAGACGTTCATAAAGTCTGTACTGCTAATATCTGTTGGTATTTTGCACTGTTGATCTAAATTGCCATTTGTTAATTTAGCGACTGTTCTAAACAGTACCTGAGGATTTTTATTATTGCTATCTATTAATGTAGAATAGTATTCTGAGTGAGCTTTAAAGAGGGCTTTTTTATATTTATTAACACTCTCTGTCCATGCAATTTGAAAGACATGTAGCTTTGTTGTTCTCCATCTGCGCTCCAGTTTTCGACACTCTAATTTAAGAGCTCGAGTATTTTCATTAAACCAGGGAGAGTTTCTATGCGCTTTGATCACTTTTGTTTTAAGGGGAGCCACTGTGTCCAGAGCATCTCTCAAGGTCACATTATAATGTGATATTAGCTGATCTAAATTGTTTTCCACGTTTACATTTGATGTTAACTGATCTAAATGGTTTTCCACAATTACGCTCGACTTACTCAAGGTATCTATAAATTTTGAAGCAGAATTACAATCTAGATGTCGCACTGTCTTTGTTTTAATCTGTGATTGCGTTGGCATGGGCAGAACTAAATCAAATGTAATTAAGAAGTGATCAGAAATAACTACATTTAATGGAGTAATATTTAAATTTTGAATTTCAACTTTGTAAGTTATAATTAAATCTAATGTGTGGTTATGATTATGAGTTGGACCTTTGACAATCTGACAAAATCCTACTGAATTTAACAAATAAGTAAAACATTTGGTAAAAGTGTCAGTTTCCACATCAATGTGTACATTAAAATCCCCCATCAGAACCACGTGATCATAATTTATAGCCAAATCAGACAGAAGGTTGCTAAATTCAGTCATGAACAATGAATGTGGCCCTGGTGGTCTGTAGACTAGCACTATAATTGTGTTGGAATCTGTTTTAATATTTAACATTAATACCTCGAAGGATGTAAAGTTGCCTAAATTTTTAGAAGTGATTTGCATTTTATTACAATGAATTATTCCAAGGCCTCCTCCTCGACCAGAATCTCTAGACTTATAAAGGAACGAGTATCCATCTGGCGACGCCTCTGCTAGGGGAACAGTGTCACATTTACTAAGCCAGGTTTCAGTGAGAAGACACAGATCAGATTTACAACTTAATATAATATCATTTACCAAAACAGCTTTAGTGCCAAGAGAGCGAATGTTCAATAAACAGCATTTAAAACTGCATGGTTCTTTCTGAACTGGTGATATATTTTTTGTTTTAATTTGAAGTAAATTTCTATTACAGATGCCCCTGGTGGAGGGTCTGGTTTTATCCCTTGGTCTAATTATACTCCTTATTTTTTGGTTATCAGTTAATTTAAGGTTTGTATCAAGACTAAATTTACTGGATGCCCCACAACAGGGATTATGGGTAACAGCTTCAGTAAAATAACAGGTGGGATAAACAACAGCCTGTGATTTAAGATCACACGACTGCGGCCTGGATGGTGCTCTCATCAGTCAACCAGGCAGTTTTGCTGCCATATTTTGGGATAATACATAAGATCCCCTCCAGTTAGGATGAAGACCATCTCTTCTGAAAAATCCAGGCCTTTCCCAAAAATCATCCCAATTGTTCACAGACGCTATGCTTTTATTTGCTCACCAGGTTTCTAGCCAGCAGTGAAAGGAATGCAATCTGCTATAAATCACATCCCCTCTATATAATCTTGGTAAGGGACCAGATACAATTAAATTCTGACATTTTCTTTTAGCTTTGGTGCATAAAGAGATGAAGTTCCTCTTTAATACCTCAGATTGCTGTAAATAAATATCATTAGTGCCGACATGCAGCAATAAGGTAGACACTTCATCGTCGGCGACACGGTCCAATGCGGCCTCTATGTCAGAAATCTTGGCCCCTGCGAGGCACTTAACATTAACTGCTGGTTTAACAGAGTTTGGAATTCTAACATTCCGCACTATGGAATCGCAAATTATGAGCACTTTCTTATTCTCAGTATCCACAGGTGCGCTGCGGAGAGCTGAGAATCTGTTCTGGGTCTGAATTGGTGACCTGGGTGCCGGATTCTTAGACCCCCGTCTTACTGTTACCCACTCGCCCTGTGGCTGAATTGGTGCTGCTGATTTCGGCCG
>JANRMT010027041.1:6648995-6669592 GCA_026402145.1 Polypterus bichir lapradei | reverse complement strand
ATTGGGCGACACTGGGTGACACTTGGATGACATTGGGTGACACTGGGCGACACTGGGCGACACTGGGTGACAGGGCACCTTTGTCATCACTCCTCTCCAGTGTCCAGTTATCTTACAGACTGTCAGACGATTTGATTTGATAAAAGCAAACTGCGATGTCCTCAACAGAAGCACAACGTGGTCCTCACAGCCCTTGGGGGTCATTGCTGGTCATCTGCCGTACTGACGTGGAGCCATCAGGCTGTCCTCAACACTGACAGGGCCGGAATGAAGGCAACGTCCTAAGCCACATCATCCTCATCATCCTCGTCATCCTCATCACAGCATGTGACTGGAGCCACTCACCGGTGCTGTTGACTACCACACTGTAATGGTGCCACCTGACAGGCCTTTTAATTAACTAAATCAATAATCAATACAATACAAGACAATACGATGTATTTGTTGTGCAGCCCAAAATCACACAAGGGGGGGCCGCAGTGGGCTTTAACAGACCCTGCCTTTTGAGAGCCCCCCAGCCTTGACAAGGAAAAACCCTTGAAGGGGGAAAAATGGAAGAAACCCCAGGAAAGTCAACTCAAAGAGAGACCCCCCTTACCAGGTAGGGTGGGTGTCAAAGAAAAAGGGGGGGGGGGGGTCAATGCAACACAACAGACAGGAGAGAACACAACAGAAATATGACAAGTGCAGAGTAGAATTCAACAGGAGATGACATCCCATAATAGGATTTGGATTTGGAGACCTCGGCCATCAAGCTGCCTCCCCCTATTGGCCAATCCGACGACAGGACCTGAAATCCCTGTGACAGACTGGCATGAGGGGTGACATGAAGAACAGTGTCACCCTGCAGAGCACCAGAGGCCTCGTTCTTTATGCACAATGTAGAAAACAAGACCTCCGTGCGACCCTCCGCAGCGGCGTGTAGACGATTTCTGTCCGCCACACGCGCTTTTCCCGGTTGCTTAGCGCCCGTCCTGTGCATCGGAGGCCCTCAGGGGTCTCCGCTGACGCTGACTTGTGTGACACGATCTGCCCATCTTTGAGGCCCTCTGTGAACGAAGCACTTGTGTGTCTAATTTGTGGACAATTCCACTTAAAAATGCACAAACTTAACAGTTCGACTGGAAAACTTAAAATGCCGTCGTTTCAAAGTGAAGAGTGACGGGAAGGCGGTGCCAACACCGGACGGGGCGCCCGCCCAGAACAAGAGGCCCCCTGAAGCTCACTGAATGGGATGCCGGACTTCAGCAGCTCCTACTTTAAAGTTCTAAAGGCTCTTTTTAAAATACAAGTCGCGAGCCCCCCTGAGCCTCCGCCGTATTACGAAACAACAAAGACTCGAACCCCCCTTTCGTTAGGCTGCGTGTGGCGTGAAGGAGTCCCGGCCCGAGTCGCCGCTCCGTCCTGCTCGATGGCCTCAGCTAGCCAGGTGACTCCAGGCTGCGCGCGCCGGCGTCTTCACGATTCGGAGCCGCGGACGCGCAGGCCATTTGGCACGCAGGCGCAGAGGCGGGCGCAGACGCCAGCGTGAGCGCGCTTTGACAGCCGAAGCACGAGCAGCGAGCGGCAACTTCAGAGGTTGGTAACGTTGAAAAAAAAAAAAAACTCTTTATCGATATCAGAAATGTTTAAATTATCTGGAAACAGAAACAAACTTTGAACGGGTGTACAAATGCACGTATAGGCCTGTTATAAAGATTAAAGAAAGGTTTTACAGTGCGGCTCGTATTTGTTGTAATGCATTAATAAAGCGAGCAGTTCTAATTTGTGCAAACATTTAACTTATTTCGAGAGCGAGTCCATGTGGCCCCAATGTGTTTCAAATCGGTTTGAAATGTGGGAGACTTCTGGGACCCTTCAAAGTGGGCACCCATTTGGATCAAAGTTGAAAACGTCAAGAAGGGTTGCCTGCAGTGCATTGTTTCCTGTTGTCCACTAGATGGCAGCAATGGCCGCGAGAAGGACTCCCTCAGTCCAGCCGGCCGCTCTCGCCTCTCTGCGGTGTTGTCGATGAAGCGGATTCGGGCCTCGGAGAGGAAAAACACGAGAATAAAGTGGTCGTTTCCACTTGAAAGCCTTATTTTCTGTCTCTCTCTAGTTTAACTTTGCCATGTCGTAAACTTCATTTTAAAATCGATGACTACTGTGCTAGGGAGGCCCCGTCATAACTAATGGAGCACATGAAATGCTTTGTATCAAGTGTCCCCCCGACCCGCTATGCACTTTGAGTTCCCCTTCCACTGGCTGCGATTCACTTCATGACGTTTAGAATGCTAAGATGCATAAGTGACACCATTTTCAGGATGAAATGCACTAAAGTGTGTATTAAACATGGGGGGCACAGTGGCGTGGTGGTAGCGCAGTAAGGGGTCACCTTTAGGGCAGGTGTATGACTGGGTAGCCACTGGTTTAACTGTGGAAATGTTGAGACACACAATTCAATGGATGTTCTTTTTTTAATGTTTTATTGATTTTATTCAAATAAATAAGTTTTACAAAAACTGTGGTGGGCTGGCGCCCTGCCCGGGGTTTGTTTCCTGCCTTGCGCCCTGTGCTGGCTGGGATTGGCTCCAGCAGACCCTCGTGACCCTGTAGTTAGGATATAGCGGGTTGGATAACGGATGGATGGATGAAGTTTTACAAAAAACCCTGAGAAAGAAAGTGAGGCCAGCAGAGTAAAACTTAAAGCTAATAAAGAGAAGTGAATCGATGAATTAATAAATGCATAAAGATAAATAGAATAAAAAAGAGGGGAGAGAATCTGCTTCTTCTCAAACGTCACTGATGAGATCCTGACAGATCTTTATCCTCAAGGTGACAATTTCATCAGAGAGCCGCTGACCTATAAAGAGTCGAGCAGATACGTCTGCGTGCCAATCGTGAAGTGAAGGCCCTGGCAGTTTGTGTGTCCTTCGCCACTTGAAGCCCCTCTGTGTGCCCACCAGACACAGCTGATAGTGGATTAGGGGGGATTGGGGCACCAGGGCTGTCTGCTGGGCATTTAAAGATTTTGGTCCAGAATGATGTTAATGTGGTGCCCGCCGCCCAGAACTTGTGGCCCAGTGAGGCTGGAGCTCGGCCTGGAAACATTTTGGACAATTTTAAACGAGAGAGATGAGCTCGATGGTAAAAGATTTGAAGTTGAATAACTGAATGTTTTGCACACGTGGAGCTCCAGTGAATTCCCCACATTGCTGCCTTCACTCCTTCTCCGAGATGTTGAGTGAGAGACCCCACTGTCCTCTGGGACCTTTGAAAGGGATGATGACAGACGTGCTGTCTGAGTCCTCAAGGCCGATCGATAATAGTAGAGGGTCAGGGACGTCGGGCAGGTTCAGTTTAACAAAGTGTCTAATTTGGAGGACGTGAAGGAAACGTGGTGCTGGAAAGTTCAGTTTGGAGTGTGACTGTTGGTAGGAAGTGAAGACGTCGTCAGTGTGAAGATCTCAAAGTGATTTAAGCCCAAATGTTTTCCAGACATTAAACACTGCGTACGTTTGTGAGGGTGGAAAAAGGTGCAGAGGTGCCACCGACAGAAGCTTCTCCGTCTTAAAATGCTTCCTACATTGGCGTCATATTCTGAGGGCTTGTTTGTATATCGGCGATAACTTGGACTTACGGGGCACAAAGCAGGGAATATAAAGAAGTGCTGCAGGATTTGATTTGTACTGCGCACCAGGCCTGCGTCTCTTCGTCTGTTTGTGTTGTGAACGCTGGCCCGGACACAGTCAGACGGACATCATAAGTTCCACCACACACTTGTTTATTTCCACTATTTACAAATGAAAGTCACGTGCACCACAAACCCCAGTGCCTCTCGCACCGATTCCCCAAAGTCCAGGCCACACTCTCAGTCACTGTGCCTCTCTCTTGGCCGCCTCCCGTCCTCTCTCCAGCTCTGTCCTCTTCCACCCGACATCCACTAATGACTGGAGGGAGGCGGCCCCTTAAATGGGAACCCGGATGGGCTCCAGCTGCTTCCCGGCAATCAGTCCTAGCCACACCCCAGTGTGGCAGAAGTGCCAGCTGTGCACCCGGAAGCCGTCCGGGTGACCCTGTCGTCTTCCCCTCAGCACTTCCTGGTGTGGCGGAAGTGCTGGGCTCCAGGGATATGCAGGCATTGGGGCGCCACCTGGTGGTGGCCACGGGTCCCTACAGGGCTGGGCTTCCATGCCCTGTACCCGAGGCCCCCAACATAACCAGGACGGACGCCCCCTCACGGTCTGGAGGAGGCACAAGTCCATCTCCAGCTTTTTATAGTTTGTGTGTTTGCTGCCCAGTAATAAAACTGAAAGTTGGGTAGAGCTGTGCCACCTTCTGCCTTAGGTCTTTGTAGGGTCGCCCTCTGGATACGTTGGTTGAGTCTAATTGCTTAAAAAACGATTTATTGATGAATATTGGAATGTTTTGAAACAAAAAGAGAAGCTTAGGAAGAATATTCACCTTAACAGCGTTAATTCTTCAGCTCGAGTGACGTGAAGGGTTGACCATCCATGCAAGTCACGCTTCATTTTTTCCATGCAGACCACAAACCTTTGTTGATAAAGAGTTTTATGTTTACTTGTGATGTTCACCCCTCGGTATTTAAACTGATCTGCGATGATCAAAGGTCCAGTCTGATACTGGGTGCTGGAGAGTTCACTGGGCAGAGCGCCCTTTTAGTCAAAGACCAGAGATCTTTGGAAATTCACTATTTTGTGGTCTGATATCTACAGCACCACATCATCTGCGTAGAGAGAAGCCTTCTGTTCAAGTCCTTCTCTGATAATCCCCTTCAATTGACAGTGAACTGCCAGTGGCTCAATGGCCATTGCAAATAGCACTGGTGACAGGGGGCATCCTTGTCTGGTACCCCGTTCTTGTTTGAAGTGGTCCGAATTAATGTTGTTAATACAAACTGAAGCTTCTAGACTGGTACAGTAGTTTGATCCATGCACAAATGTTCAGGCAAACCCAAATTTCTCTAATGTAGTGAAAAGGTAGTTTCATTCAATCAAATCAAACGCTTTTTCTGCACACAGTGATAATAACGTCTCTGGGGTGTTTGACTTTGCGGGTGAGTATATTACATTAAACGGGCGTCGAAGACTGGACACTAAGTGTCAGCCTTTAATAAATCCAGTTTGGTCTTGTGATATTACTGAAGGCAGCACCTTCTCCATCCTTCTCGCTAAGACTTGAGAGTATCTTAACGTCACTATTCAGAAGTGAAATTGGTCTGTATGATGCACATTGTAATAAGTCCTTATGTTGTTTAGGAAAGACGCTGATTAACGTTTAGTGAAAAGTTTGAGGTAGAATTTGATTGTCTCTAGCTTCTGTGAATGTTGCTAATAAGAGGGGAGCTAGCTGAGCAGAGAACTTCTTATACAATTCGGCAGGGTAGCCATCAGGGCCTGCTGCTTTCCTACTCTGAAGTGACTTTATAGCATCTAGTAATTCTGATAGCACCAGAGGTTTATCGAGTTCCTCCGCACTAAAAGTATCTCTTTGTGGTATCTGTAATGTATCCAGAAATGCATTAGATTGTGTGTTGTCTTCTTTAAACTCAGTAGAATATAAGGACTTGTAGTAGTCTCTAGATGTGTGTGTTATGTGTCTGTGGTCAATGGTTTTATCTCCGTTCGAGTTGGTCATTGCTGGGATTGCATTGTGAACTTCTTTCTTGTGGATTTGTTGAGCTAAGAGCTTATTAGCTTTCTCTCCGTGCTCATAGTAATTGTCTCTAAAAAGAAACGGATTTGTTTGGATATAAATTCTGTAAAGTTCTCGTCTGCTAATAGAAGCGGGTTAAGATGCCATCTGCGAGATTAGTGTGTGGGGCATAATGATTTCAGCTCCAAGATTAATGGGGCATGGTCAGAAATAACAATTGCATACTTGCAAGATTTAATCACAGGCAAGAAATTATTATCTATAAAGAGATAATCAATTCTTGAGCAGCAATGATGTACTGGTGAGTAGAAAGAATATGTTCTTGAGTTTGGATTTAGAAACCTCCAGGGGTCTGATAAGTTGTGGTCAGTTACAAACTGTGTGATTGTCTTTGCGGTGTTAGATGTCATCGCCCCTGTGACAGGAGTCCTATCTAAGAGTGGGTTTAAAACACAATTAGAGTCCCCAGCCATTAGAATGTTATGAGTGTTCACTTTGGGAAGGGATGTACATGTAAATACATTTTGGATGAAGTCCTCATCATCCACATTGGGTGCGTAGACATTTATCAGAATCACTTTACAGTAAATAAATTACCGACGACAATCACAAATCTCCCTTCAGGATCAGATACTACAGAGGAGACTGTTCTGTGTATTAACATTCCCACTCCTCTAGTCTTCTGGACTCTTTGTGCAGCCTGAACTGATCCTTTCTTAATAAGTGGGTCTCCTGTAAAATACTTTCTTTCTCTTTAATTCGTGATTCAGACCTTTAACATTCCAACTCACAAAGTTAACTGTCCTGTCTTGGAGACATTGATTCTGAATTTTTGATGCCATTTTCAATTTCCAGTTTTTCCAGGAGTTATTGCCATGAAGCCTGTTATTACGTTGGCACTTACAATCATATGGATTAAAGGATAGTTTAGAGATCACTTGCTCTCTTTCTCAGACACAGCACGTCCAAAACTAAACAAGCCCACCAGCAATGGAGAATGAGGATTCAAATTGAGATTTCTGTTGCCAATACAGTCTAAATTCTATGAGCATAAAATGTAATCTTCAACAGTCTTGAGACTGTAAGATATGAAGCCCTCGGAATGGTGTTAGGATATAGCGGGTTGGATGGATGGATGGATGGATGGTGTGAACAAGTGGCCTGGATGAGCACAGTGAGCCCTAATACAACAAACTCAGGGTGTGATGTTAAACAGCCTCCTTTAGAAGAGTAAATTGAATTATATGCGGATTTGTATGTAATTAAAGCACAAGCTAAAAGTGGCCGAGAGGGGTAACGGCTGTCTAATTACGGGAGCGGTGTCATTGCAAGCAGATCAGACAGCCGGTAAGATCTTCTTTGCCACGCCATGCCAGGACAAGGTGTGAGTCTCGATCGTGTTTCATGAAGGTGTCAGGATCAGCTTTCTTACTTCTTTTTCTGCTTCCTCCGTAGAGGTGACAGGGTGACAGGTGTCTGGTCCCACTTACAGGTAATCTAACCTCGACACGGTTAAAGTATCCGACTACGCCACCCAGTTTAATTAAGAGGCTGGCAACTCAGAAAATAGCCCACAGGTTTCTCTAAATTGGGCAGTGAGTAGACACACAATGAAACACACAACAGTAACTTCCGTTATCCAAGACAATAGAAAAGTACATTAAAAAGATCAACAAACCTAAAAATATCGGGGATGAAATTCCTTTTTTTAAAAGAAGGCACACAGTCCACTCTCTAAAAGTCCATTAAAAGCCTTCAGTTGGCAGGCTGTGCTACCCACCTGTCCACGGACGCGCTCTGTTCTGTGGACGCTCATCTCCCAACAGAAGTTCTGCCAAGTCGTTGAATCCCCGTCAGTGTCTCGTCGTCGTTCCCTTTTTCCACTCTGACCTCGGTACACCTCACTTCTCGTCCTTCCGTGCGGCTTCCTTCTCTCGCTGGACCCACAACTGGCACCTTCTTGTGGTGCTGTCTCTTCCTCCCTGGAGGTAAGTGTTGCCATCCTTGTGCCTTCGTCTGCCTGCGAGCCCCTGTGCTCTGTGCCAGTGTCTTGGCAGCGTTCTCACTCTGCCTTCTCCTGCCCAGAAGTTTAAATGTCCTTCAGTCCCTTCCTGGATCAAAGGGACGATGGATTAAACAAACAGCATTGTCACCAGCGATCGAGGAGTCCCAGTCAGGTAAATCAGAGGAAGGAGTTGTCACAATGGTGTATTGTTTGTAGATTTAAGCAGTTAAACTTCAACGCGGTGATTCTGTTGCAAGACCACAAATACCGCCGTCCTGTAGGCAGACATCCCGATCATCGCTAACGGGATTAGCCAGGAAGTCTGCCTTTTAACTTCTCCCCCCAGTGCCAACAGTGGCTGCCTATCGCGTCTCTGACATCGAGATGTGACGCTTGTGTTGAATGTCCACCGTCAGCCTGGCAGGGTACAAGAGGCTGCAGCTGACCTCGGCTTTCTGTTTAATGTTGTAAAACGCGCCACGTTTAGCAGCCGTCGAGGGTGAGAAATCCGGGGAGGTACGGATGTGGTCACCTTCAGATGTCATCGCCTGTTTCTGTCTGAGAAGTGACATTACGTGTAATTTAAGACTCCGAGGTGCAGAGGGTAAGCTGCTGCTGCTACTGCTACTGCTGTCTCGGTGTCCTCTCCCGTTATTTTAGAGAAAAGCTCAGCTCCGAATTTCACCAGCTTTGGACTTCCACGATTCTCAGGGAGACCCTCCATCTTCCAGGGCAGCAAGTCTGTCTGTCTGCGAGTTTTTGGCATTTCCGGTCCTCGGTGGATGGCAGATTTTTGGCTGTTTCAATTCGAGTCGTGAAGGTTTGCTTAACGTCTTCCAGCTGCTCCCAGTTTATTCTCAGACTTAGATGCGTTTTCCCGAATTTCTTCCTCATACCATTAAAGGCCGCCTCAAAGCAACTGACACGCACTGCCAGGTCTTTGACATCCTGCCGCAGCTCTGCCCCCTGCTCACTTTGCTTGCCGACCCCCCCGGCCTGCGCTACGTGCCACTCGCGTTTGTGGATTTCACTTTCACCAAACAACAATTCTTTGAATTCTAGCGGATGCGCCTCTTCAATGCGATCTTTACTATCAGTTTTGTGAGACTTTTGAATCTTCGTACTTCCATCATCTCTGACCTGCTCTCATGTTTACCGCGCCAACATTTTTGAATTCTTTACGACGTTCTACTCTGTCTTCGACTCTTTGTCTTTTATTTCTGTGGTAAAATCTCTTGGCACAAAGTCTCTTTTTTATTATAATAGAGAGATATGCTGTGGTGGGCTGGCGCCCTGCCTAGGGTTTGTTTCCTGCCTTGTGCCCTGTGCTGACTGGGGTTGGCTCTAGCAGACCCCCTGACCCTGTACTTAGGATGTAGCGGGTTGGATGATAGATGGATGGATGGAGAGATATCATATTCTTTCTATGTGTCTTGAGCGGTGGCCATTGCAGCGATCATCACCTTCAGTTCGGGCACATCGTTTCAGCCTCCATGCCCCACAGGTGAAGTGACAGCCGACGCTCCCGAGGAGTAGATGACAACGCGGACTGCAAGGCCACTTCCAGTTTCAAGTGATCTTCTGGAATTGACGAGCTATCGGGACTTGACGATGGGCGGTCTGTGCTTTCGCCCTTCTGCACCTTGCGGTTGCACGTGGACATGATGCCCATCTAGGCTTGGGCGTAGCTTTGGATTTCTTTTCCGTTTCTTTCTGAGCCCCTTTCTTGCCGCTCGTGTTTGTTTCTGCACATCCTGTAATTGGACTTCCACGCCCCCCGTGTTTAATACACGCTTTAATGTACGTCATCACGAGAATGGTGCCAGGCGTTGATCTTGGCATTCGAAATCTCACAAAGTGAATGTGCTCTGTTTGGCGGTCGCTGGCAGTGCGTTTAAGAAGTGCGTAGCGGCTAACGACGGGCTCGGGGAACACATCATAGGAATACACCTAATACGAGTTCTGATGGGTTTGAGCAAAGCTAGGAAGTTAAACATCGATTTGAAGTTTACGACGTTCTACTTTAATGACAAAATAAACGATGAGAATCAACTCAATGTGCCCACTTGTGCCCACTTGATTCTCGACAAACTCCTTTTTTCTTTCCTGTGCCCGTATTTCCGTGGTCCTAATTTGCTTCTGTAGATTCGCATTCTGTGTTGTTTGATGAGGACTTTGAGCTCTGAGAGCAGCGTCAGGGACATCATTGGGATGCCCCACTCGCCATGTGCCACCAACCAGCTACACGGCTGTGACTTCCACAGTCTGAGTGACAGAAGGCTGCAGACAGAAAGACCACAGCTGCTCTGCACTGGCAATCACTTCTCAAGCCCCCCAAGGATGCTTTCTCAGCCCACCTGGGCTCATCCTGCCAACCCGTGACTGTACTGTACTTGCATGGACAGAGAGTGTTAATAAATATAAAAAGCCCTCTTTAAAGCTCGCTCAGAATACTATTCTACATTAATAGATAGCAATAATAAAAATCCTCAGTACTGTTTAGAACAATCGCTGAATTAACAAATGGGAATTCAGATCAACAGAGCAACATACCAACAGATATTAGCAGTACAGACTTTATGAACTTCTTCAATGAGAAAATTAAAAATATAAGATCCCAGATCTCAGCATCACAGTACAAACCAAATACTAGCTTAGCAGACCCTGTCTCTCATTGCATTCAGCACTTTAGTCATTTTAATCCTGTAACTGAGCAGGAAGTCTTAACTTTAATTACTAAAATGAAGCCCTCTACTTGTTCCCTGATCCAGTGCCAACAAAACTAGTAAAAAGTGCCATGGATGTTCTTGCAGCGCCTATTCTAACCGTTATCAATAGTTCATTACTGCATGGCACCGTACCTGATGCACTAAAAGTGTCAGTCATTAAACCTTTACTTAAAAAGTCAGACCTAGACACACACATACTAAATAATTATAGGCCTGTTTCAAATTTACCGTTTCTCTCTAAAATACTAGAAAAAGTAGTCGCCAGTCAGCTTCAGTCACACGTTACGCATTACAATTTATTTGAGAAATTCCAGTCTGGTTTTCGCACTGGTCATAGTACAGAAACGACACTAACACGGGTTGAAAATGACATTCTTATATCCTCTGATGAAGGAAACTCCACTGTCATTATGTTGTTAGACTTAAGTGCAGCGTTTGACACCATCGACCATTCGATTTTACTGCACAGGCTAGAAAACGATGTTGGGCTCACAGGCCCCGTGCTCGCTTGGTTCAGTTCTTATTTATCAAATCGATTCCAATATGTACAGAAATGTGCTGACAGGACTCCATCATTATACACAGAAGTTCAATATGGTGTCCCTCAGGGCTCAGTACTGGGACCTTCACTGTTTTCACTTTACATGCTTCCACTGGGATCTGTCATTAGGAAACATAATGTTAATTTTCACTCGTATGCAGATGACACCCAGTTATACCTTTCATTTAAATCAAATGAAGTTTCTCCGATGTTGTCTTTAATTAGTTGTGTTAGAGAATTAAAGGAGTGGATGAATGAGAACTACTTGTCTTTAAATACAGATAAAACAGAGATGTTAATTATTGGAGGGAGTGACGCTGATCACAGCAATATTCTGTCATCATTTAACTCAGGCGCTTTCTAAATAAACAGGATTGTGAGAAATTAATTCATGCATTTATCTCTAGTTGGATTGACGACTGCAATGCGGTGTTCACTGGCTGTTCAAACTGTTCTTTATACAGCCTCCAGTTAATCCAAAATGCGGCTGCAAGAATTATTACAAGAACAAGAAAATATGAACACATAACTCCAGCTCTTAAATCCTTACACTCGCTCCCGGTTAAGTTTAGGGCAGATTTCAAAATCCTTCTTTTAACATATAAAGTATTAAATGGCTGAGGTGAGGGCGGCACGGTGGCGCAGTGGTAGCGCTGCTGCCTCGCAGTCAGGAGACCCGGGTTCGCTTCCCAGGTCCTCCCTGCGTGGAGTTTGTATGTTCTCCCCGTGTCTGCGCGGGTTTCCTCCCACAGTCCAAAGACATGCAGGTTAGGTGGATTGGCAATTCTAAATTGGCCCTAGTGTGTGCTTGGTGTGTGGATGTGTTTGTGTGTGTCCTGCAGTGGGTTGGCACCCTGCCCAGGATTGGTTCCTGCCTTGTGCCCTGTGTTGGCTGGGATTGGCTCCAGCAGACCCCTGTGACCCTGTGTTCGGATTCAGCAGGTTGGAAAATGGATGGATGGATGGCTGAGGTTTGACTTACTTGTCTGAACTCATCATGACTTACAAACCTGAGCGCACATTAAGATCTCAAGATGTTGGTCTGCTTGTGATTCCAAGGATTAATAAAATAACAGTGGGAGGTCGAGCCTTCAGTTACAAGACCCCCTAAACTGTGGAATGGTCTTCCTGCTTCTATAAGAGATGCCCCTTCGGTCTCAACTTTTAAATATCAGCTGAAGACTCACTACTTCAGTTTAGTACACCCTGACTAGAGCTGCTGATTAACTGTACATACTGCATCTCTGTTGTCAGTCATTAGCACTAAAACATAAGTAACATGATAATTATAACTGAATACTAACCCTCACCTATTCTGTTTCGCTTCTCGGTACTCACATGTGGCACTTGGTGCCACGGCCCACCTGCCAAATTGTTTGCCTGCCTATGGTAAAGTCATCCCTGATGGAGGATCACAGGAATCATGGGAAAAAGGGGCCCTTTCATCAGATTGGCTGGCCCAGTACTGTTTCAGCCGTGGAATGGCCAAATGGGGGAGGCAGCTTGATGGATGAGGTCTCCAGGACTCTAAAAATATCCAAATCTTATTATGGGATATCATCTACTGTTAAATTCTGCTCCGTACTTCTAAAATTTGTATTATTATGCTGTATTAAGGATTTGTTCTGTCCTGTGTATTGTATTGTATTGTATTGTATTGTATTGTATTGTATTCTGTTGTATTGTATTGTATTCTGTTGACCCCCTTTTTCTTTTGACACCCACTGCATGCCCACCCTACCTGGTAAGGGGTCTCTCTTTGAATTGCCTTTCCTGAGGTTTCTTCCATTTTTCCCTACAAGGGTCTTTTTTTGTCTTCTCAGAGAGTCGAGGCTGGGGGGCCGTCAAGTGGCAGGCAGGGCCTGTTAAAGCCCATTGAGGCACTTCCTGTGTGATTTTGGGCTACACAACAATAAACTGTATTGTATTGTATTGTACTGTGGAGCTGGCTGGTCAGACAGTGACGACCATAAACAAGACCGAGTGCAGAATGGAAGCGGAGCAGTTGGCAGACTGGTGCCAGCGCACTGCATGGCCCGTCTCTCAATGCTGACGAAAGCTAAAGAGGAGACCACAGAGGATGTCACATTTCTGACACCGTAGCTGATCTTTGACTTTCTGTCTCAGTTTTATGGTGGCACGATGACAAAGTGGTGGCTCTGGTGCCTCACAGTAAGAAGACAAGGGTGGGTCCTTGGGGGCAGTTTGCAGGTTCTGCTTAGTTGAACTGACGATCGTAAATTGGCCCTTCTTGGTGGTGCGTGTGTGTGTTCACCCTGTGATGGACTGGCACCTTGTCCAGGGTTTGTTCCTGCCCATCTATGACAGCTGGGATGTGACCCTGTTCAAGAGAAAGCGGGTTAGACAGCCGACTGAAGTCACACAGAGTGAGATCTGGCAGACATGAAGCAACAAGCACACTGTCTTTGGTCAAACACTCTGCGGACCAACATGCTGGGTACAGTGGTGTGCCCGCTGCTGCCACCCTGAGTGATTTTCTTTCCCTGATGCCTTCTCACAGATGCCTCAGCAGTTCATCAAAAGCCTTTCTGTTCTGTCAATGCTGACAAATGCGATCGTTGGTGGTGTCCAAAGTCCTGCACGTGACTGTAAAATAAACGTCAACTTGGCGGACTGCCACACGACTGGCAGATCACTTCTTTCACACAGTTTGGTTTTTCTCTCGTGAAAATTTGCAGGTCAACTCCCGTTTGTGAGAGCTGTGAGGCCACCATCTACCCACCCTCGCCAAGCACACAGAGCTACACGCCCATTGGCGTTGAGCTATGTGGAGAATTGGCACACGAGGAGGCATGGCCGTTATTCCCACGACAGCCACAGCGACACACACGCGTGTCAAATCTCACACTGAGAAGGCGATTGTGTCGCACGCTCGGCTCGTTCTGCTCACATAAATGCCAGCTGCTGCCTTCCGGCCCTGTGACGGGGTGGGCTTAGGGACCCTTGGGCCAGTGACATCGCCAGTCCAATCTTTTCTCGATCTTCTTTCTAAAAATGGCTGCTCACAGCTGGTGAAACACAAATGTTTGAGTTGCGGTCAGCCACATCAGTAACGTTTCGCCCGTTCCTCACTAAATCGGCCGCTCACCGTCACTAAGCTCTCGCTGATCCTTACACGACTTGTGCCCCCCCCGTCGCTCATTCATGAGGGTCTTACAAACGGTGCCAGCACTCAAGAGGGAGAGGCCCAGCTGCTGCACAGAGCGTGGCAGGGGGTCTCCAGAGGAGGGGACACCCTAGGATTCACACAGGAGAGGAGCCCACCAAAGGAGACGCCAGCCTCACCCAGGTACACCTGAGAGAAACCTCGCAAATCGGCACAAAGCATTGTGGGAAGGACCAAAATAAGGACCAATCACCCTCTGTAATCAAGTAACCACACCCTCTGTTGCTGTGGTAACCAATCACCATAACGAACTGCTGACACTGAAAACGTTCAGGCCGACTCCAGAGGGCGCACTGAGGGGAGACCCCTAAAGCCCACAAGTGATGGGATGAAGAGAGGAGCCCCCCCCCCCCGGCTGAGGGGCACACATTATGGGCTGGGAGGGCTTCATGGGCTCGATTGATCTGTTGGTACTCCCTGTAAGCATCCCTCCTCCTCTTTGAGTCAAGGTGCCATTTGACCCCCTGGGTGCAGGGCACCGTCGTGAAGTCCCTTTCTATTAGATGGTGTAAAAACGTAAACCGACATCTGAAAGCGGCGAGTTTACCAATGAAACGCTAAAAGAGTTCGTTAATGAAGAGCGGCGTCCCTGCCAGTCCAAGGACTGAGCTTTTATTTCACACAAAGCCATCTCCTGATTGGTGAGATGGCACAAAGCAGAATGGCGGAGGACGCTGAAGGAGCCACAGCAACACTGCAGACTGTGACACAACGGTGGTCACTCGGCTCTTCCTGACTGGCACCGTTTCCACAAATGCTCTTCTTGATTTTTTGCCTCCTTTATTGTAAGGATGGAGTCCTTAGGGTTTGTGACAGAACGACCTGCTGGCTCGACGTTTACCATAAACAGAAGTAGAAAAGAGCGCTTAGTGCCGTCCCCGAGCAGTGCCATCGCCAGTCACTCCCTCACGTGGCGATTTTCACCCGCCACCCACAGCCGGTCAGCTGCACCTCCAGCAGTTTCAAGTTCTTCTTCTCGTTCTCGCTGATCCTGTTAGCACTCAGCCTGGCGAGACAAAAGTGCAAATTGCAAACGCATCAGGCCACCACTTCCATGTCACCCTGTGACACACACACACACACACACACCCCTCTGGCCTCACTTTCCCACAATTCCTCTAATGCCAACAGTGACAACATGCCAAGTCCATGTCCTCACTGCAGGATGAAGAGCTCTGGTGTAACGGAGAGGCTCACCAAAGTGCCCGCCGTGTGCACCAACTCGGACGGCTCTTCTTTATGGCCCATAATAATGATAGGCCTTGGCACAGGACTACTCACTTTGTGTTTAGGGTGCAGCCCCCTCAGGACGTCGCCAATGACTCGACACTCTAGTCTGGCCGTGTGCCCCCCCCCCCCCGATTTGCTCACCGGATGTTCCTCAGCCCTTCGCCCAGCACACGCCTGCCCGAGTCGTCCAGTTTATTGTGAGACACGAGTAGTGGCTGCAGAGTGCCAGCCGAGGAGAGGGCATCACACGACCCCGACGTCAGGCCGCACTTCCAGAACCTGCGGAAAGGAGAGAGAAAGGGAAGACGGGTCACCCTGTAGGACACGGAAGTGGAGGAAGAAGAGTCAGGTGGTCTTCACCTCCTCGTCAGTAGGGTGGGCACTTTCTACCGTCCCACTTCAGTTTGGGTTTGGATTTTAGGGGAGAAACAGAAAATGGCTGGTGACTCGTTACTTGTTCAGCACCAAACAAATCTCAGGGATAAAAAATAAAAGATCATGAAAATAAAGACCTAAGAAAACCTGCTGGAGTGCACTTCATGCTGCAAGTGGCATCGGACCATTTCTGGCCGACCAGGTTATATGTTCTACAACTGGCCGAGGTGAAAGGTCAGCGTCACGTCACGCCAATCGGGTAGCTTTGTCTGAATCGTCCGACGCTGAGCGCCAACTCTGCTGGGCGTCACATGAAACTTTGAGCCCCCAACGGCCCGTGAGTGCAGGTGGGCTATGGGGGGAGTCATGGAGACGCTGGAGTCTCTTATCAAACGACTCCGTCCTAAAAAGACACGTCGTGCGACTCCTGTGAACATCTGAGTACTCTGCTAATAGTCTGCGGGTTCACATCTCATGCAGGTGAGGTGCCCTGTAATGCTAAACTGGCCCGTCTGCGAGTTCCTGGTGATGGGCACTGCTTCCTGAAATGGGCTCCAGCTAGCTGCCCCAGAGGAAGCAGGTGGGCAGATGTACCAGCAGACACCCAAACTCATCCCGACCAAAGCAACTCTCACCTCATACTGTAACTTTATATCACGAACAATCGGCAGCATCTGACACGGGACGTCATCTAAATGTTTATTACACTTCTTGACATCACAGTTGTGCAAAGGGGTTAAATGCCAAACTCCTCCTGCCCACGAGCATGAAATGCCAGGATGTACATTCTGGTAAGGTGCCAATGTCACCCATATGATACGCCGACACTTCAGAGTGGTGCCACTCAACATGGAGGAGTACAGAGGGGGTCCTGTGCAGACTCCTGCCCAGGTTTAAAGGGAATGTGGGAAGGAAGCAGGATGAGGGAAAGCTGCTGTGTGGATGAAGAGCCCCGTGTGTGAAAACGGCTCCAGCTTGAGTGGCATATCACCCGAAGACGGACGAGCCACCCAACGGGAACTCAAGGAAGGCCAGTGCGCCCACATGAATGGCACAACTCACAACATTACCCACGACACTGTTGTGCAAAGACTCGTTTACTTGTTCTGCTACGAATGAAAGAAAGCCGGCAGAAGTTTGCTGAAAAGGATTTGGGGATGAAAGAGAAGGAAATATGAAGGTCACAAAAATGTGTAAAAGATGAAAAGGAGCTAAAAACAAAAGCAGATTTGTAGAAACATAGAAAGAAGTGCCAGCTCAGCTCATACAGACACCTCCTTGGCACGCCCGATGCCCAGCTCAGCCGTGCCCTCCGTGCTTATTCTGTGCCTTAAAAAGCCTTCCACACTCACCTCAGCCTCTCCAATTTGCAGTCTCAGACCCTCGCTGAATCCTCCAGGCCAGAGCTCAGTCGGACACGAGTGTTGAGGGCAGAGAGCCGAGCAGAGACTGGCACAGCAATCAGATGTCAGGCCACAGGACTCGAGCCTGTAGAGATAAGGACACAATCGGTATGAGGCTGGAGGACAATGACAAAGAAGTGAAGTTCAGGCTACTAGGATTTATGTACGTACATTTAGTGAGGCAAGAAAGCCAATGGGAAACTCAAAAGAGACCCTCCAAATAACATCCACCCAATCCAAACCCAACCTCATGCAAAATGAGGACGTCCATAAAAGTGTAAGAATAAAAGAGAGCGAGACGCGCTCTGTCGAGACAGGAGTTTAGGCCACAGAACATAGCAGTGAGTCCAGATCTGCTCAACAGTGCGAGGAAGACACAGCAGCACTTGAAGCTGGACAGAGGAGAGCAACCAGGTGCATCATGGGACTTGAGGTCCAGCATAATTCTTTCAGCTTCATGTACTCGAGGACATCGGCAGAAATTAAGGGGAAGAACATTCGGGACTGAAGAATTGTGGAACAAACTACTGAGACATGGAGTTGAAGAAGAAACCTAAAGAGATACGGGGACAGTTCGGCTCTTAGCGAAACAAATGAGCTTGATGGACGGAATGGCATCCTCTCATTTGTGAAACTTTCTTGGACTGGAAACAACAGGTCTGTTATTCTTGTAAGTACCCTCCAGGGTAGTAGAGGGCACGGTGGGTTTGATCCAGTCTGGTAATCTCCAGGGGTGCGTTAGGGAGAGTCCCACAGTAACACCAGCTGACCTCTGAATGGCTGCTGGGTAATCCAGCATGGGAGTGGAGACAGAAGGGTACAACCGGAAATTGGACAAGTGAGGCCAGCCACCACACAGGCTGCCAGGTGTCCTCTGTGTGTGTGTGCGGCTCTCCTGCTGTTCGCTTGCTGTGTTAATACGATTCTTTGGACTTTCTGATTATAATTTAGGTTAAGGGGCAGCTCATGAGCGCCCCCTGCCATCCACAATACACGCACACATACACTTCATCCTACTTAAATGACGAATGTAAATAGTTGTGCCAAACGCCTCCCCTGGCTTATCTTGCACCTGGAATACCCGTTTATCTCGCCTCTGCTTCAGGAAGTTGATTTAAACAGAACTCCACAACCATGGAGGGACGGAGGGATGGAGGGTTACCAGTCAGGCCTGGCTCATCACTGGCATCCCAGTTTTCAAGCACCACTTCACTGGCTCCTACAGTACCAGTCCTCTATTGGGCCGTTGATGGGTGTCTGCCCAAACAAAATCTCTTGGCCTGCAAATGTTTGAAGAAAACATCTCTTTGTCTGACTTTCAAGTATTTTCAGCGTGGGGACTTCTCTGAGATTTGGGGATTTAGTTGCTGCGAGGACTTTAACTCAAACATAAATGGCTGAAAATGCTCAAATAGTGGAAATCTCTCTATTAGGACTAACCTTCCCAGCCGATCGCCCGGACCACCTGAGATGTGAACATCTTGCTGGGGGTCTCCACCAGCTCAGAAGACATTTCATTTTAGTCAAATCTGGGTTTCGTACCGCAGGAGGGGAGACACTGGCTGGTTTCACCCACAGACACTGGAGTGTTGACTGGCACCTGAGGGTTAGCGGCTGGTCATTTGACTCACCACTCTGAAGGTACAGCATGAAGCTGACCACTGTAGGATGAGGGATGGCCTCTACTCGCTCCACTCAGCTCGATCCCATACTGCCAAGGGTTGGTCTCCAGGCCTTCTAGTGTTTACCTCACATGACCAGAGGACAGCAGGGGACTTTTTACAAGGCTGGGCCTACAAGACAAAAGAGACAATCCCCGGGCCGAGAGCCCAAGTCAAGAACCAGCAGATGGTGCCCAGTCAGTAACGGGCCCGTTGTCATCTGCTCCACACCTGACATGTCCGCTCATACTGATCTTTCATGCCCTCGGCAGTGAGACCACTCCTGGGCCAAAGGCCAGAAAATGGAAAAGAACCAAGCTGTGTGCATATTTACCTCTGGAAAATGAGGGATTTAGGACGGAAGCCAGGAAGCACTTCTGAACTTTAAGAGTCGTGGGAACCTGAAAGAAACTACCGAGACATGAAGTTGAAGGAGACACCCTGAGGACCTTTGAGAACGATCTGGAGGAGATGTTGGGCATCTTAGTCATTGGCTAAACACACAAGCCTGACGGGCCGAGTGGTCTCCTCTCGTTTGTTCGATTGTCAGTGGGGGCCACGCTAATGCAGCGGCTCACTTACATTTATTTATCCGGCTGACACTTTTATCAACATTTGAGGTACAACTCATTCCACTTCTTTTGTTTTTCCAATTAGAGACCAGGCGGGTGAAGTGACTTGCTCAGGGTCCCACAGTGACGCCACAATCTCAAAGCCACTGCACCACACTGTCTCCCTCTTTTGTGAAACACCACAATCTTAGGAAAGCAGAAATCCAAATATCAGGAAAGTGGAATACTGAAAAAAAAAAAAAAAACGCACAACAAGCCTGCATCGGTCGAGCCAAACGATTCACTTCAAATAGCGGGCCTCGTTTATAGGGGGAGTCACAGAGCGGCGTAGGGACACGAGTCCTACACCTGCGAGGACTTGGCTCACGGCGGGGAAATCTGTGAACGAGACAAATGGTGAATACGTAATAAAGCAACACTTTTATAAAAGACTCTCATCTGTCTGGGTCTCATGTGACATTACCATGTGGCCTTGACTTGTCCCACGTCACTTACTCCCTGACCTTTATTGCAGCCCTGAATCCGTTTGAGATCAAGTCTCAGTGTTTACTCACCTCAATATTTTGAATTTACAGTTGGGATTTTTCAGCCCCTCATACAACAGACGGACTCCGATATCTTGCAATGGTATTCTCTGCCAGCCACAGTTCAGTCAGCAGCGAGGGTTTGGTGCGAATTGCCGAGGAGAGAGCCGCACAGCATCGAGATGTGAGCCCACACGACTGCAGCCTGGACACACGGGAAGAGAGGCAGCGGACACCCGCCATGATGAGGAGTTTAACAGGCCGCAGCATCCCTGAAAATCACCCCACTGACGTCCAAGAGACAAGTCGGGAATCTGGGCCTAAATCCGTGTCTCCGAATTACACCTAGGAACTGATTAGGATAAGATAGAAGTAGATAGATAGATAGAGTGAAAGGCACTATATAATAGATAGATAGATAGATAGAGTGAAAGGCACTATATAATAGATAGATAGATAGATAGATAGATAGATAGATAGATAGATAGAGTGAAAGGCACTATATAGTAGATAGATAGATAGATAGAGTGAAAGGCACTATATAATAGATAGATAGATAGATAGATAGATAGATAGATAGATAGATAGAGTGAAAGGCACTATATAATAGATAGATAGATAGATAGAGTGAAAGGCACTATATAATAGATAGATAGATAGATAGATAGATAGATAGATAGATAGATAGATAGATAGATGCCACTTATGAAGACAT